>JBBCBC010000021.1:27836818-28168167 GCA_037126765.1 Stenogyne calaminthoides
AGAACTTGGGGCGTTGTTGTCATCCCTCGAGCTTGAGACGGTGTGTCTGTTTGTCGGCAAATCCTCCCCGAACTTGGGAAATTCTGGTCGTCCCTCGAACATGGGATATTGCCGTCATCCCTCACGAGCTTGGGACATTTCGCCGTCCCTCTAGAACTTGGGGCGTTGTCGCCGTCCCTCGAACATGGAACAACGCATGGGATGTTTCCATCTAGAACAGGGCGTTCTGGTCGTCCCTCGAACATGGGACATTTTACTGCCGATCCTGTGAGCGTTGAATTTGTACATGCACACGTTGCGCCATCCTCTAGAACCGGATGTTATTCCGTCCCTCTAGAACTTAGGGCGTTGTTTTCATCCCTCAGAACTTGGACGGTGCATGGTAGTATCATCGCCGTCCCTCTGAACTTGGGAAATTCAGTCGTCAAAGTCGAACTTGGGATATTACCATCGTCCTTTTGAACTTGGGGCGTTGCGAATCCCTCTAGAACTTAGGACATTGTCACCGTCCCTCGAGAACATAGAAACGGCGCATGGGATGTTGCCCTCTAGAACTTGGGGCGTTCTTGTGCGTCCCTCTAGAACATGGGACATTCTGCCATCCTGCGGGAACATGGGGCGTTCTTCCAAATCCTTCCAGAATGTTGTCTCCGTCCCTCTAGAACTTGGGACGTTGCTATTGTCCCTTCAAAACATTGTCGCCATCCCTCCAAAAATTGGCCGTCTCTGTAGTCCCTCGAACCCGGGATGTTTCCGCAGTCCCTCCGAAATTTGGGATGTTGCCGCCATACCCCATAAGATGGGGCGGTGCATGGGATATTGCCGTCGTCCCTCTCGAACTTAGGACGTTGCTGCCGTCCATTTAGAACTTAGGACATTGCCGCCTCGCCTCCAGAACTTGGAATGTTGCTGTCGTCCCTCTAGAACGTTGGAAAGTGCATGGGGCGTTCTTTGCCACAATCCCTCCCAGAAAGTGCCGTCGTCGTCCTCTAGAAGTTGGGACATTGTCATGCGTCCTTCGAACATGGGCATTGCCGCCATCCCTATGGAACTTGGGATAGCGTATGAGACATTTCCGTCGTCCCTCCTGAACTTAGGACAGTGAATGAGACGTTACCGTGGTCCCTCTAGAACTTGGGACGTTGCTGCTTTGTCCCCTCGAGAACTTGCGGCGTTGCGGCCCATCCCTCCGAGCGTTGTCGCCCTTCCCTCCAAAAAACTTTGGGCCGTTCTGTTTTTCTCGAATGTTACCCGAATTTCTCGAGAACTTTGGGCGTTCTGCCATTCCTCGAGAACTTGAGGCGTCGCCGCCCGTCCCTCTAGAACTTGGGCGTTGTTGTCATCCCCTCAGAACTTGGGGACGGTCGTGGTAATGTTGTCGCCGTCCCTCTGAACTTGGGAAGTTGTAAATGCGTCCATCTAGAACATTGCCGTCGTCCCTCGAACTTGGGACATTATGCCGTTGTCCCTCCGTAACTTGGGACGTTACATAAATCCCTCAAAAACGAATGCGTTCTCGTCCCTCGAGCGTGGGATGTTCTTCTTTGTCCCTCGAACTTGGTACTTTGCCACCCTCCCTCCGAGAACATGGGAAAGTGCATGGGGCGTTGCACGAATCACTGTAGAACTTTGGACATCGCCGACATCCATCCGAGAACTTGGGACTTCTCCGGCGTCCCTCGAGAACTGGGAAATTGTTGTTGTAATACCTCGAGAACTTGGGGCCGTCATACGCGTTCTTTGCCATCCCTCCGGATAATGGGAAGTTGTTGTCGTTCCTCTAGACTTGGGAAGTTCCGTCGTCCTCCGAAGCGTTGTCGTCGTCCCTAAAGAACTTGGGGCGTTGCCGTCATCCCTTCAAAACTTAGGGCGTTGCCATAGTCCCTCCGAACTAGGGGACAATGCATGGGATGTTTCCCTCTAGAACTTGGGGACTTTGTTGTCGTCCCTCTAGAACTTAAGGAAAAAGTACATGGGGCCGTTGCCGTCCCTCGAGAACATGGGACATTACCACCATCCCTCGAGCGTTGCCGACTGTCCCTCTAGAACTTGGACGTTACCATCATCCCTCCATAACATTTGCCGCCATCCCTCCAGAACTTGTGTCATCATGGCCGTCCCTCCTCGAAATTGGGGCGTTTGGTAAATCCCTCGAAGCAAAAAGTGCATGGGGCGTTGGCGTAAATCCCTCGAGAACTTGGAACATTGCGGTGTTACCTCAGAACTTAGGACTTTCTTTGTCTTCCCTCGAACTTGGATCGTTAGGCGGCCGTCCTCTAGAACTTGGGACATTCTTGGCTGTCTCTCGGAACTTGGGATGTTCTTGTCGTCCGCCGAGCGTGGGATGTTGCCGCGTCCCTCCCTCGAACTTGGGATATCCTTTGTAGTCCCTCTAGAACGAGACGTTGTCATCTTCCCTCTAGGATTTAGGAAAGTGCATGGGGCGTTAAGTCGTCCCTCAGAAAAAAAGGGCGTTAGCGGCGTCCCTCGAGCTATGGGGCGTGTTGCCATCCCTCGAGAACTTGGGATGTTGCCGCCGTACCTCTAGAACATGGAGCGATTGCATGGGATGTTGCCTTCACTGAGAACTTAGGGCGTTGCCGCCATCCCTTTAGAACTTAGGACATTGCATTGCCCCTCTAGAACTTGGGGCGTTCTGCCATCCCTCGAGCGTTTGACAAAAGCATGGGGCGTTGCGCCACCGTCCCTCGAGCGATGCCGCCATCCCTTGAAGTTGGGACATTACGCCCGTCCTTCGAATTTGAGATGTTTTGCCGTCCCTCTTGAACTTAGGGGCGGTGCATGGGGCGTTCTTGGCGTATCTCCTCAACTTGGGATGTTGCAATCATCACCCCAAAATTTGGGATATTCGCCATCCCTTTTGAACATGGGAAAGTGCATGGGACGTTGCCGCCCGTCCTCGAACATGGGATATTACCCGTAGTCCCTCACGAACATGGGATATTACCGTCGTCCCTCTAGAACATGGGATGTTGCCGCGTCCCTCGAACTTGGGAATTTGCTATCGTCCCTCGCAATGTGGAGCGTTGCCGGCGTCCTTGAGAACTTGGGGCGTCACTATCATCCCTCTAGAACTTGGGATATCGCCATAGTCCCTCTAGAACTTTAGTGTTGTCGTCGTCCCGCAAGAACCCCAGGAAAGTGCATGGGATATTGCCACCATACCTCGAGCGTTTATCATGATCGTTTTAGAACTTGGGAGGTTGCCTTCGTCGTCCCTCAGGAATGTTGCCACCGTCCTTCTAGAACTTGGGACGCCGCTACGGAACTTGGGACAACGCATGGGGCGTTCTTGTCTTCCCTCGAGAACTTAGGACATTTTCGCCATCCCTAAAGAACATAGGACATTGCCGTCCACCTCGAACATAGGACATTGCAAAAATCCCCCAGGAACTTGGGGCGTTGTCCCGTCCCTTTAGAACAGGAAGCTATAAATGCGTCCCTCAAAGCGTTGCTCACCGTCCCTCGAGAACTTGGGGCGTTGCGGCGTCCCTCTAGAACATGGGACGATGTCGCCATCTCAAGAAATTGGGGCGTTGTCGCCGTCCCTCTAGGGCGAAGTACGGTCATAGGATTTTGCCCAATTAGAACTTGGGGGCGTTTCGGCGTCCCTCGAATTTTTGGATGTTTCTCCGTTTCTCCAAAATTTTAGACTTTGCCGCCATCCCTTCTAAACTTGGGGCGTTGCCGCCCGTCTCTCTAAATTGGAAAAAGTCACGAAGATGTTGCCACCTTCCCTCGGAACTTGGGGCGTTGTCGTCGTCCCTCGAACAGGATATTCTTTGCCGTCCCTCTAGAACTTGGGACATTGCCTCGTTCCTCCAAGAAAGTTGCCGCCATCCCTCTAGTACTTGGGACATTTGTAGTCCTCGCTCCATAACTTAGAAACGGTCGTGGGACATTCCGCGCTCTCGAGAACTTTGTATGTTCTTTGTCGTCCTCAAAAATGTTGCCGCCGTCCTTCTAGAACTTAGGGCGTTATCGTGCGTCCCCTCAAATTGGGGCGTTATCGTCAAATCCCTCGAAGCGTTGGGCGGTGCATGGGCGTTGCGCCCCCGTCCCTCGAGGACATTACCACCATCCCTCGAAGTTGGGGCGTTGCATTTTGTCCTTCCATACCTTGGGGCGTTGCACGCCCGTCCTGCCGAACTGGAGCGATTGCATGGGACATTTCGGCGTACCTCCTCAGCAGGACATTACCGCCGTCCTTCACAGATGTCGAACATTGCCAACATACCTTCAAAACTTGGGATGTTGTTGTCGTCCCCTCAAAACTTGGGATATCGCCGTAGTCCCTCTAGAAATTGGAGCGTTAATAAATCGTCCCTTGAACTTGGGAAAAGTGCATGGGAAATTGCCGCGTGCATCGAGCGTTGTCGTAGTCCTTCTAGAACTTGGGAGGTTGCGTCGTCCCTCGAGCGTTGCCACCGTCCCTCGAACATGTGGGACATCATTTTGCGAACAGGATAGTGCATGGGATGTTGCCTCCATCCCCGGAACTTAGGGCGTTTTTGCCGTTCCTACAGACCTTAGGGCGTTGTCGTCGCACCTCGAGAACTTGGGGCGTTGCGGAGCATCCCTCGAACTTTGGATGTTATCAGAGTCCCCTCTAGAACATGGGATGATGCCGCCATCCTCAAGAACTTTGGGCGTTGTTAACTTCCCTCTACAACGAGTACGGTCATGGGATGTTGCCCTCTTGAACTTGGGGGCGTTGCGATCGTCCCTCGAATTTGGGGGAAAGTGCGGGACGTTGCCTAAAATCCCCACCCGAGAATGTAGGGGCGTTGCCGCTATCCTTCTAGAACTTGGGGCGTTGTAAATGCGTCCTACGAGAACAGGATGTTGCCGCCATCCCTCAAGAAACAGGATATTGTCGTCATTCCTCTATAGCGTTGCCGATGTCTCTCTAGTACTTAGGACATTGTAGTCATCACTCGAGAACTTAGAGCGATTGTATGGGACATTCGCCGCCCCTCTAGAACTTAGAAAGTTGGTTTTCGTCCCTCCAACGTTGCCGTCGTCCTTCGGAACATGGGGCGTTATGGCGAAATCCCTCGAGAACTTGGGAAAATGCATGGAATGTTGCCGCCGCCCCTCTAGAACATGGGATTTTGTCATTGTCCCTCAAGAATGTTGGATAGTGCATGGGACGTTGCCACCAACGTCCCTCCTGAACGTTGCCGCCGTCCCTCGAAAGAAGTTGGGATGTTGCCCGCGTCCTTACGAAATTTGGGGGCGTTGTTGTCCCGTCCTCAAAACATGGGGCCGGTGCATGAACCGTCCCTCCATAACTTGGGCGTTTCCCCCGTCCCTCCGAACATACAGCGTTGCCACCATCACTCTAGAACCCGGATGTCGCCGCCCCGTCCCTCTAAAACTTGGGACGTTGTTGTCATCCCTCCAGAACTTCAGGCCGGTGCATAGTGCGCTATATCGCCATCCCTCACGAACCCGGAAGTTACCGTCGTCCGTCGAGAACTTGGGATATTGTGGGTTGTCCCTCACGAACTTGGACGTTGCGCGTAGTCCCTCTAGAACTTAGGGCGTTGTCACCGTCCCTCGGAACATGGAGCAGCGCATGGGATTATTCCCTCTAGAACTTGGGATGTTGCGATCGTCCCTCGAACATGGGACATTTCGACATCCCCTCGAGAAAAATGGGGCGTTCTTTGCTTTCCCCGAACTTGGGACTTTGCCTCTGTCCTCCAAAACAAGGAAAGTGCATGGGGCGTTGCCGCAGTCCCTCAAGAACAGGAAGTTGCCACCATCTCTCGAGCGTTTCGCCGTCCCTCTAGAACTTGGGACTTTGCCATTGTCCTTCAAAACATTGTCGCCATCCTCGAGAACTCGTGTCGTCTCCGTAGTCCCTCACCGAACTTGGGATGTTTCCGCGAGTCCCTTTAGAACTTGGGATGTTCTCCGTCGTCATCGAGAACATGGGAAAGTGCATGGGACATTGCCGAAATCCCTCCATAACTTGGAATGTTGCCGACATCACTCGAGAACTTGCGGCGTTGCCTTTTTCCCGAAATTGGGGCGTTTCCATCGTCCTCACCGAATATGGGATGTTGCCGCGTCTCCCTCGAAATTTGGGCGTCGTCGCCATCCCTTTAGAACTTGTCATCTCCACCGTCCCTCTAGAACTTGGGACATTGTTGTTGTCCCCTCGAGCGTGGGAAAGTGTATGGGATGTTCGTAGTCCCTCAAAGAACATGGGGCGTCACGGCCGATCCCTCGAATTTGGGATGTAACGCGATACCTCGAACATGGGGCCGATGCATGGGATGTTGCCGCCCGTCCCTCTAGAACTTAGGGCGTTGCCGCCCGTCCCTTTAGAACATAGGACATTGCCGCGCCCCTCCGGAACTTGGAGCGTTGTTGTTGTCCACAGCAGAGCGTTGGAAAAGTGCATTCGAGCGTTCGCCGTCCTTCGGAAGTTGGGACATTGTCGTCGTCCTTCGAACTTGGGGCGTTGCCGCCATCCCTCACGGAACTTGGGATAGTGCATGAGGCGTTTGCCGTCGTCCCTCACCGAACTTTGGATAGTGCGTGAGGCGTTACCCGTCGTCCCTCGAACTTGGGGGGCGTTCTTCTTTGTCCCTCGGATCTTCTGACGTTGTTGTCATCCCTCCAAAACTTGCGGCGTTGCGGCCGTCCCTCGAGCGTTGCCGCCCTTCCTCCAAAACTTTAAACTTTCTGTCGTTTCTCCAAAAATGTTATCGCCGTTTCTCCATAACTTTGGATGTTCTGCCATTCCTCGAGAACTTGAGGCGTCATTTGCGTCCTCTAGAACTTGGGACATTGTTTGTCGTCCCTCGAACTTGGGGCGGATTGCATGATGCTGCTGCCACCGTCCCTCACGAACAGGAAGTTGTCGTCGTCTATCTAGAAGATTGCCGCCGTCCCTCTAGAACTTGTGACATTGCCGTTGTCCCTCCATAACATGGGACGTTGCCCTTTGTCCCTCAAGTGCTGAATGCGTTCCCATCGTCCCTCGAGCGTGGGATGTTCTTTGCCGTCCCTCGAACTTGGTACTTTCGCCGTCCCTCTCGAACTTGGGAAGCGCATGGGGCGTTGCGCGTCCCTCTAGAACATTGGGCGTCTCCATCGTCCATCGAACTAGGACATCTCCGCCCGTCCCTCTAGAACTTGGGACGTTGTCAGCGTACCTCCAGAACTTGGGACAATGCATGGGATGTTGCCGACGTCCCTACAGAACTTGGGAAGTTGTCGTCGTTCCTCTAGACTTGTGAAGTTGCCATCGTCCCTCAAGAACGTTGTTGCCATCCCTCGAGAACTTTGGGCGTTCTTGGCGTCCCCCACAGATTTATGGGGCGATGTCATGATCCTCAAGAAATTGGAGCGTTGTCATCGTCCCTCTAGAACTTGATGCGATTGCATGGGATTTTGCCAATTAGAACTTGGGATGTTTCGCCGTCCCTCCGAACTTTGGATGTTTCGCCGTTACTCCAAAATGTTGGACTTTGCGCCCATCCCCTCACGAACTTGGGGCGTTGCCGCCCGTCCCTCAGGAATTTGGAAAAGTGCGGGACATTGCCACCTTCCCTCGAGCGTGGGACATTGTCGTTGTTGTTCCTCAAAGCGTTGCCGCCATGCCTCTATTACTTGGGACAATGTAGTCGTCACTCCATAACAAAACGATTGCATGGGACATTCACGCCGCCCTCGAACTTTGTATGTTCTTTGTTGTCCCTCAAAATGTTGCCGCCCGTCCTTCTAGAACTTGGGACGTTGCCACCATCCCTCCAGAACTTGGGACATTGTCGTCGTCCCTCCAGAACGTTGGACAGTGCATGGGGCATTGCCGCCTTTGTCCCTCGAAACATTACCATAATCCCTCGGAAGTTGGGGCGTTGCGAAGTCATACAGAACTTGGGACATTGCCGCCATCCTGAGAACTTGGAGCGAGTGCATGGGACATTGCGGCGTACCTCCTCAACAGGACATTATCGTGCGTCCTTCACGAATGTCGAGCGTTGCCAACATACCTTCAAAACTTGGGATGTTCTTTTGTCGTCCTCAAAACTTGGGATATCGCCATAGTCCCTCAAGAAATTGGGGCGTTATTAAATCCCCCGAGAACTTAGGAAAGTGCATGGGAAATTGCCACCGTGCATCGAGCGTTATCGCCGTCCTTCTAGAACTTGGGAGGTTGCAGTCGTCCCTCGAGCGTTGCCACCGTCCCTCGAGAACATGGGACATCATTTGCCCGAGAACTTGGGATAGTGCATGGGATGTTGCCTCCATCCCCCGAACTTGGGATGTTTTTTTAGTTCCTCTGAGACCTTAGGACATTGTCGTCGCACCTCGAACTTGGGGCGTTGCCGACATCCCTCGAACTTTGGATGTTATTACCGTCCCTCTAGAACATGGGATGATGCCGCCGTCCTCAAGAAACCGGACGTTGTTAACTTCCCTCTACAACGATGCGGTCATGGGATGTTGCCCTCTGAACTTGGGGCGTTCGATCGTCCCTCGAAATTTAAGGAAAAGTGCGGGGCGTTGCCTCCGTCCCACAGAATGTGGGGCGTT
Organism: Stenogyne calaminthoides; assembly: GCA_037126765.1. Lineage (NCBI taxonomy): Eukaryota > Viridiplantae > Streptophyta > Magnoliopsida > Lamiales > Lamiaceae > Stenogyne > Stenogyne calaminthoides. The sequence continues at coordinate 27,845,396 of JBBCBC010000021.1, forward strand.
GCCATTGTCCTTCTAGAACTTGGGGCGTTGTCGTAAATCTACCGAGAACTTGGGATGTTGCCGCCATCCCTCGAAGCAGGATATTGTCGTCATTCCTCTATAACGTTGCCGATGTCTCTCTAGTACTTAGGACATTGTAGTCATCACTCGAGAACTTAGAAGCGATGTATGGGACATTCGCGCCCCTCTAGAACTTAAAAAGTTGGTTTCATCCCTCCAAAAGCGTTGCGTCGTCCTTCGAGAACATGGGGCGTTGTCGCGTCCCTCGAACTTGGGAAAGTGCATGGAATGTTGCGGCCGCCCCTCTAGAACATGGGATTTTGTCATTGTCCCTCAAGAATGTTGGATAGTGCATGGGGCGTTGCCGCCCAGCGTCCCCTCGCGAGCGTTACGCCGTCCCTCAAGAAGTTGGGATGTTGCCACCGTCCTTTGAATTTTGATTTGTTATGTCGTCCCTCAAAACATGGGGACGGTGCATGAGGCGTTGCGCCGTCCCTCCATAACTTGAGGCGTTGCGCGTAGTCCCTCCCGAGAACATCCAGCGTTGCCACCATCACTCTGAGAACTTCCGGATGTCGTAGTCCCTCTAAAACTTGGGGCGTTGTTGTCATCCCTCGAACTTTCCGGACGGTGCATGATGCGCTTCTCGCCATCCCTCCCGAACCCGGAATTACCGTCGTCGTCGAGAACTTGGGATATTGTCGTTGTCCCTCACGAACCGGACGTTGCCGCCCGTCCCCTCTAGAACTTAGGGCGTTGTCACCGTCCCTCGAGAACATGGAGCGGCGCGTGGGATTATTCCCTACAGAACTTGGGATGTTGCCGTCGTCCCTCCCGAGAACATGGGACATTTACGCCATCCCTCGAAAAATGGGGCGTTCTTTGCTTTCCTTCGAGAACTTGGGACTTTGCCTCTGTCCTCCAAAACGAAGGAAAGTGCATGGGGCGTTGCCGGAAATCCCTCAGAACTTGGGAAGTTCCACCATCTCTCTGAGCGTTGCGCCCGTCCCTCTAGAACTTGGGACTTTGACATTGTCCCTTCAAAACATTGTCGCCATCCCTCCAGAACTCGTGTCGTCTCCGCCGTCCCTCCTGAACTTGGGATGTTTCCACCGTCCCTCTAGAACTTGGGATGTTCTCGTCATCTGTCCAGAACATGGGAAAGTGCATGGGACATTGCCGCCGTCACTCCATAACTTGGAATGTTGCCGACATCACTCCAGAACATGCGACGTTGCCTTTTTCCCGAAATTGGGGCGTTTCCATCGTCCCTCTAGAATATGGGATATTCTTTGCCGTCTCCTCGAAATTTGGGCGTAAATCGCCATCCCTTTAGAACTTGTCATCTCCGCCGTCCCTCTAGAACTTGGGACATTGTTGTTGTCCCTCCAGAACGTGGGAAAGTGTATAGGATGTTCCCGCCGTCCCTCAAGAACATGGGGCGTCCACGGCGATCCCTCGAATTTGGGATGTATGGCGATACCTCGAACATGGGACCTTGCATGGGATGTTTTGCCGTCCCTCTAGAACTTAGGGCGTTGCCGCCGAGTCCCTTTAGAACATAGGACATTGCCACCGCCCTCGAGAACTTGGAGCGTTGTTGTCGTCCAGCCAGAGCGTTGGAAAGTGCATTCGAAGCGTTCGCCCGTCCTTCGGAAGTTGGGACATTGTCGCGTCCTTCGAACTTGGGGCGTTGCCGCCATCCCTCTAGAACTTGGGATAGTGCATGACGCGTTGCCGTCGTCCCTCACGAACTTTGGATAGTGCATGAGGCGTTACCGTCGTCCCTCGAACTTGGGGCGTTCTTCTTTGTCCCTCCGGATCTTTGCGGCGTTGTTGTCGTCCCTCCAAACTTTGCGGCGTTGCGGCCGTCCCTCGAGCGTTGCCGCCCTTCAGCCAAAACTTTCGCGTTCTGTCGTTTCTCCAAAATGTTATCGCCATTTCTCGAACTTTGGATGTTCTGCCATTCCTCGAACTTGAGGCGTCGTGGCCCGTCCCTCTAGAACTTAGGACATTGTTATGCGTCCCTCGAACTTGGGGGCCCGATGCATGAGTGCTTTTGCCGCCCGTCCCTCACGAACTTGGGAAGTTTGTCGTCGTCTATCTGAAGATTGCCGCCAGATCCTCACAGAACTTGTGACATTCCGTTGTCCTCAAACCATGGGGCGTTGCCCCTTTGTCCCTCAAGAACAATGCGTTCCCATCGTCCCTCCGAGCGTGGGATATTCTTGCCGTCCCTCGAACTTGGTACTGCGCCGTCCCTCGAAGCAGGAAGCGCATGGGGCGTTGCCCTTTCATCCCCTAGAACTTTGGGCGTCTCCGTCCATCGAACTTGGGACATCTCGCCGTCCCTCTAGAACTTGGGGCGTTGTCGGTGATACCTCGAACTTGGGATAATGCATGGGGCGTTGCGGCGTCCTGCGAGAACTGGGAAGTTGTCGTCGTTCCTCTAGACTTGTGAAGTTGCCGTCATCCCTCCAGAACGTTGCCGTCGTCCCTCCAGAACTTGGGACGTTGCCATCATCCCTGCAGAAATTAGGACGTTGCCATCATCCCTCGAGAACTAGGGACAATGCATGGGATGTTTGCCTCTAGAACTTGGGACTTTGCTGTCGTCCCTCCAGAAAATGGGATGTTTCCGACGTCCCTCCAGAACATCGGACGTGGTTGCCATCCCTCCATAACTTGGGATGTTGCCGCCCGTACCTCTAGAACATGGAGCGATTGCATGGGATGTTGCCGCCTTCCTCTTTCAAGAACTTAGGGCGTTCTTTGCCGTCCCTTTAGAACTTAGGACATTGCCGCCGCCCCTCTAGAACTTGGGACGTTGCCGCCTTCCCTCCAGAACGTTGGACAAAGCATGGGACGTTGTCGCCACCGTCCCTCCAGAACATTGCCGCCATCCCTCCAGAACGTTGGGACATTGCCGCCGTCCTTCTAGAATTTGGGATGTTGCCGCCGTCCCTACAGAACTTAGGACAGTGCATGGGATGTTGCCGGCGTATCTCCTCAACTTGGGACGTTGCCGTCGTCCACCCAAAATTTGGGATGTTGCCGCCGTCCCTCCTGAACATGGGATGTTGCCGCTGTCCCTCCAGAACTTGGGAGTTTGCCGCCGTCCCTCCTGAATGTGGAACGTTGCCGACATCCCTTCAGAACTTGGGACGTCACTGTCATCCCTCCAGAACTTGGGATATCGCAATAGTCTCTCTAGAACTTTGAGTGTTGTCGTCTTCCCTTCAGAACTTGTTAGAGTGCATGGGACATTGCCACCATGCCTCCAGAACGTTGTCGCCGTCCTTCTAGAACTTGGGAGGTTGTCGTCGTCCCTCCAGAACTTGGGACATCGCTACTAGAACTTGGGACAACGCATGGGGCGTTTCTACCGTCCCTCGAACTTGGGACATTCTTCGTCGCACCTCCGAACATAGAACATTGCCAAAATCCCTCCAGAACTTGGGACATTGTCACCGTCCCTTTAGAACTTGGGAAGTTGTTGTCGTCCCTCAAGAACGTTGTTGCCATCCCTCGAGAACTTTGGACGTTGCCGGCGTCCCTCTAGAACATGGGACGATGTCGCAATCCTCAAGAAATTGGAACGTTGTCATCGTCCCTCTAGAACTTGGTACAGTGCATGGGATTTTGCCAATTAGAACTTGGGATGTTTCCGCCGTCCCTCCAGAACTTTGGATGTTTCCTTCGTTACTCCAAAATGTTGGACTTTGCCGCCATCCCTCCTGAACTTGGGACGTTGCCGCCGTCCCTCTAGAATTTGGAAAAGTGCACGGGACATTGCCACCTTCCCTCCAGAACGTGGGACATTGTCGTTGTTCCTCAAGAACGTTGCCGCCATGCCTCTATTACTTGGGACATTGTAGTCGTCACTCCATAACTTAGAAACGATTGCATGGGACATTCCGCCGCCCCCCTCGAACTTTGTATGTTCTTTGTCGTCCCCTCCAAAATGTTGCCGCCGTCCTTCTAGAACTTGGGACGTTGCCACCATCCCTCCAGAACTTGGGACATTGTCGTCGTCCCTCCAGAACGTTGGACAGTGCATGGGGCATTGCCGCCGCTGTCCCTCCAGAACATTACCGCAATCCCTCCAGAAGTTGGGGCATTGCCGCCGTCCTTCTAGAACTTGGGACATTGCCGCCATCCTGCAGAACTTGGAACAGTGCATGGGACATTGCCGGCGTACCTCCTCAACTTAGGACATTATCGTCGTCCTTCCTGAATGTCGAACGTTGCCAACATACCTTCAAAACTTGGGATGTTGCTGTCGTCCCTCCAAAACTTGGGATATCGCCATAGTCCCTCTAGAAATTGGGACGTTGTCGTCTTCCCTTCAGACCTTGGGAAAGTGCATGGGATATTGCCACCGTGCATCCAGAACGTTTTCACCGTCCTTCTAGAACTTGGGAGGTTGTCGTCGTCCCTCCAAAATGTTGCCACCGTCCCTCCAGAACAAGGGACATCATTTGCGAACTTGGGGCCGAGCATGGGATGTTGCGGCGTTCCCCCATAACAGGACATTTTTTGCCGTCCCTACAGCATGGGGCGTTGCCGACATCCCTCGAGAACTTTGGGCGTTGTCACCATCCTTTAGAACTTGGGGCGTTGCCGATGTCCCTCTAGAACATGGGCGATCTGCGCCGTCCTCAAGAACTTGGGAAGTTGTTAACTTCCCTCTACAACAATGCGTGCATGGGATGTTGCCCTCTGAGAACTTGGGGCGTTGCGCCCGTCCCTCGAGAATATAGGAAAGTGCTGCGGGGCGTTGCCAATCCCACTAGAAGCGTGGGGCGTTGCCGCTATCCTTCTAAAACATGGGGCGTTGTCGTCATCCACGAGAACTTGGGATGTTGCGCCATCCCTCTAGAACTTGGGACATTGTCGTCTTTCCTCCATGCGCGTTGCCGATGTCGCTCTAGTACTTAGGACATTGTAAGTCGTCACTCGAACTTAGAAGCGATTGCATGGGACATTCCGCCGCCCTCGAACTTAGAAAGTTGTTTTCGTCCCTCGAACTTGGGGCGTTGCGCCGTCCCTCGGGCTGGGGAAAGTGCATGGAATTTTGCCGCCGTCCCTATAGAACATGGGATGTTGTCGTTGTCCCTCTAGAATGTAGGGGCGTTGTCGTAATCCCTCGAGAACTTGGGAAAGTGCATGGGACATTGCGGCCCCGTCGCTCCATAACTTGGAGCGTTGCCGCCCGTTCCTCTGAACTACGATGTTGCCATCTTCCCTCGAACTTGGTATATTGCGTCGTCTCTCGAACTTGGGATGTTGTCATCATCACGAGCGTGGGATGTTGCCTAAAATGCATTGAGAAATTGGGGCGTCGTCGCCCGTCCCTCGAACATGGGATATCACCGTTAGTCCCTCTAGAACTTGGGGCGTTGTCGCCGTCCCTCGGATCTTATGAAAGTGCATGGGGCGTTGGCGCCGTCCCTCCAAAATATGGGGCGTTCTTTGCGGTACCTTTAGAATTTCTAATGTTGCGTAGTACCTCCAAAACATGGGGCGGTGCATAGGATGTTGCCGCCATCCCTCGAGAACTTAGGGCGTTGCCGTCGTTCCTTTAGAACCTAGGACATTGCCGCCGTGACGGAGAACTTACGACCTTGCATTTGTCCTCCACAATGTTACCGCCCGTCCCTCACAGAACTTGGGGCATTGTCGTCGATCCTCAAAAAATTACCTCCGTCCCTCGAACTTGGGGCGTCACCACCATCCATCGAACTTGGGATGTTTCGTCGTCCCTCACGAGCGTGGGGCCGATTGCATGAAAGCGTTGCGCCCGTCCCTCGAACTTGCGACATTGCCGCCGTCCCTCCATAACTTCGACTTTGCGCCGTACCTCGGAATGTTGGCTATTTGTCGTCAGGACTTGGGGCGTTTTCTTCGTCCCCCGGAACTTGGGATGTTGTTGTCATCCCTCGAAATGAAATATCCGTAGTCCCTCTAGAACTTGGGATGTTGTCCCGTCCTTCATAACTTGAAAGCGTTGCCCGGAGTCCCTCGGAGAACTTGCGTTGTTGCCGTCTTCCCTCCGAACTTGGGATGTTGCCGCCGCCTCTCCGAACTTGGGATATTTTGCGTCGTCGAAATCACGAATGTGGGTTGTTCCGTAAATCGCCGAGAAATTGTGGCGTTATCGCCATCCCTCTAGAACTTGGGGCGTCGTCGCCCGTCCCTCGAACTTGGGATATCCCGTGGTTCCTCTAGAACTTGGGGCGTTGTAAATCGTCCCTCGAACTTGGGAGGAAAGTGCGCCGGACGTTGCGGCCGAATCCCTCTAGAACATGGGGCGTCTTTGCCATCCCTCTAAACATGGGGCGGTGCATGATATGTTGCGTCGTCCCTCGAGAACTTGTGGCGTTGCCACCGTCCATCTTGAACCGAGGGGCGTTGTCGTGCGTCCCTCCAAAACATTGCCTCATCCCCTCTAGAATTTGGAACATCGCCGCCATCCCTCTAGAAATTGGGATGTTCGCCGTCCCTCGAACTTGGGGCCGGTCATGGGGCGTTATCCGCGGCCGTCCCTCGAGCGTTGCCGCCATTCCTCGAGAACATTGGGCGTTCTGTTGTTCCTCGAGAATATTCTTGCCATTCCTCGAACTTGGGGCGTCACCGTCGTCCCTCTAGAACTTGATGCGTTATTGTCGTACCTCCAAAACTTGGGGCGGTCACGGGGTATCTTTGCCCGTAGTCCCTCGAACTTGGGAAGTTTGCGTCGTCTCTCGAGAACATTTTCCGTCGTCCCTCTAGAAATTGGGACATTCTGCGTCATCCTCGAGAACTTGGGGCGTTGCGTAGTCCCTCTAGAACTTGGGGGCGTTGTCACCGTCCCTCAATAATTTGGAGCGAGTCTTAGGATATTGCCCTGCGTAACATGAGACATTCTTGGCCGTCCCTCGGAACTTGGTATGTTTCCATCGTCCCTCGAACTTGGGAAAGTGCATGGGGCGTTGCCACCATCCCTCTAGAACTTTGGATGTCACTGCAGTCCATCGAACTTGGGATGTCTCCGCCGTCCCTCTAGAACTTGGTATATTGTCGTCGTCCCTCCAGAATTTGGGACAATGCATGGGACGTTGCAGTCGTCCCTCCAGAACTTGAGAAGTTACCACCATTACTCTAGAACTTGGGAATTTGCCGTCATCCCTCCAGAACGTTGCGGCCATCCCTCCAGAACTTAGGACGTTTGCCGTCGTCCCTCCAGAACTTGGGACGTTGTTGTCAACCCTCCAGAACTAGGGACAATGCATGGGATGTTGCCCTCCAGAACTTGGGACTTTGCCGCCATCCCTCTAAAACTTGGGAAAGTACATAGGACGTTGCCTCTGTGCCTCCAGAACTTGGGGCGTTGCTACTGACCCTCGAGCGTTGCCGCCATCCCTCTAGAACTTGGGACGTTTCCATCATCGCTCCATAACATTGTCGCCATCCCTCCAGAACTTGTTTCGTCGCTTGAGTCCCTCCAGAACTTGTTTCGTCGCTTGAGTCCCACCAGAACATGAAAAATTGCATGGGACGTTATCGTCGTCCCTCCATAATTTGGATCGTTTGCATGGTGCCTCTAGAACTTACAGCGTTCTTTGTCTTAAAGTCTAGAACTTGGGACATTACCGCTATATCTCTCGAACTTGGGACATTGTCGTCGTCCCTCGAACTTGGGATGTTCTTCTTTGTCCCTCTCTAGAACTTGGGATATCCTTTGTAGTCCCTCTAGAACTTAGGCCGTTTTTCTTCGTCCTTCGAACTTGGGATATCCTTTGTAGTCCCTCTAGAACTTAGGCCTTTAGAAATGGGGCGTGTTGCCTCCCTCAAAACTTGGGATGTTCTGCCGTACCTCCATAACATTGAGCAGTGCATGGGATGTTGTCGTCGTTCCTCGAGAACTTAGGGCGTTCTTTGAGTCCCTTTAGAACATAGGACATTCTTGCCGCCCCTCAAGAACTTGGGGCGTTGTTATCGTCCCTCAAAATGTTAGACGGTGCATGGGACTTTGCCACCGTCCCTCGAGCGATGCCGCCATCCCTCCGAAGTTGGGGCGTTTCGCCGTCCTTCGAACCAGGATATTGCCGATCCTCTAGAACTTAGGATAGTGCATGGGGCGTTCTGGCGTACCTCCTCAACATGGGATTGTTGCCGTCATTACCCAGGAATTTGGGATGTTGCCGCCATCCCTCTAGATCATGGAAAAGTTAGGTGGGGCGTTCGCTGTAGTCCCTCGAGAACATGGGATGTTGCCGCCCGTCCCTCGGAACATGGGATCTTTGCGGCCTTCCCTCTAGTACTTGAGGCGTTGCCGTCATTCTTCGAAATTTAGGGCGTATCCGTTGTCCCTCAAGAACTTGGGGCGTTGTTGTAAATCCCCTCGAACTAGGGACAATGCATGGGATGTTGCCCTCGAGAACTTGGGACTTTTGGTAGTCCCTCTAAAACTTGGGAAAGAGCATGGGACGTTGCCTCGTGCCTCGAGAACTTGTGGCGTTACTACCAACCCCTCGAACATTTCAGCCATCCCTCTAGAACTTGGGGCGTTGCCATCATCCCTCCATAACATTGCCGCCATCCCTCGAACTTGTTTTGGTCAGCGGAATCCCTCGGAACTTGGGATGTTGCCGCCGATCCCTCTAGAACTTGGGGAGGTTGTCGTCGTCCCTCTAGAACATGAAAAAAAGTGCATGGGTCATTGTCGTCGTCCCTCCATAATTTGGATCGTTGCCATGATACCTCTAGAACATCTTGACGTTGCGTCTTCCCTCGAGAATTGGGACATTACGGCATCTTTGTATCTCAAGAACTTGGGACATTGTCGTCGTCCCTCACCGAAAGTGGGATGTTCTTTTGCCGTCCCTCGAGTTTGGGATATCCTTTGTAGTCCCTCTAGAACTTGGGCTATTGCCGCCGTCCCTCGGAATTTGGGAAAGTGCATGGGGCGTTGTCGCCGTCCCTCGAAATGGGATGTTCTTTGCCTCCCTCCAAAACTTGAGATGTTTCCATTGTACCTCCATAACATGGAGCGGTGCATGGGATGTTGCCGCCGTTCCTCAGGAACATGGGGCGTTGCCACCATCCCTTTAGAACTTAGGACATTCCGTAGCCCCTCTACAAAGTGGGGCGTTGCCACTGGTCCCTCTAGAAGCGTTGGTAAGTGCATAGGGCGTTGCCGCCCGCGTCCCTCGAGCGTTGCCGCCATCCCTCGAAGTTGGGACATTGCCGTCGTCCTTCGAACTTGGGGCGTTCCGCCTTCCCTCGAGAACTTGGGGCCGGTGCATGGGGCGTTGCGGCGTACCTCCTCAACTTGGGGCGTTGCGGTTGTTCCCCATAATTTGGGGCGTTCTTGCCGTCCCTATAGAACATAGAAAAGTTCATGGGGCGTTGCCGTCCCTCCCTCGAACATGGGATATTGCCGTAGTCCCTCGAGAACATGGGATGTTTGCCGCCTTCCCTCGAACATGGGATGTTCTTGCGCCGTCCCTCTAGTACTTGGGGCGTTTCCATCGTCCCTCTGAATGTCGAACGTTGCCGACATCCTTTAAGAACTTGGGACGTCGCTGCCATCCCTCTTGAACTCGGGATATCGCCATAGTCCCTCTATATTTTGGGACATTGTCGTCATCTCTTAAGAACTTGGGAAAGTGCATGGGACATTGCCACCGTGCCTCCAAAACATTGTCGTCATCCTTCTATAACTTGAGAGGTTGCCATCATCACTCCAGAACGCTGCCACCGTCCCTCCAAAACATGGGATGTCGCTGCTAGAGCTTGGGACAACGCATGGGACGTTGCCGTCGCACCTTCAGAACTTGGGACGTTGCCAACATCCCTCAAGAACATGGGACATTGTCACCATCGCTTTAGAACTTGGGAAGTTGCCGTCATCCCTCGAGAACATTTCTGCCGTCCCTCTAGAACTTGGAACGTTGCCGTTGTCCCTCTAGAACATGTGACGATGCCTCCATCCTCAAGAACTTTGGACATTGTCGTCGTCCCTCTAGAACTTGGTACAGTGCATAGGATGTTGCCCTCCAGAACGTGGGATGTTGCCGCCTTCCGTCGAACATGGGGCGTTACTTTCATCCTCCAAAATTTTGGATATTCGCCATCCATCACGAACTTGGGATGTTGCCGTCGTCCCTCCAGAATTTGGGAAAGTGCACGGGACATTTCTGCCATCCCTCCAGAACTTGGGACGTTTCCTTTCGTCCATCCAAAATTTTGGAAGTTACTGCCGTCCCTCCAGAACATGGGACGTTGCCGCCGTCCCTCAGAACTTGGGGCGTTACCTTTGTCCTTCAAAACTTGGGGCGTTGTCGTCAAATCCCTCGAACTTGGGATATTTGCCGTCGTCCCTCTAGAACTTGGGACATTGCCATTGTTCCTCGAGCGTTGCCTTCCTCTAGTACTTGGGGACATTGTAGTCGTCCTCGGAACTTAGAAGCGAGCATGGGGCGTTCCGCCGCCCCTCCATAATTTGGGAAGTTGTTGTCGTCCATCAAAATGTTGCTTTCGTCCCTCGAACTTGGGACGTTGCCGCCATCCCTCCAGAACTTTTGACGTTGTCGTCGTCCCTCCAGAACTTGGGAAAGTGCATGGGATGTTTTGAATCCCTCAAGAACAAGCGATGTTGCCGCCGTCCCCTAGAACTTGGGATATTGTCATTGTCCCTCGAACTTTGGAAAATGCATGGGGCGTTCCGCCATCCCTCCATAAATTGGTATGTTGCCGCCATCCCTCGAGAACTTGCGGCGTTGCCGACTTCCCTCGAACTTGGGATCTTATCGCCGTCTCTCGAGAACTTAAGATGTTGTAAATGCGTCATGCGTGGGATGTTGTCGCCGTCCCTTTAGAAATTGGGACATCGTCGTCGTCCCTCCAGAAATTGGGATATAATCGTAGTCCCTCTAAAACTTAGGAATGTGGGATGTTGCGCCCGTACCTCGAAATTTGCATGGGATGTTGCGTAGTAACTCGAATTTAGGATTTTCTGCCGTACCTCGAACATAGGGCGGTCATAGGATGTTGCCACCGTCCCTCGAACTTAGGGCGTTCCGCGCCATCCCTTTAGAACTTAGGACATTCTTGCCCGCCCATCCAGGAACTTGGGGCGTTCTTTGTAGATCACTATAGAGCGTTAGACGATGCATGGGACATTGCGGCCACCGTCCCTCTGAACATTGCGCCCGTCCCTCAAGAAGTTGGGGACGTTGCCCGCAAATCCTTCGAATTTGGGGCGTTGTTGCCATCCCCTCAAAACTTGGGGTAGTGCATGAGGCGTTGTCATGCGTCCGTCGAGAACTTGTGGCGTGGCGTAGTCCCTCGAACATGAAAAGTTGCGGCTTTGTCCCTTCACAATGCTTCATTTGTCCCTCTAGCACGCAGGATGTAGCTCACAGTCCCTCTAGAACATGGGGCCGGTGCATGGGACGTTTGCGGTGTACATCCTCAAGTTGGGACGTTGCCGCCGATCCCCCCAAAATTTGGGACATTCGCCATCCCTCTAGAACATGGGAAAGTGCATGGGATGTTCTTGGCGAATCCCTCCGGAACATGGGATCTTTGCCACCGTCCCTCTAGAACATGGAATGTTGCCGCCGTCCCTCAAAACATGGGATGTTGCCGCCGTCTGCTGCGGAACTTGGGACTTTGCCGTCGTCTCTCGTGAATGTGGAACGTTGCCGACATCCCTTCAGAACATGGGACATCGTTGCCATCCCTCCAGAACTTGGGATATCGCCATAGTAGCTCTAGAACTTGGGACGTTGTTGTCGTCCCTTCAGAACCTGGGAAAGTGCATCGGGAATTGCCACCGGGCCTCCAAAATGTTGTCGCCGTCCTTCTAGAACTTGGGAGGTTGCCGTCGTCCCTTCAGAATGTTGCCACCATCCCTCCAGAACATGGGATATCGCTTCCAGAACTAGGGACAACGCATAGGTTGTTGCCGCCGTCCCTCCAGAACTTAGGACGTTTTCGCCGTCCCTCTAGAACTTTGGACATTGCCATTGCACCTCCAGATCTTAGGACATTGCCGACATCTCTCCAGAACTTGGGATGTTACCACCGTCCCTTTAGAACTTGGGAAGCTGTCGTAGTCCCTCGAAGCGTTATACGTCCTTCGGAACTTGGGGCGTTCTTTGTCATCCCTCTAGAACATGGGATGATGTCGTCCTCCTCAGAACACTGGGGCGTTGTCATTGTCCCTCTAGAACTTGAGTACGATGCATGGGATGTTTCCCTCGAGAAAATGGGACATTGCCGCCTTGCCTCGAGAACTTGGGGCGTTTTCTTCGTCCCTCAAAATTTGGGGCGTTGCCTCCATCCCTCTTAACTTGAAACATTGCCACCGTCCCTCCATAATTCGGGAAAAGTGCGAGGATGTTTGCGCGATCCCTCGAGAATGTGGGGCGTTACGCTATCCTTCGAGAACATGGGGCGTTATCGTTGTCCCTCGAACATGGAATGTTGCCGCCGTCGCTCTAGATCTTGGGACATTTCGTCGTTCTCAAGAACATTACCCGTGAATCCCTCTAGTACTTGGGACATTGTAGTCATCACTCGAACTTAGAACAATGCATGGGGCGTTCACCCCTCGAACTTGGAAATTTGTTGTCGTCCCTCCAAAGCGTTGTCGTCATCCTTCTAAAACTTGGGGGCGTTGGCGGCCGTCCGTCGAGAACTTGGGGCGTTGTAAATCGTCCCTCGAAGAACTAAGGGAAAGTGCATGGGATGTTGCCACCGTCCCTCGGAACATGTGACATTGCAACCCCTCTAGAACTTAAGGCGTTGCCGTCGTCCCTCGAACATTGGACGGTGCATGGGGCGTTCTTTGCCCGTCCCTCGAGCGTGCCGCCATCCCTCCGGAAGTTGGGATGTTGCCGCCCGTCCTTCGAACTTGGGACATTGCCCCCATCCCTCTAGAACTTTGGGCCGATTGCATGGTACATTGGCGGCGTGCCTCCTCAACAGGACATTGCCGAAGTCATCCCCACGAGGAATTTGGGAGGTTCTTTGCCGTCGCTCTAGAAACGAGGGAAAATGCATGGGGCGTTGCCACCATCCCTCGAGAACATGGGATGTTGCCCGCCGTCCCCTCGAGCATTGTCACCGTCCTTCTAGAACTTGGGAGGTTGCCATCATTCTGAAAACGTTGCCATTGTCCTTCGGAATATGGGGCGTCATTTGCGAACTTGGGACAATGCATGGGACATTCCGTAAATCGCTATAGAGGCGGGGCGTTTTTGCCATCCCCTCTAGAACTTAGGACATTGTCGTCACACCTCCGAACTTGGGGCGTTCTTGAGCATCCCTCGAAGTTGGGGCGTTGTCACCGAATCCCTATAGAACCAGGAAGTTCCGTTGTTCCTCTAGAACATGGGGCGATGTCGTCATCCTCAAGAACTTGGGGCGTTGTTATCATCCCTCTACAAGTTGATGCGATTGCATGGGATGTTGCCCTATAGAACTTGGGGCGTTCCGCCGTCCCCTCGAAAATTTAGGAAAGTGCGGGATGTTCTTGCGTCCGTCCCTCGAGAATGTGGGGCGTTGCCCCGTCCTCGAGAATGTGGGACTTTGCACATTTGTCCACGAGAACTTGGGATGTCGCTACCGTCCCTCTAGAACTTGGGACATTTCCGTCGTTCCTCCAAAAGCGTTCTGCCGTCCCCCTAGTACTTGGGACATTGAAGTAAATCGCTCCATAACTTAGAAACGGTGCATGGGACATTCCGCCGCCCCTCCAGAACTTGGAAAGTTGTTGTCATCCCTCCAAAATGTTGTCGTCATCCTTCCAGAACTTGGGATGTTGCCGTAGTCCCTCCAGAACTTGGGACGTTGTCGTCGTCCCTCCAGAACTTTGGAAAGTGCATGGGATGTTGCTGTCGTCCCTCAAGAACATGGGATGTTGCCGTCGTCCCTCTAGAACTTGGAACGTTGTCGTCATCCCCCAAAAAACATAGGAAAGTGTATGGGGCGTTGCCGCCCGTCCCTCCATAACTGAGCGTTGCCCGGCGTGCCTCACGAACTTGCGGCGTTGATATCTTCCCTCCGAACATGGGATGTTGCCGCCATCTCTCGAACATGGGATGTTTCCGCCGTCCCTCTAAGCGTGGGATGTTGCCGCCGTCCCTCGAACTTGGGATATCTTTGTAGTCCCTCTAGAACACGCGGGGCGTTCTTGTCGTCGCTTGAGAACTTAGGAAAGTGCATGAGATGTTGCCGTCGTCCCTCTAAAACCGGACGGTGCATGAATGCGTTATGCGCCGCCGTTCCTCGAATGTTGGCGCCATTCCTCGAACTTTGGGCGTGCTTATCGTTTCTCTGAGAATATTCTTTGCCGTCACTTGAGAACTTTGGGCGTCGCCGCCATCCCCCTAAAACTTGGGATGTTGTTGTCGTCCCTCTAGAACTTGCGACATTGCCATCGTCCCTCTTGAACTTGGGACGTTGCTATCGTCCCTCTAGTACTTGGGGCGTTGTCACCATCCCTCGAACATGGGGCGTGCATGGGATGTTGCCCTCGAGAACATGGGGCGTTGCGGTGTCCCCTCAGAACTTGGGACATTCCGCGGCGTCCCCGAGCGTGGGGCGTTCTTTGCCGATTCTTCTGAACTAGGGACGTTGCCGCCGTCCCTCCAAAATATGGGAAAGTGCATGGGATGTTTCCGCCATCCCTCTAGAACTTGGGAAGTTGCTACCATCTCTCCAGAACATTGCAAGCCGTCCCTCTAGAACTTGGGACGTTGCCGTTGTCCTTCAAAAACATTACCGTCATCCCTCGAGGAACTTGTGTCGTCTCTGCCATCCCTCGAACTTGGATGTTGCCGAGTCCCTCTAGAACATGGGGCGTTGTCGGTAAATCCCTCGAACATGGGAAAGTGAATGGGACATTGCCGCCATCCCTCCATGCGTGAAACATTGCGCCCGTCCCTCGAACATGTGACGTTGTCGTCTTCCCTCCAGAACTTGGGATGTTACCACCATCTCTCCAGAACTAGATACATTGCCATCGTCCCTCCGTAATGTGGAATTTTGCCGCCGTCCCCTCAAAAATTGGGATGTCGTCGCCGTCTCTCCATAACTTGGGATATCACCGTAGTCCCTCTAGAATATAGGACGTTGTCGTCGTCCCTCCAGAACTTTGGACAGTGCATGGGACATTGCAGCCGTCCCTCTAGAACATGGGACGTCGCTGCCATCCCTCCTCAACTTGGGACAGTGCATGAGACGTTGCCGCCGTCCCTCCAAAACATGGGACATTGTCGTCGTCCCTCCAGATGTTGCCGTCGTTCCTCTTGAACTTGGGACATTGTCGTCGTCCCTCCAAAACATTACCTCCATCCCTCAAGAATTTGGAAAGTCACTACCATACCTCCAGAACTTGTGATGTTGCCGCCGTCCCTCCAGAACTTGGGACGTTGGCATCGCCGAATCCCCTCGAGCGTTCGCCATTCCTCGAACATTGGGCGTTCCTGTCATTCCTCCAAAATGTTACCGCCATTCCTCCAGAACTTGGGACGTTGCCGACATCCCTCTAGAACTTGGTATGTTGCCGCCATCCCTCCTGTACTTGGGAAATTGTCGTCGTCCCTCCAGAACATTGCCGACGTCCCCCCAGAACTTATGACGTTGCCGACATCCCTCCAGAACTGGGGATGTTGTCACCATCCTTTATAACTTGGGAAGTTACCGTCATCCCTCGATAACATTTCGCCGTCCCTCGAACTTGGGACTTGGCCCGTCGTCCCCACTAGAACATGGGACGATGGCGCCATCTTCAAGAACTTGGGGCGTTGTCATAGTCCCTCTAGAACTTGGTACAATGTGTTTGTGCTATGGAATAATCAACCGGTGAAGCAATCAATTAAGGCGACTTTGATGGGAATCATGAGGCATGAGCGACTTCTTTTAGGCGAGAATGTCGAGGAGGCGGCTTAGAAGGAGAATGGAGGTCGCAGGCGACCTTGGAAGAAACATGGTCGGAAGTGACCTCATCGGATATTTACTCTAAAGGTGCGAGATAATTGGGGGCGTGGATATCGCCGGGGTAAGCAAAAGCAAGTGTATCGAGCGGAAATCGTGGGATTGCCAGAAAACCTAATCTGGCCATTTAGAACTATGAAAGCCCGTCGAGGAAGCCCCGTGAATCTGTAACCTAATTTCCTATCCATAAATATAACTTGTATCATTCATTGTAAAGGGGACGAAATCTTAGAGTTCTAAATGAGAAAATAATAATAAGATACTCCGTGCTTGCCCCAGGGCGTAGTTTTATTCAATTGAGCAATTGGTAACCAAATTTGGCGTATTTCATATTTTTTGTTAGATTACTTGTTCAACCCGATTCAATACTAGTTTGTTGCCCTAGGCGTAAAATCTAGGTTCAACATTTGGTCTTGCGTGCGTGGCAAACACTCTATGTCGATTTTCTCAAAATCACAAAAAACCCATCTCTTGTCGATAGCGATCAACCAAGGTAACACTACGAGGAAGCGAGATGGACCACCCGCAATGGTATCGAGTCCTCGATGAGTTCACCTGGCGCTCTCACCCCATCATCCGGAGGCTACCCCGTGGTGGAATCTCGTCCGGACACACGGAGCCGAAGCGAAAGGCCCGTGTTTATCGTCCTCCACAAAAATGCCTGCGCTTTAGATAGCGAGGACGAAACAGCCCGCGATGAAAGCGGCGCCCAATCCGGGGAACCTCTGGGCAAAAATGCCCATGCGAAAAAAGGCGCTCCGCGAATGGCCGGCGTGCGATCCGTCAAAAAGCACGCCATCATTGAAATTGCAGGCTCTGGAAAAGTGGCGGTCGAGATGCGTGTTGAACCGACTTGGGGGCAAAAGGCCCAAAAGCCCGATCGCCATCGAAGGCGGTAGCCTCTCGGCCCGTCGAGGCGACCAAGAATAGCGAATCTAATCATGGCTCTAAATTTGCACCATGATGAGTTCTTGAAGTCGGCGATGCCTGAAAGGCAATCCACGAGGACTTACCCCCAAAGATCATCCGCGGCGTGAAAATCGCCTTGTGGCGAGCGGTCAGTGACTTCTCGAAGGCGAGAACCAAAGTGGTCATTTGGATCGGACCCAACCTCATCATTGAGAATTCTCCCCTCGGAACCATGGTCACTCTGGCTCCCTCAGCGAAAAAATCAACCGCGGCTCTAGATCGCTCCGGTGGGAACACGGGACGAAGGGTCCCGTGGCCAACTTCGGACTCTAAATCACTACATAACCTCCATGAAATAGCAGAGATGCCACCAAGTCTTGTTGTTTTCCCTAACCTTGCAGCGACCCGGGCCCACCAATGGTTCACTTCCCAACCACCTTTCTCGGTGGAAACTTTTTGAGCAACTTCGCCGGGTATTCTGACCCACTTCTGGCCTTAGCACGCGACTGCGACCTACGGTGACTAATGAATACCCGGCCAGTGCGGATAATGAGTCGATCGATCCTACATCTAAAGGATCGACAAACTCATCTTGAAGGATCGATCGAGGATGAGGCCAAAGTACTAGGGGGCCGTCTCCGGGCTCAAAAAGGAACCAAGTTATGGCGGCGCATGACCACAAAATATCCGATCGAGTTATAGCGACTTTTCGGAGATGGGCTAGCGACCTCATCCATGCATCGAGCTTACGGAATCAAGACTTTTTCGGCGACGAGAGGCCGCGGACTCGAAGAAAAGCTCCAAGAAAAGCCGGCAATCTTTACAAAGGCAAGACAGCTGCAAACCGTTTGAAGAAAACATCTCGATAAAAGGTGATGGAAGTCTTAGGTATGACGCAGGAACCGTCTACAACTAGATCGAGGGGCCGAGAGTTGCTCCTCGCCTCGGCTTATCAAGAACAAAGGAAAGGCAAACCCAACAAATCTTGCAACTTCCACGAACAATTTGGGCACTACACGACTAATCTGAGGACCTCCTCCCCCAACTTTGGATTTATAAGAGGGGCGGGTTATTGGATAAAATTTTCAAGCGACCCCGGAAGAATAAGGATCGCTTCGGAGAGGTCGTCGACCAAGCAACCCACTCCAACGAGGCGAGCCGGCTCGAAATGCCGGCCGTAGGAAACGGCGATCCGCCCATGCGAGGCGCGCGGGAGGTCGGATCACATACCCTATCCCTTTCTCGGGGCGGTCGGGGACTCTCGGCGACCGACTCGTCAAAAATGAATGAAGGAGAAGATAAAGAAATAGAAACGCCCGGAAGATGGTGTTCTGGGTCTTCGCCGTGAGGAGAAAGACTAACTGTCGAGTTGGCGAGAAAAGGACAAGGTCGGGATAGTCTATCTAACATCGATCCCCTAGTGATCAAAAGCCGATATCATGGGCACCACCATATATGTCGTTTGCTAGTAGATGGAGGTTTTTACGCAACATCCTTTTCAAAAAAACCTGGACGGATCGGGGACTCTGACGGCATACATCACCCCATGCGACCATGTCATGAAAGGCTTTGGAGGCATGGCCAGTGAAGGCCAGAAGCGGGGAATGATCCGAATCTAGCCATGGAATTAGTCTCCACTTTAAATGAAGAAGTTAGGGCCCTTAGGCTTTTAGATTTTCGATTGTCGACCTCCAGAGCTCCTATAATGGATTCCTCACGGAGGCCATTTGAACAATTAAATTGCGTCCTCAACTTTTTATTTCGTGTAAAGTTTCCCACCAAGAGTGGGCTGGTGAACTGCCGTCAAAAGGTGACCAAGTCGATCTGAGGGTTGTTTGATTTATTCCTCATCTCGTTTAAATTCGCACCAATATCTAGCAAACAAATACTTGTAATAGATAGTGTAAAAGCAAGGAGAAATTTTAAACAACAAGACTAACGAGGGAAAAAGAAATCGCGGCGACCTCGATCAAAAGATGGGGCCGAAATTTCTACTAAAGCGAAATAGGCGACCCGTGGCGAGAATACCCCAAGGGAGTCGAGGAAGACCTCGAGAAAGTCAAAGTAGACCCGCCGAATGGGATCTTGAAGTAATCATAGGCTCAAAAATGCGGACGACCGAAGGGTGAAGTCATCGACTTTCTCAAAAAGAATCTAGATGTCTTCGCTGATCGCTGCAAGGACATGGTAGGAATCGACCCGAAGTCACATACCACAAATTGTTCATAGATCATTTTCGAAAGCCGATAGCCGAGAAGAGGCTAAAATTCACCCCAGAAATGCATAGCGTTAAGCAGGGAGGTGAAAAAATTGTTGGACAAGAACTTGATCACCGCAGCCGGCCGACTTTGGTGGGTGGCTTATTTGTGTTAGTAAAAAATCGAATGGAACTTGGCGGTTTGTGCATCGACTTCACGGATCTCAACAGCGCTTGTCCGAAAGATTTCTTACCAATGCCTCACATCGATCACCTGATAGACAACACGGCGGTCACGAAATAATGTCCTTCATGGACGCTTTTGCAGGCTACCACCAAATAGCCATGTATGAACGGATCGGCAACATACCTCGTTCTTGACGAAAAAGAACATCTATTGCTGGAAAAGGATGCTCTTAGGTTTAAGAACACAGGGGCAACATATCAAAGGCTGGTCAACCACATGTTTACCGACCTCATCGGAAAGTCGGTGGAAGTTTACGTGGACGACATAGTCGTCAAAAGCCTGAAATTGGAGGACCACCTAACACATTTAGCCCAAACTTTTGATATCCTGAGGAAATTAAACATGCGACTAAACCCCAAGGAATGCAATTTCGTGGTCGAGTCGGGGAAATTCTTGGGGCATCTGGTGAGTAAGCGGGGGATAGAGGCGAACCCCACCAAAGTCAGAGCAATATTGGACATGGGAGCACCTCGAAATGTAAAGGAAGTACAGAGACTCACGGGATGCCTGGCCGCCTTGAGGCAGGTTCATCTTAGAATGGGGCCCAAGTGCAAGCCACTGTTCGACACCATCGGAAAAAAGTCAAAATTCGAATGGACAAATGAAAGCCAGGAAGCTTTTGACAAAATCAAAACCTACCTGGCGGATGTAAGCATTCTGTCAAAACCAGTTCCAGGGGAAAAGATTTTCCTATACCTCGTAGCTTTCGAAACGACTCTAAGTGCAGCCCTCGTTCGAGTAGAAGGCAGGGATGAGTTCCCAAGTGCGAAGTGTGAAGCAAGTGCGAAGCCCTAGCCCTTTTTATAGAAGGAGACGGGGGTCAAAGTGCAATAAAGACATAAGTCAGACCCCTCTCGAAGAAACAAAGTCGCACAGGTCGCGCGTAATCTACATCGCGTTCACCAATTTGAGAGGCTTGTGGCGCATCATGGCGAATCCATCAAATCTCGCATGGATCGTATAGCGGTCCACCTTCGAGCTAACCGAGGCATCTCGAAATGTTTTTTTCGAAGTGCGACCCACCCTGGTCGATCAAATTACAGATTAAGCCTGGAGGTCTCGATCGGGCGACGCGACCTCGACTTCGACTTAAGGCAATTGTTGTGCTATGGAATAATCCAACCCGGTGAAGCAATCAATTAGAGCAACTTTGATGGGAATCATGAGGCCGCAAAGCAACTTCTTTAGAGTTGAGAAGGTCAAGGAGCGGCTTGGAAGGAGAAAGGAGGTCGCGGGCGACCTTGGAAGAAACCACAGGTCGGAAGCGACCTCATACGGATATTTATGGTTAAGGTGCAGATAATTGGGAGCGCGGATATCGGCGAGGGTAAGCAAAAGCAAGTGTATCGAACCACGGAAGTGCAGGATTAAAGAAAACCCTAATCTGGCGGTGGAGCCTCACGAAAGCCGTCGAAGGAAGCCCACGAAGATCTGTAACCTAATTTCCTGTCTATAAATATAACTTGTATCATTCATTGTAAAGGGACGAAATCTTTGAGTTCTAGGTAGAAAATAATAATAAGATACTCCTGGTTTGGGCGCCCCCAGACGTAGTCTTATTCAAAAGACCAACCGGGTATCCAAATTTGAGTGTATTTCATATTTTGTTGTTGATTACTTGTTCGACCCCATTCAATACCGGTGTGTTGCCCTAGGCGTAAAATCTAGGATTTACAACCTGATGCATGGGATGTTTCCTCGAGAACTTGGGGCGTTTCGCCGTCCCTCCAAAATTTTAGGCGATCGCCATCCCTCACCGAGCTTGGGGCGTTGCCGCGTCCATCGAATTTGGAAAAGTGCGGGGCGTTGCCGCCATCCCTCGAGCGTGGGGCGTTGCGCTATCCTTCCAAAACTTGGGATGTTGTCGTCGTCCCTCCAGAACATGGGATGTTTCCGCCGTCCCTCTAGAACTTGGAATATTGTCGTCGTTCCTCGAGCGATTGGCGAATCCCCTCTAGTACTTGGGACATTGTAGTAAATCACTCGAACATAGAAGCGATTGCGGGAAGTTCGCCGTCCCTCAAAATGTTGTCGTCGTCCCTCGAACTTTGGATGTTGCGCCGTCCCTCGAACTTGGGGCGTTGCCGTAAATCCTTCGAACTTGGGAAAGTGCATGGGTTGTTGCGCCCGTCCCTCGAATAAGGGATGTTGCCGCCGTCCCTCTAGAACTTGAATGCGTTGTCGTCGTCCCTCGAACTTGGGAAAGTGCATGGGGCGTTACTACCATCCCTCCATAACATGGAACGTTACCGGCGTCCCTCCAGAACTTGCGACGTTGCCGACTTCCCTCCAGAACTTGGGATGTTGCCACCGTCTCTCCAGAACTTGAGATGTTGCCGTCGTCCCTTCTGAACGTGGGATGTTGCCGCCGTCCCTTCAGAAATTGGGACGTCGTCACCATTCCTCCAGAACTTGGGATATCACCATAGTCCCTCTAGAACTTGGGACATTGTCGTCGTCCCTCCAGAACTTAGGAAAGTGCATGGGACGTTGCCGTCCTCCCTCCAGAACATGGGACGCCGCTGCCGTCCCTCCAGAATATGGGATGTTGCAGCCATACCTCCAGAACATGGGACAGTGCATGGGATGTTGCCGCCGTCCCTCCAGAAGTTAGGACGTTGCCGCGTCCCTTTAGAACTTAGGACATTGCCGCCGCTCCTCCATAACTTGGGATGTTGCCGTCGTCCCTCTAGAACATTGGACAGTGCATGGGACCTTGCATGCCGTCCCTCGAACATTGCCGCCGTCCCTCAGAAGTTGGGGCGTTACCCACCGTCCTTCGAGAATTTGGGAAGTTGTCGCGCCATCCTCCAAAACATGGAACAATGCATGAGGCGTTGCCGTTGTCCCTCTAAACTTGGGGCGTTCGCCATTCCTCGAGCGTGCGGCGTTGCATTTGTCCCTTCACAATGTTGCCGCCATCCCTCTAGAACTTGGTGTTGGGATAACGTTTGCGGGATCTATCGGGATGAACTTATCAACACAAATTTAAATTAACAATTATTACTAGCAAGAATTTACCTAAGTGAATGCAAATACTAATTAAACCAACAACGACATTCAAATAAAATTCACGTAAAAGATCCTAGCATGCGGAATTTCTAGGAGTTTCGTAAATGTACCCTTTGGAGAGACAATCTAAGATGGGCGGGATCAAATGTCGGCTACCAACCAAAGGTCCTTCTCAAGTATCCCCGGTCCTCGCTCAATAACTTGGGTGGGAGGTTCCCGATGAGCGATTTATAAAACAAAGGGAAATAAAATTGTTGCACCACCTTTGTGGATTTCTAATATTTAAAACACATGACATTTGAAAAAATACAAATTGTCGGCGTTTCAAAATAAGTGATATTTTATCGTGCTTTGATATTTTTTTAAAAAAAAACACAAATTGTCGTCGTCCCTCGAACTTGGGGCCGGGCGCATGGGATATTGCCGGCGTACCTCCTTAACTTGGGGCGTTCTTTTGTCGTCCCCCCAAAATTTGGGGCGTTCGCCATCCTCTAGAACTTGGGATGTTCTTGCCGTCACAGTAGAACATGGGATATTGAAGCCGTCCCTCTAGAACTTGGGATGTTCCGTCGTCCCTCTAGAGCTTGGGACTTTGCCGTCGTATCTTCTTGAATGTGGGCGTTTGCCGACATCGCCTTGAGCGTGGGGCGTCATTTGCCATCCCTCGAACTTGGGATGTCACCATAGTACCTCTAGAACTTGGGATATTGTCGTCGTCCGTCCCTTGAACTTGGGAAAGTGCATGGGAATTGCCACCGTGCCTTGAGCGTGGTCGCCGTCCTTCTAGAAGCGTGGGAGATTGTCGTCGACCCCACAGTTGTTGCGTCCCTCGAACATGGGACATTCTTTGCCCGAACTTGGGATAAGCGCATGGGGCGTTCTGGTCGTTCCTCAAAACTTAGGACATTTTTTTTGTCCCTCTAGAACTTAGGACATTTCCGACATCTCTCTCGAATTTGTGACTTTCTTGTAGTCCCTCTAGAACTTGGGGCGTTTCCTTAAATCCTCAAAATTTGGGGGACATTACGCCATCCCTCTGAACTTGGGGCGTTGCCGTCCGTCCCTCAAGAAGTGGGAAAGTGCGGGGCGTTGCCCTCGTCCCTCAAAAGCGAGGGGGCGTTGCATTTGTCCCGAGAACTTGGGATATTCTTTGTCGTTCCTCGAGCGTTATCGCCGAATCCCCTAGTACTTGGGACATTGTATTCGTCACTCAGAACATAGAACAGCGCATGGGACCTTGCCGCCACCATCCATCCAGAATGTTGCCGCCGTCCCTCAAGAAGTTGGGATGTTGCCATCGTCCTTCCAAAATTAGGGACGTTGTCGCCGTCCCTCCAAAACTTGGAACAGTGCATACGATGTTGCCGCCGTCCCTCCAGAACTTGGGACGTTGTCGTAATCCCTCCAGAACTAGGGAAAGTGCACGGGATGTTGCCGCTGTCCCTCCAGAACATGGGATGTTGTCGTCGTCCCTCTAGGACTTGGGACGTTTTAAGTAAATACCTCGAACTTGGGAAAGTGCATGGGGCGTTGCGCCCGAATCCCTCCATAACTGGAATGTTGCGTAGTGCCTCGAACTTTCGACGTTGCTATCTTCCCTCCATAACTTGGGATGTTGCCGTCGTCTCTCCAGAACTTAGGATGTGCCATCATCCCTCCTGAACGTGGGATGGTGCCGCCGTCCCTTCAAAAATTGGGACGTTGTCACCGTCCCTCTAGAACTTGGGATATCACCGTAGTCCATCTAGAACTTGGGACATTGTCATCGTCCCTCGAGGAACTTAGGAAAGTCAAGAGGCGTTGCCGTAGTCCCTCTAGAACATGGGGCGTCATTTGTAAATCCCTCAAAATTTGGGATGTTGCCGCTATACCTCCAGAACATGTGACATTGCATGGGATGTTGCCACCGTCCCTCTAGAAATTAGGACGTTGCCGCCGTCCCTTTAGAACTTAGGACATTGCCGCCACCCCTCTAGAACTTGCGACGTTGCCGTTGTCCCTCCACAATGTTGCCGCCGTCCCTCTAGAACTTGGGACGTTGTCGTCGTCCCTCCAAAACATTGCCTCCATCCCTCCAAATCTAGGGATGTCGCCGCCATCCATCCAGAACTTGGGATGTTGCCGCCGTCCCTCCTGAACTTGGGACAGTGCATGAGAAGTTGTTGTCGTCCCGCCAGAAATTGGGACATTTCCGCCGTCCCTCCAAAACTTGCGACGTTATCGCCGTCCCTCCAGAATATTGCCGTTGTTCGTCTAGAACTTGGGACGTTGCCGTCTTCCCTCCAAAACATTGCCTCGTCACTCGGAACTAGGAGCGTGTTTGCCATCCCTCGAAACCGGATGTTGTCGCCGTCCCTCCAGAACTTGGGACAGTGCATGGTACGTTACCGTCGCCGTTCCTCCAGAACATTGCCGCCATTCCTCCAGAACTTTGGACGTTCCTGTCGTTCCTCCAGAATATTGCCGCCATCCCTCAGAACCCGGACCTTTGCCGCTATCCCTCATGAACTTACGAAGTTGCCGTAGTCCCTCGAACATTATTGTTGTCCCTCACGAACTTGGGGCGTTGCCGCGAAATCCCTCGGAACTTGGGGCGTTGTCACCGATCCCTCGAACATGGAACAAGGCATGGGATGTTGCCCTCAAAACTTGGGACATTGGCGCCCATCCCGGAGAACTTGAAATGCGTTTCGCCGTCCCTCGAGAATGTGGGGCGTTCTTTGCCATTCTTCGGAACTACGGACTTTGCGTCGTCCCTCAAAACATGGGAAAGTGCATGGGGCGTTGCCGCCGTCCCTCTAGAACTTAGGAAGTTGCCACCATCTCTCCAAAACATTGCCGCCATCCCTCTATTACTTGGGACGTTGCCATTGTCTCTTCAGAACATTACTGCCATCT
Organism: Stenogyne calaminthoides; assembly: GCA_037126765.1. Taxonomy (NCBI): domain Eukaryota; kingdom Viridiplantae; phylum Streptophyta; class Magnoliopsida; order Lamiales; family Lamiaceae; genus Stenogyne; species Stenogyne calaminthoides. The sequence goes on from JBBCBC010000021.1 coordinate 27,870,652, forward strand.
CTCCAGAACTTGTGTCGTCTCCGCCATCCCTCTAGAACTTGGGATGTTGCCACCGTCACTCTAGAACTTTGGACGTTGGCTTCGTTCCTCTAGAACTTGGGAAAGTGCATGGGACATTGCCGCCGTCTCTCATAACTTAGAACGTTGCCGCCATCCCTCGAGAGCTTGCGGCGTTGCCATCTTCCTCCGGATCTTGGGATATTGCCGCCATCTCTCGAGCTTGGGGCGTTCTGATCGTCCCTACAGAACTTCAGGACTTTTTGCCCGTCCCTCGAACTTGGGATGTTGCGCGTCCCTCTAGAACTTGGGATGTTGTCGTCGTCCCTCCAGTACATGGAAAAGTGCATGGGATGCTGTCGTCGTCCCTCCATAACTTGGATAGTTGCCGCCGTACCTCTAGACCTTGCGTTGTTGCCGTCTTCCCTCCAAAACTTGTGACATTGCGGTACGTATCTATAGAACTTAGGACGTTGCCGCCGTCCCTCCAGAAGTTGGGACGTTGCCGCCGTCCCTCTAGAACTTAGGACAGTACATGGGACGTTGCCGTCGTACCTCCTCAACTTGGGACATTGTCTTCGTTCCCAGAATTTGGGACATTGTCGCCATCCCTCTAGAACATGGAATAGTGCATGGGGCGTTTGGCGCGTCCCTCTGAGAACGATGGATGTTCTTGAAGTCATCCCTCTCGAATATAAGGCGTTGCCATTGTCCCTCGAACTTTGGATTTTGCATCATCCCGCTTTTGAATGTTGAGCGTTGCCGACATCCCTTCAAAAATTGGGACGTCGCTGTCGTCCCTCCAAGGCTTGGGATATCGCCATAGTCCCTCTAGAACATGGGACATTGTCGTCGTCTCTTCAGAACTTGGGAAAGTGCATGGGACATTGCCACCGTACCTCCAGAACATTGTCGTTGTCCTTCTAGAACTTGGGAGGTTGCCGTCTTCCCTCTAGAATGTTTTCGTCATCCTTCTAGAACATAGGATATCAATGCCAGAACTTGGGACAGCGCATGGGACAATGGTGTCGCACCTCCAGAACATGGGACGTTGCCACCGTCCCTCCAGAACTTGCTACGTTGCCACTATCCCTCCGATGTTGTCGTCGTCCCTCTTGAACATGGGACATGGTCGTCGTCCCTGTAAAACATTACCTCCGTCCCTCAAGAATTTGGAACATTACCGCCATCGCTCAGAACTTGGGATGTTGCCGCCGTCCCACCAGAACTTGGGATAGGGCATGGGACATTAGTCGTCGCCGTCCCTCCAGAACTTTATCGTCATTCCTCCAGAACTTTAGACGTTACTGTCGTTCCTCCAGAATGTTACCGCCATTCCTCCAGAACTTGGGACGTTGCCGCCGTCCCTCTAGAACTTGGTATGTTGTTGTCGTCCATCCAAAACTTGGGACAGTGCATGGTACGCTGCCGCCGTCCCTCCTGAACTTGGGAAATTGTCGTCGTCCCTCCAGAACATTGCCGACGTCCCTCCAGAACTTGGAACATTGCCGTCATTCCTCCAGAACTTGGGACGTTGCCACCTTCCCTCCATAACTTGGGAAGTTTTCACTGTCCCTCCAGAACTTGGAACAGTGCTTGGGATATTGCCCTCCAGAACTTGGGATGTTGCCACCGTTCTTCCTGAACTTGGTACGTTTCCATCGTCCCTTTAAAACGTAGGACTTTGTCACCGTTCCTCCAGAACTTGGGAAAGTTCATGGGACGTTGCCACCGTCCCTCTAGAACTTTGGATGTCGCCGCTGTCCATCCAGAACTTGGGATGTCTCCGCCGTCCCTCTAGAACTTGGGACGTTGCCGCCGTCCCTCCATAACTTGGGAAGTTGATGTCATCCCTCCAGAACGTTGTTGCCGTCCCTCCAGAACTTAGGACTTGCCATCATCCCTCCTGAACTTAGGATGTTTCCATCGTCCCTCCAGAACTGGGGACGTTGTTTTCGTCCCTCCAGAACTAGGGACAATGTATGGGATGTTGCCCTCCAGAACTTGGGACTTTGCCACCGTCCCTCCAGAACATGGGATGTTGCTGCCGTCCCTCTAGAACTTGAGACGTTGTCGTCGTCCCTCTAGTACATGGAAAAGTGCATGGAACGTTGTCGTCATCCCTCCATAACTTGGATCGTTGCCGCCGTGCCTCTAGAAATTATGATGTTGCAGTCTTCCCTCCAGAACTTAGGACATTACCGTTGTATCTCCATAACTTGGGACATTGCCGCCGTCCCTCCAAAAGTTGGGACGTTGCCGCCGTCCCTCCAGAACTTGGGACTGTGTATGGGACGTTCCCGCCATCCCTCTAGAACATGGGAAAGTGGATGGGACGTTGCTGCCGTCCCTCCAGAACCTGGGATGTTGCCGTCATCCCTCCAGAACTTGGGACGTTGCCGTCGAACCTCCAGAACTTGGGACTTTGCCATTGTCCCTCCTGAATGTCGAACGTTGCCGACATCCCTTCAGAACTTGGGACGTCGCTGCTATCTCTCCAGAACTTGGGATATCGCCATAGTTCCTCTAAAACTTAGGATGTTGTCGTCGTCTCTTCAGAACTTGGGAAAGTGCATGGGACATTTCCACCGTGCCTCCAGAACATTGTCGTCGTCCTTCTAGAACTTGGGAGGTTGCCGTCGTCCCTCTAGAATGTGGTCGTCGTACTTCTAGAACATGGGATGTTGCTGCCAGAACTTGGGATAGCGCATGGGACGTTGGCGTCGCACCTCCAGAACTTGGGACGTCGAGAATGTTGCTGTCATTCTTCTAGAACTTGGGGCGGGGCGAAGTCGTCCCTCTAGAACATGGGATGATGCCCGTAGTCCTCAAGAACTTAGAACATTGCCATCGTCCCTCTAGAACTTGAGTGCGGTCATGGGATGTTGCCCTCCAGAACTTGGGACGTTGCCGCCGTCCCTAAGAACTTAGGACATTTCCCTCGTCCCTCCAGAATTTCTGAAAGTGCACGGAACATTGTCCCCATCCCTATAGAACGTGGGACGTTGCCGCTGTCCTTCCAAAACTTGGGACGTTGTCGCCCTCCATTCAGAACTTGGGATTTTTTTAGTCCCAGACTTGAACTTGGGACATTGTTGTAGATTCCTCAAGTACTAGGGACATTGTAGTAAATCACTCTAGAACTTAGAAAAGTGCATGGGGCGTTCTGCTGACCCCTCGAGAACTTGGGAAGTTCTTTTGTCGTACCTCAAAATATTCTGAATCATCCCTCCAGAAATTGGGCGTTGCCCACCGTACATCCAAAACATGGGATGTTGTCGGCGTCCCTCTAGAACTTGGGAAAGTGCATGGGATGTTGCCGCTGTCCCTCTAGAACTTGGGACGTTGCCGTCGTCCCTCAAGAACTTGGAAAGTGCATGGGAAATTGCCGCCATCTCTAATTAACTTTGAATATTACGTCGTTCCTCCAGAACTTGTGACGTTGCCGACTTACCTCCAGAACTTGGGATGTTTCCGCCATCCCTCCAGAACTTCAGGATATTTTGAGTCTTCCCTCACTGAGCGTGGGATGTTTCCCTTTGTCCATCGAGAAGTGGGGCGTCGTCGCCGTCTCTCCAGAACTTGGGATATCACTTTAGTCCCTCTAGAACTTGGGACGTCGTCGTTGTCCCTCCAGAACTTAGGAAAGTGCATGGGACGTTGCCGCGAATCCCTCGGATCATGGGGCGTGGTTTGTGCGTCCCTCCAGAATTTGGGATGTTGCCATCATACCTCCAGAACATGGGACAGTGCATGGGATGTTGCTGTCATCCCTCCAGAACTTAGGACGTTGCCGTCGTCCCTTTGGGACTTAAGATATTGCCGCCGCCCCTCCAGAACATGGAACGTTGTCATCGTCCCTCTAGAACATAGGACAGTGCATGGGACATTGCCGCCACCGTCCTTCTAGAATTTGGGACGTTGTCGGCGTCCTCAAAAAACAGGGGGTGTGCATGAGATGTTTGCCGTCATCCCTCCGGATCTTGGGGCGTTGCAGCTATCCCTTTACAATGTTGCTGCCTTCCCTCTAGAATTTAGGACATTGCCACCGTCTATCCAGAACTTGGGACAGTGCATGGGACATTGCCAGCGTACCTCCAAAACTTGGGACGTTGCCGTTATCCCCCCAAAATTTGGGACGTTGCCGCCATCCCTCTAGAACATGGGAAAGTGCATGGGACGTTGCCTCCGTCCCTCCAGAACATGGGATGTTCCCATCGGCCATCCAGAACATGGGATGTTGCAAAATCCCTCCAGAACTTGAGATATTGTCGTCGTCCCTCCAGAACTTTGGACTTTGCCGTAATCCCTCCTGAATGTGGAACGTTGCCGACATCCGTTCAGAACTTGGGACGTCGTTGCCATACCTCCAGAACTTGGGATATTGCCATAGTCCCTCTAGAACTTGGGACGTTTTCATCGTCCGCCGAGAACCAGGAAAGTGCATTGGGAATTGCCACCGTGCCTCCAGAACGTTGTCGCCATCCTTCTAGAACTTGGGAGGTTGTCGTCGTCCCTCGAGCGATGCCCTTTGTCCCTCACGAACATGGGGCGTCCTTTGCGGAACTTGGGGCGGCGCATGGGGCGTTCTTGCCGAATCCCTCCAGAACTTAGGACATTTTCGCCGTCCCTCTAGAACTTAGGACATTGTCGTCGCACCTCTAGAACTTAGGACGTTGCCGACATCCCTCAAGAACTTGGGATGTTGTCACCATTCTTTTAGAACTTGGGAAGCTTTCCGTCTTCCTTCGAGAATGTTGTTGTCGTCCCTCCAGAACTTGGGACGTTGCCATCGTCCCTCTAGAACATGGGACGATGTCGCCGTCCTCAAGAACCTAGGACGTCGTCATCGTCCCTCTAGAACTTGGTACAGTGCATCGGATGTTGCCCTCCAGAACTTAGGACGTTGTCGCCATCCCTCGAGAACTTGGGGCGTTTCGCCCGTCCCTCCAAAATTGGGGCGTTCTTGCCGTCCCTCCTAAAGCTGGGCGTTCGCCGTCCCTCTGAATTTAAGGAAAGTACGCGGGGCGTTGCCGCGAATCCCTCGAGCGTGGGACTTTGCCGCTATCCTTCCAGAACTTAGGACGTTGTCGTCATCCCTTCAGAACATGGGATGTTGCCCGTCCCTCTAAAACTAGGGACATTGTCGTCGTTCCTCAAGAACATTGCTGCCGGCCCTCTAGTACTAGGGACATTGTTTTCATCACTCCAGAACTTAGAACAATTTATGGGACGTTCCCGCCGCCCCTCTAAAACATAATAAAAGTTGTTTTTGTCCCACTAAAAGCGTTATCGTTGTCCTTCGAACATGGGACATTTCGCCGTCCCTCCAAAACATGGGGCGTTGTAAATGTCGTCCATAAGAACTAGGAAAAGTGCATGGGATGTTTGCCCGAAATCCCTCGAGCGTTGGATATTTCATGGGGCGTTCTTTGCCATCCCTCCAGAAGTTGGGATGTTGCCGCCGTCCTTCCAGAACTTGGGACGTTGCCGCCGTCCCTCCAGAACTTAGGACAGTGCATGGGACGTTGCCGCCATCCCTCCAGAACATGGGACATTGCCTGCCCTCTAGAACTTGGGGCGTTGTCGCCGTCCCTCGAACTGGGGCTTTACCGTCGTCCCTCGAACTTGGGGCTTTTCTGAGTCATCCCTCTGAATGTGGAGCGTTTGCCGAGCATCCATTTAGAACTTGGGATGTTCTTTGTTGTCCCCCTCGAACATGGGATATTGCCATGGTCCTTTTAGAACAGGATGTTGGCGTCGTCCCCGAGAACTTGGGAAAGTGCATGGGACATTGCCCGATGCCTCCGAACATTGTCGCGGACATACAGAACTTGGTTGGTTGGCGTCATCCCTCGAGCGTTGCCACGATCCCTCGAACATCGGCGTCATTTGCCCGAACTTGGGGCCTGACACATGGGATTTTGCCCGTCGTCCCTCCAGAACTTAGGACGTTTTTGTTGTCCCTCAAAAACATAGGACATTGCCGTCGCACCTCCAGAACTTGGGAAGTGGCCGACATCCCTCAAGAACTTGGGACGTTGTCACCTTCCTTTAGAACTTGGGAAGTTGCAGTCGTCCCTCGAGAACATTGCCGCCGACCCTCCAAAACATGGGACGTTGCCATCATCTCTCTAGAACATGGGACGATGCCATCGTCCTCAATAAATTGGGATGTTGTCATCGTCTCTACAACTTAAGGAAAGTGCGGAGGCGTTGCCTCCGTCCCTCTAGAACATGGGACATTGATCTTTGTCCTTCGAACTTGGGACATTGTCGTCATCAACCCGAACTTGGGATGTTTGCGCCGTCTCTCTAGAACTTGGGACATTGCCGTCGTTCCTCCATGCGCGTTGCCCTTGTCCTTTAGTACTTAGGACATTCTAGTCGTCACTCGAACATAGACCCGGTCATGGGGCGTTGCGCCGCCCCTCTAGAACTTGGAAAGTTGTTGTCGTCCCTCAAAATGTTGTCGTCATCCTTCCATAACTTGGGACATTCTTTGCCGTCCATCGAACTTGGGGCGTTGTCGTCGTCCCTCGAACTACAGGAAAGTGCATGGGATGTTGTCGTTGTCCCTCGAACATGGGATCTTTGCCGTCGTCCCACTAGAACTTAGGACGTTGTCGTCTTCCCTCCAGAACTTGGGAAAGTGCACGGGATGTTACCGTTGTCCCTCCATAACTTGGAACGTTGCGGCCGTGCCTCCTGAACTTGCAATGTTGCCATCTTCCCTCCAGACCTTGGGATGTTGCCGCCGTCTATCTAGAACATGGGATGTTGTCGTCGTCCCTCCTGAACGTGGGATGTTCTTTGCCATCCCTTGAGGGTGGGGCGTCGTCGCCGTCCCTCTCGAACAGGATATCACCGTAGTCTCTCTAGAACTTGGGGCGTTGTCGCCGTCCCTCAAGAACAGGAAAGTTCATGGGAAGTTTAATTTGTCCCTCGAGAACATGGGGCGTCATGCTTAGTCCCCTCGAATTTGGGATGTTGCCGCCGTACCTCTAGAACATGGGATGTTGTCGTCGTCCCTCCAGAACTTGTGACGTTGTCGTTGTCCCTCCAAAATGTTTCCGCCGTCCCACCAAAACATTTGTCTCCATCCCTCTAGAACTTGGGATGTTCTTGGCGAATCCCTCTTGAACTTGGGGCGGTCTTGCGAGACATTCCGCCCGCCATCTCTCCAGAACATGGGACATTGTCGTCGTCCCTTCAGAACTTGGACGTTGTCGTCGTCCGTCTAGAACTTGGGACGTCGTCGTCGTCCCTCTAGAACTTCGAACGTGGTCGCCGTCCCTCTAGAACTTGGGAAACTGTTGTCATCCCTCCATAACTTCGGACAGTGCATGGTACGCAGCCATCGTCCCTCTTGAGCTTGGAAAGTTGTCGTCGTCCCTCCAGAATGTTTCCGTCGTCCCTCTAGAACCTCGGACAGTGCCATCGTCCCTCCTGAACTTGGGACGTTGCAGCCATTCCTCCAGAACTTGGAACGTTGTCACCGTCCCTCTAGAACATGGAATAGCGCATGGGATGTTGCCCTCTAGAACTTGGGACGTTGCCACCGTCCCTCCAGAACTTGGGACATTTCCGCCATCCCTCCAAAAACATGGGAAAGTGCAAGGGACGTTGCCGCCGACCCTCTAGAACTTGGGATGTTGCCATTGTCCCTTCACAACATTTCCGTCATCCCTCCAGAACTTGTGTCGTCTCTGCCATCCCTCCAGAACTTGTGCCGTCTCCTCCATCCCTCCAGAACTTGGGATATTGCCACCATCCATCTAGAACTTGGAACATTGCCATCGTCCCTCCATAACTTGGAACGTTGCCGCCATCTCTCCAGAACTTGCGACGTTTCCGTCTTCCCTCCAGAACATAGGATGTTTCCGCCATCTCTTTAGAACTTGGGACGTTGCCGTCGTCCCTCCTGAATGTGGGATGTTACCGCTGTCCCCTTAAAAATTAGGACGTCGTCACCGTCTCTCCAGAACTTGGGATATCACAGTAGTCCCTCTAGAACTTGGGACATTGTCATCATCCCTCCAGAACTTGGGAAAGTGCATGGGACATTGCCGCCGTCTCTCCATAACTTGAAACGTTGCCGCCATCCCTCCAGAACTTGCGACGTTGCCGTCTTCCCTCCAGAACTTGGGATGTTGCCGCCGTCTCTCCAGAACTTGGGACATTGCCGTCGTCCTTCCTGAATGTGGGAAGTTGCCGCCGTCCCCTCAAAAATTGGGCGGTCGTCGCCATCTCTCCATAACTTGGGATATCACCGCAGTCCTTCTAGAACTTGGGACGTTGTCATCATCCCTGTAGTAGTTGGGAAAGTGCATGGGACGTTTCAGCCGTCCCTCTAGAACATGGGACGTCACTATCGTCCCTCCTGAACTTGGGACAGTGCATGAGACGTTGCCTCCGTCTCTCCAGACTTGCGACGTTGTCGCATTCCCTTTATAATGTTGCCGCCACCCCTCTATAACTTGGAGTGCATGGGACATTGCCGCCGTACCTCCTCAACTTGGGACGTTGTCGTCGTCCCCCCAAAATTTGGGATGTTGCTGCCATCCCACTAGGACTTGGGATAGTGCATGGGGCGTTGCGGTTGTCCCTCCAAAACATGGGATATTTGCGCCCGACCCTCCAAAACATGGGATGTTCTTGGCCGTCCCTCGAACTTGGGATGTTGCCTCGTCCCTCAAGAACTTGGGACTTTGTAATCCTCCTCCTAAATGTGGAATGTTTTAGATATCCCTTGAAATTGGGGCGTGTTGCCATCCCTCGAACTTGGGATATCGCCCGTAGTCCGTCTTGAACTTGGGGCGTTATCGTTGTCCCTTGAACTTAGGAAAGTGCATGGGTAATTGCCACGTGGCTCGAGTTTTTGTCGTAGTCCTTCTAGAACTTGGGAGGTTGCCGTCGTCCTTCTAGAATGTTGCCACAGTCCCTCCAGAACATGGGACATCATTTTTGCGGAACTTGGGGACGGCGCATGGGGGCGTTGCCCAAATCCCTCCAGAACTTAGGACGTTTTCGCCATCCCTCTAGAACTTAGAACATTGTCGTCGCACCTTCGGAACTTAGGACGTTGCCGACATCCCTCCACAACTTAGGAAATTGTCAATGTCCCTTTAGAACTTGGGAAGCTGCCGTCGTCCCTCGAGAACTTTGCTGTCTTCCCTCCAGAACTTGGGACGTTGCCATCGTCCCTCTAGAACATGGGACGATGTCGCCGTCCTCAAGAACCTGGGACGTTGTCATTGTCCCCCCCTAGGGCAATGCGAGTGCATGGGATGTTGCTCTATAGAACTTGGGACATTGTCGTCGTTCCTCAAGAACGTTGCCGCCGTCCCTCTAGTACTTGGGACAGTATAATCGTCACTCCAAAACTTAGAACAATGCATGGGACGTTCCGCCACCCCTCCAAAATGTTGTCATCATCCTTCCAGAACTTGGGAAAGTTGTTGTCGTCCCTCCAAAATGTTGTCATCATCCTTCCAGAACTTGGGACATTGCCGCCATCCCTCCAGAACTTGGGACGTTGTCATCGTCCCTCCAGAACTAGGGAAAGTACATGGGATGTTACCTCGTCCCTCAAGAACTTGGGACTTTGTAATCCTCCCTCCTAAATGTGGAATGTTTCCAATATCCCTTCAGAAATTGGGACGTCGCTGCCATCCCTCCAGAACTTGGGATATCGCCATAGTCCGTCTAGAACTTGGGACGTTGTCGTTGTCCCTTCAGAACTTGGGAAAGTGCATGGGTAATTGCCACCGTGGCTCCAGAATGTTGTCGCCGTCCTTCTAGAACTTGGGAGGTTGCAGTCGTCCCTCTAGAATGTTGCCCACAGATCCCCTCGGAACATGGGACATGTTTTTGCGAGAACTTGGGGACAGCGCATGGGACGTTGCCACCGTCCCTCCAGAACTAGGGAAAGTGCATGGGATGTTGCCGTTGTCCCTCCAGAACATGGGACATTGCCGCCGCCTCTCTAGAACTTGGGATGTTGCTGTCGTCCCTCCAGAACGTTGGACAGTGCATGGGACGTTGCCGCCACCGTCCCTCCAGAACGTTGCCGCCATCCATCCAGAAGTTGGGATGTTGTCGCCGTTCTTCCAGAACTTGGGATGTTGCCCTCTAGAACTTGAGACATTGTCGTCGTTCCTCAAGAACATTGATGCCGTCCCTCTAGTACTTGGGACATTATAGTGGTCACTCCAGAACATAGAACAATGCATGGGACGTTCCCGCCGCCCCTCCAGAAATTGGAAAGTTGCTGTCGTCCCTCCAAAACTTTGTCGTCGTCCTTCCAGAACTTGGGACGTTGCCGAAATCCCTCCAGAACTTGGGACATTTTCGTCATCCCTCCAGAACTAGGGAAAGTGCATGGGATGTTGCCGTTGTCCCTCCAGAACATGGGACATTACCGCCGCCTCTCTAGAACTTGGGATGTTGTCGTCGTCCCTCCAGAACGTTGGACAGTGCATGGGACATTGCCGCCGCCTCTCTAGAACATGGGATGTTGTCGTCGTCCCTCCAGAACGTTGCCGCCATCCCTCCAGAAGTTGGGATGTTGCCGCCGTTCTTCCAGAACTTGGGACATTGCCGCCATCCCTCAAAACTTGGGACAGTGCATGGGACGTTACCGGCGTACCTCCTCAACTTGGGATGTTGCCGTCGTCCCCTCTAGAATTCGGGATGTTGCATCCATCCCTCTAGAACATGGGAAAATGCATGGGACGTTGCCGCCATCCCTCCAGAACATGGGATGTTCCCACCGTCCCTACAGAACATGGGATGTTGCCGCCGTCCCTCTTGAACTTGGGATGTTGCCGTTGTCCCTCCAGAACATGGGACTTTGCCGTCGTCCCTCCTAAATGTGGAACATTGCCGACCTCCCTTCAGACCTTGGGACGTCGCTGCAGTCCCTCTAGAACTTGGGATATCACCATAGTCCTTCTAGAACTTGGGACGTTGTCATCGTCCCTTTAGAACTTGGAAAAGTGCATGGGACATTGCCACCGTGCCTCCAGATCGTTGTCGCCGTCCATCTAGAATATGGGAGGTTGTCGTCATCCCTCCAGAACGTTGCCACCGTCCCTACAAAACATGGAACGTCGCTGCTAGAACTTGGGACAGTGCATGGGATGTTGTCGTTATCCCTCCTGAACGTGGGATGTTGCCGCCGTCCCTACAGAATTTGGGAAGTTGTCGCCATCCCTCCAGAACTTGGGATATCACCGTAGTCTCTCTAGAACTTGGGACGTTGTCGTCGTCCCTCCAGAACTTAGGAAAGTGCATGGGATGTTGCCGCCGTCCCTCTAGAACATGGGATGTCGCTGCCGTCCCTTCAGAACTTAGGACGTTGCCGCCGTACCTCCGGAACAAGGGACAGTGCATGGGATGTTGCCGCCGTCCCTTCAAAACATAGGACGTTCCCGCCATCCCTTTAGAACTTAGGAAGTTGCCACCGACCATCCAGAACTTGCGACGTTTCCGCCGTCCCTCCAGAACTTGCGACGTTACCGTTACCCCTCCAGAACATGGGATGTTTCAGCCGTCCCTTCAGATCTTGGGACGTTGCTGTCGTCCTTCTAGAACTTGGGATTTTGCCACCGTCCCTCCAAAACATGGGAAAGTGTATGGGACGTTGCCACCGTCCCTCTAGAACTTGGGAAGTTCCCACCATCTCTCCAGAACGTTGCCGCTGTCTCTCTAGAACTTGGGACGTTGCCATTGTCCCTTCACAACATTGCCGCCCTCCCTCCAGAACATGTGTCGTCTCCGCCGTCCCTCTAGAACTTGGGTTGTTGCCACCGTCCCTCTAGAACTTGGGATGTTTTCGTCGTCCCTCCAGAACATGGGAAAGTGCATGGGACATTGCCGCCTTCCCTCCATAACTTGGAACGTTGCCGCCCTCCCTCCAGAACTTGGAACGTTGCCATCATCCCTCCATAACATTGCCGCCATCCCTCCAGAACTTGTTTCGTCGCCGCGTTCCCTCTAGAACTTGAGATGTTGATGCCGTCCCTCTAAAACTTGAGACGTTTTCGTCGTCCCTCCATAACTTGGATCGTTGTCATCGTGCCTCTAAAACTTACGAAGTTGACGTCATCCCTCCAGAACTTGGGACATTGCCACTGTATCTTCAGAACTTGGGACATTACCGTCATCCCTCCTGAACGTGGGATGTTGCGCGAAATCCCTCGGTGGGATATCTTTGTAGTCCCACTAGAACTTGGGATATTGTCTTCATCCTCGAGTTTGGAAAAGTGCATGGGACATTACCGCCGTCCCTCCAGAACATGGGACGACGCTGCCTCCCTCCAAAACATTGGATGTTGCCGCCGTACCTCCATAACATGGAACAGTGCATGGGATGTTTCCGTCATTCCTCCAGAATGTTATCGCTATTCCTCCAGAAATTGGGACGTCGCTGTCGTCCCTCTAGAACTTGGTACATTGTTGTCGTCCCTTCAGAACATGGGACAGTGCATGGTACTCTGCCGCCGTCCCTCCTGAACTTGTAAAGTTGTCGTCGTCCCTCCAGAAAATTGTCGACGTGACATTGCCGTCATCCCTCCAGAACTTTGGACGTTGTTGCTGTCCCTCCAGAACTTGGACGTTGTCACCGTCCCTCCAGAACATGGAACAGTGCTTGAAATATTGCCCTCCAGAACTTGGGACATTGCCGCCATCCCTCCAGAACTTTGTACGTTTCCATCGTCCCTCCAGAACATGGGACATTGCCTCAGTCCCTCCAGAACCTGGGAAAGTGTATGGGATGTTGCCACCGTCCCTCTAGAACTTTAGATGTTGCCGCCATCCATCCAGAAGTTGGGACATCTTTGTCGTCCCTCTAGAACATGGGACGTTGTCGTCGTCCCTCCAGAATTTTGGACAGTGCATAGGACGTTGCGCCCATCCCTCCAGAACTTGGGAAGTTACCGTCGTTACTCTAAAACTTGGGAAGTTTTTATCATCACTCCAGAACGTTGCCGTCGTCCCTCCAGAACTTGGGACTTGCCGTCATCTCTCCAGAACTTGGGAAAGTACATAGGACGTTGCCTCAATTCCTCCAGAACTTGGGATGTGGCTGCCGTCCTTCCTGAACTTGGGGCAGTGCATGAAACGTTTTCGTCATCCCTCCAGAACATGGGACATTGCCACAGTCCCTCCAGAAATTGCGACATTGCCGCCATCCCTCTTGAACTTGGGACATTGTTGTCGTCCCTCCAAAACATTGCCTCCGTCCCTCCAGAATTCGTAACATCACCGCCATACCTCCAGAACTTGGTATGTTGCCGCTGTCCCTCCAGAACTTGGGATGTTGCCGCCACCGTCCCTCCAGAACGTTGCCGTCATTCCTCCAGAACTTTAGACGTTCCTGTCGTTCCTCCAGAATGTTACCGCTATTTCTCCAGAGCTTGGGACGTTGCTGCCGTCCCTCTAGAACTTGGTAGGTTGTTGTAGTCCCTCCAGAACTTGGGACAGTGCATGGTACTCTTCCGTCGTCCCCCTGAACTTGTGAAGTTGTCGTCGTCCCTCCAGAAAATTGCCGACGTCCCTCCAGAACTTGGGACATTGCCGTCGTCCCTCCAGAACTTGGGAGGTTGTAACCGTCCCTCCAGAACAAGGGACGTTGTCACCGTCCCTCCAGAACTTGGAACAGTGCTTGGGATATTGCCCTCCAGAACTTGGGATGTTGCCGCCGTCCCTCTTGAACTTGGTACGTTTCCATCATCCCTCCAGAACGTGGGACTTTGCCGCAGTCCCTCCAAAACTAGGGAAAGTGCATATGATGTTGCCACCGTCCCTCTAGAACTTTGGATGTTGCCGCCGTCCATCCATAACTTGGGACATCTTTGTCGTCACTCTAGAACTTCAGACGTTTTCGTCGTCCCTCTAGAATTTTGGACAGTGCATGGGACGTTGCGTCCGTCCCTCCAGAACTTGGGAAGTTACCGTCGTTACTCTAGAACTTAGGAAGTTTCCATCATCCCTCCTGAACGTTGCCGTCGTCCCTCCAGAACTTGGGACGTCGATATCGTCCCTCCAGAACTAGGGACAATGCATGGTATGTTGCCCTCCAGAACTTGGGACTTTGCTGCCGTCCCTCAAGAACTTGGGAAAGTACATAGGACGTCCCTCCAGAACTTGGGATGTTCCCACCATCCCTTCAGAACGATGTCGCCATCCCTCTAGAAATTGGGACTTTGCCATCATCCCTCCATAACATTGCCGCCATCCCTCCAGAACTTGGGATGTTGCTGCCGTCCCTCTAAAACTTTGGACGTTGTCGTCGTCCCTCCATAACTTGGTTCGTTGCCGCCGTGCCTCTACAACTTGCGACGTTGCCGTCTTCCCTCCAAAACTTGGGACATTGCCGCTGTATCTTCAGAACATGGGACATTGCCGTCGTCCCTCCTGAACGTGGGATGTTGCCGCCGTCCCTCCAGAACTTAGGATATCATTGTTGTCCCATTAGAACTTGGGATATTGTCTTCATCCCTCCAGAATTTGGAAAAGTGCATGGGACATTGTCGTCGTCCCTCCAGAACATGGGACGTCGCTGCCTCCCTCCAAAACTTGGGATGTTGCCGTCGTACCTCCATAACATGGAACAGTGCATGGGATGTTGCCATTGTCCCTCCAGAACTTTAGACTTTCATGTCGTTCCTCCAGAATGTTACCGCTACTCCTCCATAAATTGGGCCGTCACTTTAGAACTTGGTACATTGTTGTCGTTGCTCCAGAACATGGGACAGTGCATGGTACTTGTGAAGTTGTGGTCGTCCATTCAAAAAATTGTCGACGTCCCTCCAGAACATGGGACAATCTCGTCGTCCCTCCAGAACTTGGGACATTGTCGCTGTCCCTCCAGAAGTTGGGACGTTGTCACCGTCCCTCTAGAACTTGGAACAGTGCTTGGGATATTGCCCTCTAGTACATGGGACATTGCCGCCATCCCTCCAGAACTTGGTACGTTTCCATCGTCCCTCCAGAACTTGGGACTTTCTTGTGATCCCTCGGAACTGGGATAGTGCATGGGATGTTGCCACCGTCCCTCTAGAACTTTGGATGTCGCCGCCGTCCATCCAGAACTTGGGACATCTTTGTCGTCCCTCTAGAACTTGGGACGTTGTCGTCGTCCCTCCAGAATTTTGAACAGTGCATGGGACGTTGCGCCCATCCCTCTAGACCTTGGGAAGTTACCGTCGTTACTCTAGAACTTGGGAAGTTTTTGTCATCCCTCCAAAATGTTGCCGTCGTCCCTCCAGAACTTGGGACTTGTCCTCATCACTCCAGAACTTAGGATGTTGCCGTCGTCCCTCCAGAACTTGGGACGTTGTTGTCCTCCCTCCAGAACTAGGGACATTGCATGGGATGTTGCCCTCCAGCACTTGGGACTTTGCCGCGTCCCTCTAAAACTTGGGAAAGTACATAGGACGTTGCCTTCATCCCTCCAGAATTTGGAACGTCGCTTCCGTCCCTCCTGAACTTGGGACAGTGCTTGAGACGTTGTCGTCGTCCCTCCAGAACATGGGACGTTGCCGCCGTCCCTCCAGAAATTGCGACATTGCCACCATCCTCCAGAATGTTGCCGCCGTTCCTCTTGAACTCTGGACATTGTCGTCGTCCCTCCAAAACATTGCCTCCGACCCTCCAGAATTCGTAATATCGCCGACATACCTCAAGAACTTGGGATGTTGCCTCTGTCCCTCCAGAACATGGGACGTTGCCACCGCCGTCCCTACAGAACATTGTCGTCATTCCTCCAGAACTTTAGACGTTCCTGTCGTTCCTCCAGAATGTTACCGCTATTCCTCAAGAACTTGGGACGTCGCTGCCGTCCCTCTAGAACTTGGTACGTTGTTGTCGTCCCTCTAGAACTTGGGACAGTATATGGTACTCTACCGCCCTCCCTCCTAAACTTGTGAAGTTGCCGTCGTCCCTGCAGAAAATTGCTGACATCCCTCCAGAACTTGGGACATTGCCATCGTCCCTCCAGAACATGGGAGGTTGTCGTAGTCTCTCGAGAACTTGGGACCTTGTCATAGTCCCTCGAACTTGGGGCGTTGCCGTAAATCCCTCTTGAACTTAATGCGTTTTCATCATCCCTCGAGCGTGGGACTTTTGCTTGATCCTACAAAACATGGGAAAGTGCATAGGATGTTGCCACCGTCCCTCTAGAACTTTGGATGTCGCCGTCGTCCATACATAACTTGGGACATCTTTGTCGTCACTCTAGAACTTCAGACGTTGTCGTCGTCCCTCCAGAATTTTGGACAGTGCATGGGATGTTGCGTCAATCCCTCCAGAACTTGGGAAGTTACTGTCGTTACTCAAGAACTTGGGAAGTTTTCGTCATCCCTCCTGAATGTTGCCGTCGTCCCTCTAGAACTTGGAACGTTGTTGTCGTCCCTCCAGAACTAGGGACAATGCATGGTATGTTGCCCTCCAGAACTTGGGACTTTGCAGCCGTCCCTCAAGAACCTGGGAAAGTACATAGGACGTCCCTCCAGAACTTGGGATGTTGCCACCATCCCTCCAGAACGTTGCCGCCAACCCTCTAGAACTTGGGACATTGCCATCATCCCTCCATAACTTTGCCGTCGTCCCTCCAGAACTTGGGATGTTGCCGCCATCCCTCTAGAACTTGGGACGTTATCGTCGTCCCTCCATAACTTGGATCGTTGCCGTCGTGCCTCTAGAATTGCGACATTGTCGTCTTCCCTCAAGAACTTGGGACATTGTCATTGTATCTTCAGAACATGGGACATTGCCGTCGTCCCTCCTGAACATGGGATGTTGCCGCCGTCCCTCTAGAACTTGGGATATCACTGTAGTCTCACTAGAACTTGGGATATTGTCTTCATCCCTCCAGAATTTGGAAAAGTGCATGGGAAATTGCCGCCGTCCCTCCAGAACATGGGACGTCGCTGCCTCCCTCCAAAACTTGGGATGTTGCCGTCGTACCTCTATTACATGGAACAGTGCATGGGATGTTGTCGTCGTCCCTCCAGAACTTTAGACATTCCTGTCGTTCCTCCATAATGTTACCGCTATTCCTCCAGAAATTGGGACGTCGCCGCCGTCCATTTAGAACTTGGTACATTGTTGTCGTCCATCCAAAATATGGGACAGAGCATGGTACTCTGCCGCTGTCCCTCCTGAACTTGTGAAGTTATCATCGTCTCTCTCGGAAAAATTGCGGCGTCCCTCGGAACTTGGGACATTAGTAAATCCCTCTAGAACATGGGGCGTTTATTTGTCCCTCCAGAACTTTGGACGTTGTCGCTATCTTTCCTAAACTTAGGACGTTGCCGCCATCCCTCCAGAACTTAAAACAGTGCTTGGGATATTGCCCTCCAGAAATTGGGACGTTGTCGCCATCCCTCCAGAACATGGTACGTTTCCATTGTCCCTCCAGAACGTGGGACTTTGACGCAGTCCCTCCAGAACCTGGGAAAGTGCATGGGATGTTGCCACCGTCCCTCTAGAACTTTGGATGATGCCGCCGTCCATCCAGAACTTGGGACATCTTTGTTGTCCCTCTTTAACTTGGGACGTTGTCATCGTCCCTCCAGAATTTTGGACAGTGCATGGGACATTGCGCCCGTGCCTCTAGAACTTGGGAAGTTACCGTCGTTACTCTAGAACTTGGGAAGTTTTTGTCATCCCTCCAGAACGTTACTGTCGTCCCTCCAGAACTTGGGACTTGCCTTCATCCCTCCAGAACTTAGGACGTTGCCGTCGTCCCTCCAGAACATGGGACGTTATTGTCTTCCCTCCAGAACTAGGGACAATGCATAGGATGTTGCCCTCCAGTACATAGGACTTTGCCGCCGTCCCTCCTGAACATGGGACGTTGCCACCATCCCTCTAGAACGTTGCCGCCATCCCTCTAGAACTTGGGACGTTGCCATCATCCCTCCATAACATTGTCGCCATCCCTCCAGAACTTGTTTCGTCGCCGCCATCAATCCAGAACTTGGGATGTTGCTACCGTCCCTCTACAACTTGGGACGTTGTCGTCGTCCCTCCATAACTTGGATCGTTGCCGCCGTGCCTCTAGAACT
Organism: Stenogyne calaminthoides; assembly: GCA_037126765.1. NCBI lineage: Eukaryota > Viridiplantae > Streptophyta > Magnoliopsida > Lamiales > Lamiaceae > Stenogyne > Stenogyne calaminthoides. The sequence continues at coordinate 27,888,729 of JBBCBC010000021.1, forward strand.
TGCGATGTTGCCGTCTTTCCTCCAGAACTTGGGACATTTCCACTGTATCTTTAGAACTTGGGTCATTGTCGTTGTCCCTCCTGAACGTGGGATGTTGCCGCCTTCCCTCCAGAACTTGGGATATCACTGTAGTCCCACTAGAACTTGGGACATTGTCTTCATCGCTCCAGAATTTGGGACAGTGCATGGGATGTTGTCTTCATCCCTCCAGAATTTGGGACAGTGCATGGGAAATTGTCGTTGTCCCTCTAGAACTTGGGACAGTGTATGGGATGTTGTCGGCGTACCTCCTCAACTTGGGACGTTACCTTCATCCCCCCAGATTGCCGCCATCCCTCTAGAACATGGGAAAGTGCATGGGACGTTGCCACCATCCCTCCAGAACATGGGATGTTGCCGTCATCCCTCCAGAACATGGGATGTTGCCACCGTCCCTCTAGAACTTGGGACGTTACTGTCGTCCCTCCAGAACTTGGAACTTTGCCCTCCAGAACTTGGGATATCGCCATAGTCCCTCTAGAAGTTGGGACGTTGTCGTCGTCCCTCCAGATTGTTGTCGCCGTCCTTTTAGAACTTGGGAATTTGTCGTTGTCCCTCTAGAACATTGCCACCATCCCTCCAGAACATGGGATAGTGCTTGGGACATTGCCGTCGCACCTCCAGAACTTGAGACATTACCGACATCCATCCAGAACTTGGGACGTTGTCACAGTCCCTTTAGAACTTGGGAAGTTGCCGTCATCCCTCGAGAACGTTGCCGCCGTCCCTCCAGAACTTGGGATGTTGTCGTCGTCCCTCTAGAACATGGGTCGAATGCCGCCGTCCTCAAGAACTTGGGAAGTTCTGATCGTCCCTCTAGAACTTGGTACAGTGCATGGGATGTTGCCCTCCAGAACTTGGGATTATGCCGCCATCCCTCCAGAACTTGGGATGTTTTCTTCGTCCCTCTAAAATTTTGGACATTGCCGCCATCCCTCCTGAACTTGGGACATTGCCGCCGTCCCTCTAGAATTTGAGAAAGTGCACGGGACGTTGCCATCATCCCTCCAAAACGTGGGACGTTGCCGCTGTCCTTCCAAAACTTGGGATGTTGCCGCCATCCCTCTAGAACATAGGAAAGTGAATGGGACGTTGCCGCCGTCCCTACAGAACTTGGGATGTTGCCACCGTCCCTCCAGAACTTGGGACGTTGCCGTTGTCCCTCCAAAACTTGGAACTTTACCAAAGTGTCTCCTGAATGTGGAACGTTGCCGACATCCGTTCAGAACTTGGGAGATTGTCGTCGTCACTCCAGAATGTTGCCACCGTCCCTCCAGAACATGGGATAGCGCATGGGACATTTCCGTCGCACCTCCAGAACATGGGACGTTGCAGACATCCCTCCAGAACTTAGGACGTTGTCAGCGTCCCTTTAGAACTTGGGAAGTTGTCGTCGTCCATCGAAAACGTTGCCGCCGTCCCTCCAGAACTTGGGACGTTGCCGTCTTCCCTCTAGAACATGGGACAATGCCATCGTCCTTAAGAACTTGGAAAGTTCTGATAGTCCCTCTAAAACTTGGTACAGTGCATAGGATGTTGCCCTCCAGAACTTGGGACGTTACCGCCGTCCCTCAAGAACTTGGGATAGTGCATGGGACGTTGCCGGCATACCTCCTCAACTTGGGATGTTACCATCAACCCCAGAATTTAAGACGTTGCCACCATCCCTCTAGAACATGGAAAAGTGAATGGGACATTTCCGCCGTCCCTCCAGATCTTGGGATGTTTTTGCCGTCCGTCCAGAACTTGGGACGTTGGCGTCGTCCCTCCAGAACTTGGAACTTTGCCATTGTCCCTCCTGATTGTGGAACGTTGCCGATATCCGTTCAGAACTTGGGATGTTGCTGTCGTCCCTCCAGAACTTGGGATATCGCCATAGTCCCTCTAGAACTTGGGACGTTGTCGTCATCCCTCAAGAACGTTGTCGCCGTCCTTCTAGAACTTGGGAGGTTGGCGTTGTCCCTCCAGATTTTTGCCACCGTCCCTCTAGAATATGGAATAGCGCATAGGACGTTGCCGTCGCACCTCCAGAACTTGGGACGTTGCAGACATCCATCCAGAACTTGGGACATTGTCACCATCCCTTTAGAACTTGGGAAGTTGTCATCGTCCCTCGAGAACATTGCCGCCGTCCCTCCAGAACTTGGGACGTTGCCGTCGTCCCTCTAGAACATGGGACGATGTCGCCGTCCTCAAGAACTTGGAAAGTTTTGATCGTCCCTCTGGAACTTAGTACAGTGCATAGGATGTTGCCCTCTAGAACGTGGGACATTGCCACCATCCCTCCTAAACTTGGGACATTGCCGCCGTCCCTCCAGAATTTGGGAAAGTGCACTGGACATTGCCGCCGTCCCTTAAAAACGTGGGACGTTGCCGATGTCCTTCCAAAACTTGGGACATTGTCGTCGTCCCTCCAGAACTTGGGATGTTGCCGCCGTCCCTCTAGAACTTGAAACAATGTCGTCGTTCCTCCAGAACATTGTCGTCGTCCCTCTAGTACTTGGGATATTGTAGTCGCCACTCCAGAACTTAGAACAGTGAATGGGACGTTCCCACCGCCCCTCCAGAACTTTGGAAGTTGTTGTCGTCCCTCCAAACCATTGTCGTCGTCCCTCCAGAACTTGGGACGTTGCCGGCGTCCCTCCAGAACTTGGGATGTTGTCGTTATCACTCTAGAACTTAAGAAAGTGCATGGGACGTTGTCGCCATCCCTCCATAACTTGGAACGTTGCCGTCGTCCCTCCAGAACTTGCGACGTTACCATTTTCCCTCCAGAACTTGGGATGTTGCCGCCGTCTCTCCAGAACTTGGGATGTTGCCATCGTCCCTCCTTAACGTGGGATGTTGTCGCCATCCCTTCAGAAATTGGGACGTCGTTGCCATCCCTCCAGAACTTGGTATATCACCGTAGTCTATCTAGAACTTGGGACGTTGTCGTCGTCCCTCCAAAACTTAGTAAAGTGCATAGGACGTTGCCGCCGTCCCTCCACAACATGGGACGACGCTGTCGTCCCTCCAGAATTTAGGATATTGCCGTCGTACATCCAGAACTTGGGACGTTGCCGCCGTCCCTTTAGAATTTAGGACATTGCCGCCGCCCCTCCAGAAGTTGGGACGTTGCCGTCGTAAGTCTAGAACATTGGACTGTGCATGGGAGTTGCCACCACCGTCCCTCAAGAACGTTCCAGTCGTCCCTCAAGAAGTTGGGACGTTGTCAACGTCCTTCCAGAATTTGGGACGTTACCGCCGTCCCTCCAAAACTTGGGTTAGTGCATGAGACGTTGCCGCCATCCCTCCAAAACTTGGGATGTTGTCGCCGTCCCTCCAGAACATACGACGTTGCCGCTGTCCCTTCAGAATATTGTTGCCGACCCTCTAAAATTTGGGTCGTTGTCGTTGTCCCTCCAAATCATTGCCTCCGTCCCTCCAGAACTTGGGACGTCGCCTCCGTCCATATAGAACTTGGGACGTTGTTTTCTTCCCTCCAGAACTTGGGACAGTGCATGGTACGCTACCGCCGTCACTCCTGAACTTGGGAAGTTGTCGTTGTCTCTCTTGAAATTGGGACGTTGCCGCCGTCCCTCCAGAACTTGGAACAGTGCATGGGATGTTGCCCTCCAGAACTTGGGATGTTGCAGCCGTCCCTCCAAAATTTGGGACGTTTTCGTCATCCCTCCAGAACGTGGGACGTTGCTGCCATCCTTCCAGAACTTGGGACTTTGCCGCCGTCCCTCCAGAACTTGGGAAAGTGCATGGGATATTGCCCCCGTCCCTCCAGAACTTCGGATGTTTCTGTTGTCCCTCCAGAACGTGGGACGTTGCGGCCATCCCTCCTAAACTTGGGAAGTTGTCGTCGTCCCTCCAAAATGTTGCCACCGTCCCTCAAGAATTTGGGACATTGTCGTCATCCCTCCATAACTTGGGACGTTGCCGCCAACCCTCCAGAACTTGGGAAGTTGTCACCGTCCCTCCAGAACTTGGAACTGTGCATGGGATGTTGCCCTCCAGAACATGGGACGTTGTCATCGTCCCTCCAGAACTTGGGAAAGTGCATGGGACGTTGCCGCCATCCCTTCATAACCTTGAACGTTTCCGCCGTCCCTCCAGAACTTGAGACGTTGCTGTCTTCCCTCTAGAACTTGGGATGTTACTGTCGTCTCTCCAGAACTTGGGACGTTGCCATCGTCCTTCCTGAACGTGGGATGTTGCCGCCGTCCCTTCAGAAATTGGGACGTCGCAGCCGTCCCTCCAGAACTTGGGATATCACCGTAGTCCCTCTAGAACTTGAGACGTTGTCGTCATCCCTCCAGAACTTGGGAAAGTGCATGGGACGTTGCCGTAGTCCCTCCTGAACATGGGACGTCGTTGTCGTCCTTCCAGAATTTGGGATGTTTCCGACGTACCTCCGGAACATGGGACAGTGCATGGGATGTTGCCGCGGGACCTTTAGAACTTAGGATGTTGTCCCAGTCCCTTTAGAATTTAGGATGTTGTCGCCGTCCCATTAGAACTTAGGACATTGCCGCCGCCCCTCCAGAATTTGGGATGTTGCCACCGTCTCTCTAGAACTTAGGACGTTGTCGCTGTGCCTTTAGAAATAAGGACATTGCCGCCGCCACTCCAGAACTTGGGACATTGCTGTCGTCCCTCTAGAACGTTGGACAGTGCATGGGACATTGCCTCTGTCCCTCAAGAAGTTGGGACGTTGCCACTTACCTTCCAGAACTTGAGACGTTGCCACCGTCCCTCCAGAACATAGGACAGTACATGAGACGTTTCCATCGTCCCTCTAGAACTTGGGACGTTGTCGCCGTACCTCCAGAACTTGGGACAGTACATGAGACGTTGCCGTCATCCCTCTAGAACATGGGACATTGTCGTCATCCCTCCAAAACATTGCCTCCGTCCCTCCAGAACTTGGGACGCCACCGCCATCCATCCAGAACTTGGGATGTTGCCTCCATCCCTCCAGAACTTGGGACGTGGCATGGGACGTTGCCGCCGCCATCCCTCCAGAACGTTGCCGCCGTTCCTCCAGAATTTTAGACGTTCCCGCCGTCCCTCTAGAACTTGGACGTTGCCATCGTCCCTTCAGAACATTGCCGCAATCCCTCCAGAACTTGTGTCGTCTCCGCCATCCCTCCAGAACTTGGGATGTTGCCGCCGTCCCTCTAGAACTTAAGACGCTGTTGTCGTCCCTCTAGAACTTGGGAAAGTGCATGGGACGTTGCCGCCGTTCCTCCATAACTTGGAACATTGCCGCCGTGCCTCCTGAACTTGTGACGTTGCCATCTTCCCTCCAGAACTTGGGATGTTGCTGTCGTCTCTCCAGAACTTGGGTTGTTGCCGTCATTTCTCCTAAAACTTGGGACGTTGTCATCGTCCCTCCAGAACGTAGGAATGTGCATAGGACGTTGCCGCCGTCCCTCCAAAACATGGGACGTCACTGCCGTCCCTCCAGAATTTGGGATGTTGCCGACGTACCTCCAGAACATGGGACAGTGCATGGGATGTTACCGCCGTCTCTCTAGAACATATGACGTTGCCTTCATCCCTTTAGAACTTATGATATTGCCCCCGCCCCTCCAGAACTTACGATGTTGCCGCTGTCCCTCTACAATGTTTCCACCGTCCCTCTAGAACTTGGGACATTGTCGTCGTCCCTCCAAAATAGTGCCTCCGTCCCTCCAGAACTTGGGACATCACCGCCATCCATCCAAAACATGGGATGTTGCCGCCATCCCTCCTTAACTTGGGACAGTGCATGAGACGTTGCCGCCGTCCCTCCAGAACTTGGGACGTTGCCGCCGTCCCTCAAGAACTTGCGACGTTGCCGTTGTCCCTCCAGAATGTTTCCGCTGTCCATCTAGAACTTGGGATGTTTTCGTCGTCCCTCCAAAACATTGCCTTCGTCCCACCAGAACTAGGAACATCGCTGTCCCTCCAAAACATTGCCTCCATCCCTCCAGAACTTGGGATGTTGCCGCCTTCCCTCCAGAACTTTGGACAGTGCATGGTACGTTGCCGCCGCCGTTCCTCTAGAACGTTGCCGCCATTCCTCCAGAACTTTGGGCATTCCTGTCGTTCCTCCAGAATGTTATCGTCATCCCTCCAGAACTTCGGACGTCGCCGCCGTCCCTCTAGACCTTGGGACGTTGTTGTCATCCCTCCAGAACTTTGGACAGTGGATGGTTCGCTGCCACCGTCCCTCCTGAACTTGGGAAGTTGTCGTCGTCCCTCCAGAACATTGTCATCGTCCCTCCAGATCATGGGACATTGCGGTCGTCCCTCCTAAACTTGGGACGTTGCAGCCGTCCCACCTGAACTTGGGACGTTGTCACCTTCCCTCCAGAACATGGAACAACGCATGGGATGTTGCCCTCCAGAACTTGGGACATTGCCTTCGTCCCTCCAGAACTTGGGACGTTTTTTGCCATACCTCCAGAACTTGGGACGTTGCCATTGTCCCTTAAATACATTGTCGCCATCCATCCAGAACTTGTGTCGTCTCCGCCGTCCTTCCAGAACTTGGGATGTTGCCACCATCCCTCTAGAACTTGGGACGTTGTCGTGGTCTCTCCAGAACATGGAAAAGTGCATGGGACATTACCGTCGTCCCTCCATAACTTGGAACGTTACCGCCGTGTCTCCAGAACTTGGGACGTTGCCGTCGTCCCTCTTGAATGTGGGATATTGGCCCCGTCCCTTAAAAAATTGGGACGTCGTCGCCGTCTCTATAGAACTTGGGATATCACCGTAGTACCTCTAGAACTTGGGACGTTGTCGTCATCCCTACAGAACTTGGAAAAGTGCATGGGACAATGCCGCCGTCTTTCCATAACTTGGAACCTTGTCGCCATCCCTCCAGAACTTGCAACGTTATCGTCTTCCCTCCAGAACTTGTAATGTTGCAACCGTCTCTCCAGAACTTGGGACGTTGCCGTCGTCCCTCCTGAATGTGGGATGTTGCCGCCGTCCCTTCAAAAATTGGGACGTCGTCGCCATCTCTCCATAAATTGGGATATCACCGTAGTCCCTCTAGAATTTGGGACGTTTTTGTCGTCCCTCCAGAACATGGGAAAGTGCATGAGACATTACAGCCGTCCCTCCAGAACATGGGACGTCATTGCCGTCCCTCTTGAACTTGGAGCGGTCATGAGGCGTTCTTGCCCGTCCTCCAAAACATGGGACATTACCGCTGTCCCTCCAAAACTTGCGAAGTTGCCGCTGTCCCACCAGAATGTTACCGTCGTCCCTCTTGAACTTGCGATGTTATCGTCGTCCCTCCAAAAGATTACCTCCGTCCCTCCAGAATTTGAAACGTCACCGCCATCCCTCTAGAACTTGGGATGTTGCCGCCGTCCCTCCTGAACTTGGGATGTTGCCGCCATCCCTCCAGAACATGGGATGTTGTTGCCGTCCCTCCAGAACGTTGCCGCCATTCTTCCAGAACTTTGGACGTTCCTGTCGTGCCTCAAGAATGTTACTGCCATTCCTCCAGAACTTGGGACGTCGCCGCCGTCCCTCTAGAACTTGGTACGTTGTTGTCATCCCTCCAGAACTTGGGACAGTGCATGGAACGCTGCCGCCATCCCTCCTGAACTTTGGAAGTTAACATCGTCCCTCCAGAACATTGCCACCGTCCCTCCAGAACTTGGGACATTGCCATCGTCCCTCCAGAACTTAGGACGTTGCCGCCGTCCCTCCAGAACTTGGGACGTTGTCACCGTCCCTGCAGAACTTGGAACAGTGCTTAGGATATTGCCCTCCAGAACTTGGGACGTTGCCGCCGTCTCTCCAGAACTTAGTAGTTTCCATTGTCCATCCAGAACGTGGGACTTTGCCTCCGTCCCTCCAGAACTTGGGAAAGTTCAAGGGACGTTGCCACCATCCCTCTAGAACTTTGGATGTCCCTGCCATCTATGGAGAACCTGGGACATCTCCGCCGTCCCTCTAGAACTTGGGACGTTGTCGTCGTCCCTCCAGAATTTGGGACAGTGCATAGGACGTTGCTGTCGTCTCTCCAGAACTTGGAAAGTTACCGTCGTTACTAGAACTTGGGAAGTTGCCGTCATTCCTCCAGAACATTGTCGCTGTCCCTCCAGAACTTGGGACGTTACCGTCATCCCCCCAGAACTTAGGACATTGTTGTCTTCCCTCAAGAACTAGGGGACGGCGGCAATGTTTGGAGGAGGAACGATAACAAATTCGATTTAGGAGGATGGCGGCTAGCGTCCGTTACGGAGGGGCGGCGGTATAATCCGTTGCGGAGGATGACGGAAACATCAGAAGTTTTGGAGGGATGGCGGCAACATCCCATGCACTTTCCCAAGTTCTAGAGGGACGGCGGAAAAGTCCCTTTGGATGTGTTTCCGAGAGAGGACATTCCATTAGTGATACCGATTACAATAGTCAACTAATACCTTTGGATGTGTTTACGAGAGACCATCTACCATTAGGGATACCAGTTACAATAGTCAACTAATATCTTGGTATCATTAATGGAATGTCGTCTCTCGAAAACACATCCAAAGGTATTAGTAGACTATTGTAATTGGTATCACTAATGATAGATAACCTCCATAACACATCAAAGGTATTCAATTGACTATTTGTAATGTATCACTAATGGTAGAGGGTCTCTCGTAAACACATCAAAAGGTATTAGTTGACTATTGTAATCGGTATCACTAATGGAATGTCGTCTCTCGTAAACACAACCAAAGGTATTAGTTGACTATTGTAATCTGTATCACTAATGGAATGTCGTCTCTCATAAATACATCCAAAGGTATTAGTTGACTATTGTAATTGGTATCACTAATGGAATGTCGTCTCTCGTAAATACATCCAAAGGTATTAGTTGACTATTATAATTGGTATCACTGATGGTAGATGGTCTCTCGTAAACTCATCCAAAGATATTAGTTGACTATTGTAATTGGTATCACTAATGGTAGATGACCTCTCGTAAACACATTCAATGGTATTAGTTGACTATTGTAATCGGTATCACTAATGGAATGTCATCTCTGGTAAACACATCCAAAAGTATTAGTTGACTATTTTAATTGGTATCACTAATCATAGATGGTCTCTCGTAAACACATCCAAAGGTATTAGTTTACTATTGTAATTGGTATTACTAACGGAATGTCGTCTCTCGAATACACATCCAAAAGTGTTAGTTGACTATTGTAATTGGTATCACTAATGGTAGATGGTCTCTCGTAAACACATCCAAAGGTATTAGTTGACTATTGTAATCGGCATCACAAATGGAATGTCGTCTCTCGTAATCACATCCAAAGGTATTAATTAACTATTGTAATTGGTATCACTAATGGTCGATGGTCTCTCGTAAACACATCCAAACATATTAGTTGACTTTTGTAATTGGTATTACTAATGGTAGATGGTCTCTCGTAAACACATCCAAAGGTATTAGTTGGTCCATTGTATCCATTAGTGGTACCGTCATTATAATAGTCAACCAATATTTTCGATATATTTACGCGGAGTCAACTAATTCCATGTGGATAATTCCGTATATGATACCAATAGTAAACTAATACCTTTTAGATGTATTTTTTACGAGACCATCTACCATTATTGATACCAATTAAAATAGTCAACTAATAACTTTGGATGTGTTTACGAGAGACACATTTCATTAGTGATACCGATTACAATAGTCAACTAATACCTTTGGATGTGTTTACAAGAGACGACATTCCATTAGTAATACCGATTACAATAGTCAACTAATACCTTTGGATGTTTTTACGAGAGAGGACATTCCATTAGTAATACCGATTACAATAGTAAACTAATACCTTTGTATGTGTTTACGAGAGACAATATTCCATTAGTGATATCGATTACAATAGTAAACTAATACTGTTGGGAGATGAATTTAATAAAGTGGATTTTGATTAGATCCCAAAACCCCTGAGTATGACATGTTCAGGATAATCTTGTAGACTGAGTCAGGATTCAGTATAGAGTGTTCAGGATGTTATCTGCACCATGTATAGTCAGCAGATATAGATCAGGTTAGATTTTGAAGATTTTGAAGACTCATTAAGATTCTGAAGAAACTGAAGACACTGAAGTCTCAGTATGTCACTGAAGACACTGAAGTCTCAGTATGTCACTGATGACACTGAAGACTCAGAAGACATTGAAGACACTGAAGACACTTAAGTCTCGAAGACCTGAGAAGATTGAAGGAATTGATTCTTGAAGACTCGATAAAATCTTGAATAATCGATTATAACTGAATGTTCGAAGAGCCTTTGAATAATATCTATCTGAAGACTACAAAACTGAGAAAAACGCAAATATTCAGAAAAATAGATATTGCCCAAGACATTCATATGTAGACAAAAGAAACTAAGTCTAAGTGTTGTTTAAGGTTATCTCACTCAGAGAGATTGACCAAAAAGAGTCATTATGTTTGTCTACATTTACTGAAGACAAGAACCAATCAGAGGAAGACAACAACGTACTTTATCGACCTTTGAAAGCGACAGTCTTTGAAGCATGTCAATAATCTTATGTTCGGCGCAAAAAGTGGTGATTGGCTACATGAATGCATATTGCCTAAAACATGCAAGGGAGTATTCAAACCCTAAAAATAGTCGTTTATCAAACACCATAAGAGGAAACTCATGAAGCTATCTCCTCCAACGGATAGTTTTTCAAGAGTGACCTTGGTGAAGTTGCCTATATATACTAGTGACCGTTTACTTGTGAGATTACGGGAAATTTGAAAGCAACTCAAGAGCTCATTCGTATTATTGCAAATTGAAGCACTCGAAAAACCTAGAATTTCCCAAGTGCTTTACATTGAAGAGAGCTCATCACTAAGCCTAGATTGATAAGATATATCCAAAGCTTAGTAGAGATATCCTAGCCTTTGTATTGTACTTATTGTAAAGGATATCTCATCCTAGTTGGAAACCAACCAGAAACCCAAACCCTTTGTAAGGTAGTTTGAGTGTGTTTGTTGGTGAGTTGGAGTTGTAAAGAGTTAGTAAGCTACAGTGAGTTAGCCAGAAAACTCTAGAGAAGAAGTTAGTAAGCTACTTGTGGTAGTCTGAACACTTGTGTGTGTTGAGTTTGTTGGTCCCGGTGCAAACGAGTCTTACACCTGTATGGGGGGGAATACACGTGTTCAGTGTTTTTAAAACTTTTCTTACTGGGGTCAGCTTTGGTTAGGTTGTCCTGATGATTTGGTCCTGAGAAGCACAAATAGCTCTGAGTCAAAGTCTATCTCGAGGCAAGTGATCTGTTGCCGTAAAATCTCGGATAATTCAACCGAGTCTCGAGTTTTTGAGAGATCTGAGTTGCTTGGATCGGATAACTAACTTACTGAACCCTCGGAAGAGTAAGTTCGGTTTGGTAACTATCTCATTCTAGCTACTCGGATGTCTTGGAATGGTTGGCCCTTAGTTTATACTCGTTTTAAGGTTTTGCTGAAAACCTTCCTTTAATGGAATAGTGATTAGGCTGTGATTCAATTTATATGCAACTTTCAGTGGATTGATTCAAACTGAAATATCAGTGAAAATATGCTTTCAAAACAAAGTAATGCAACAGATAAATCAAGCAAAACAGAAAGCAAAGAACACAGCAGATTATAGTGGTTCAGAGACTCAAGCTCCTACGTCCACTCTCCCTGATCTCTTCAGAGAAATTCACTAATCACTTCCTTGAGCTTTCTGACTACCTCTGTAGTTTACTTACTCAACTCGGCCCTAAGTTTTCTGACTACCTCTGTAGTTTACTTACTCAACCCGACCTTGAGCTTTCTGACTACCTCTGTAGTTTACTTACTCAACTCACACAAGCTTTCAGACTACCACAAGTAGCTTACTAACTTCTCCTCTAGAGCTTTCTAGCTACCTCAATGTAGTTTACTCACTCTTTACAACTCCAATCCCACCAACAATCACACTCAAACTACCTTACAAAGGGTTTGGGGTTTCTTGGTTGGTTTCCAACTAGGATGAGATATCCTTTACAATAAAGAACAATGCAAAGGCTAGGATATCTTGACTAAGCTTTGGATATATCTTATCAAGCTAGGCTTAGTGTAATGAGCTCTCTTCGATTTAAAGCACTTGGGAAATTCTTGGGTTTTTCGAGTGCTTCAACTTGCAATAATAAGTTTGAGCTCTTAAGTTGCTTACAAATTTCCCATAACCTTTCAATGTAGAGGTCACAAGTATTTATAGGCATACACCAAGGTCACTCTTGAAAAACTATCCGTTGGAGAGATAGCTTCGTGAGTTTCCTCTTATGGTGTGTGAGAAACGGCTATATTTAGGGTTTTTAACACTCCCTAACACGTTTTAGGCAATATCCTTTCATGTAGCCGGTCTTCACTTTTTGCAGTCTGGAACTTAGTACTTCTGACATCTTTAGGTGGACTTGTCGTTGTCGATGTCGGTATGTAGATGCGATCTTTGTCTTCCTCTTTTTGACTTTTTATCTCCGGTTAAAGGTAGACAACTCAGCGGCTCTTTTTGGTTACACTCTCTGTGAGGTGATATAACCTTAACAACACTTTGTCTTAGTTCCTTTTTTATGCGCATTTGAATGTCTTGGCAAATATCTATTTTTCTAAGAATCGCGATCTTCTCGATGAGTGCATCCGCCGGATAGATATGTTGATTGCCTCGGAACATTGAGTTTTATCTTCGAGCATTGATGTACATTCACGAGTCTTGATAATTACGCACTGCGCTTGGTATTCTTGATCTTGATTCTTGATCTTACATCTTACGTGTCTTGAGTCTTGAGTTTTCTTAGTCTTGGCGTCTTACGAGTCTTCTGAGATGTCTTGGCCCGATATCTTTGAGTCTTCATCTTTGAGTCTTGATTCTCGATTTCATCTTGAGTCTTGATATCTCGATTTCATCTTTGAGTCTTGATATCTCGATTTCATCTTGAGTCTTGATATCTCGATTTCTTATCGAGACTTGATTTCTTCGTTTCATTTGAAACTTGAAACTTCGATTTCATCTTGAAACTTCGGTTTCTTGAAACTTCTTGAGTTCTTGTAATCTCCGGATCTAACTTCGATCTATATCTGCGACTATACATTTTGCAGATAACATCCTGAATACTCTAAAACTGAATCCTGACTCAACTATCAAGATTATTCTGAACATGTCATACTCAGGGGTTTTGGGATCTAATCAAAATCATATCTTTATTAAATTCATCTCCCAACAATTTTCCCCCTTTTGATGATGCCAAAACCTATCTTGTTACAAACATACTTTAACCTATACTCAGGTTTCAGTTTATCCTATTACAAGATTGGTTTTATTTTCAACAATTTTCCCCCATAAATAATGAGTCTCTTAACAGTTAATCTCCCAACAATTTCCATACAGAGATTCTCACAACAATTTCTTCAGTAATGAATCTCTCAAAGGATTCATCACCAAATACTTAATTTCTCAATCAATTAATCTCAGAGACAGTCATTCAGGCATATCAAATTTAAAAGATATGTAAATAAGATAATGAGATATTATCTTTTGAGCATAATTGATAAGTTTTCATTGATGATAGGTAGACTGTTACAAGTTACAATGAATCTTATCAAACAAAATCAAAAACACAAAAAAAAGATTAAAAGAATCTTCTGAGTCTTCATCTTCTGAGTCTTCATTCTGCTCTTCAGTTCAGCTCTTCCGTTCGGCTCTTCAGTTCGGCTCTTCTACCTCATCAGCAGGGACTTCTAGGTTGAACATTCGGTAATATCTTCTTTTCAGTGCATCTCTCTCTTTAATGATATCCGGATTGTTCCCTGTCAGACCTAACTAAGTGGCGTACTGAGATATTTCCTGAGAAATGGCTTTCTCATTAACACAGCCATTCTCCAGCCTGGGAGGAGGGTACACATATGGACCAGGGATGGTTATCTGCACCTTTCCTTCATCCGCAAGATTTATCCATCCTTGAAGATATTTTGGATAGAAGGTCAGGAGATAGTCGATGAAAGCCTCATTCGGATCTGAGCTCTCCCCTCTCCATTCTCTGAGCACATCATAGTAGAACCAGAAGGTTCTCTTGATTTCTTCCCACGCATCGTTGAGATGGACTGGCATCCATTTGTCAACGTGCGGCCATTTCTGTGCTTTAGTGTTCCCTCTCCTCTTGCTTGCGAACTTTTTGAACCCACTCCTTCTTTTCTGCTCTTCTTCTACCTTTCGATCGATCCTTTGGTACACGTAAAGCGAAGCGAAGCATTCTTCGCTTGTTCAATCTGGAGTGTTTTCAGAGCACTTCTGGTATTGAAGACTTTCTTCTTTGGCTCGACTTCAGAATCTTCAGTACCCAGTATCAATTTCCTCTGAACTGGCTTAGAAGCATTTGCTCTTTTGCCCTCAGGCTCTTCCATCGCCATAGACTTTCTCTTGATGGGCATTTCAGCACCAGCTAGGCTTGTACCAATCCTTCCTCTACCACTCAGTTTCTCCATAGCAACTTCCTGCATTGTTTCCTCTGAAACCTGAGTGTAGACTGGCTTCTCCACCTCTTTGAACTTAAGCTTCTCAGTGGCTTCAATCTCTTTCATGGCTTCGGCAATTATCTTCTTCTCAGCTTCCTTTACAACCTTGCCCTTCAGAGTATGTTCCAATAAAACCCTGAGATCAGCTCCAGGTCTTTCCCCCTTCTTGGAACCATACTCTGGCAGAAGCCTGGAGAGTGCTGTGTCCATATGGTATTGCACTTTACTGACACTCCACACCTCCCCTGCCATCTGATCTTGCTCTTCCTCGAGCCTTCTGAGGTGGTTCTTCGCCACAGAGAATTCTTCAGACAAATGAGCAAATTGGCTTGAGAGAGCTTCCTTGAACATATCTGTCATCTTGGCCATGAGCATTGAGCTCATTTCCTCAACAGCGTTCTTCACCAGCATCTCATTCTTCTCAACCAACTTTGCTTCTAGAATCTGTGTCTGCTCCTGATGCTTTTGCTTCAGCTCTGCATTAAGCTCAGCCTTGACCCCCTCCATCTTGTCTTCTATCTTTGCTTCCATGGAGGTCAGCTTCTCTGTCATAGAGCTCTAAAGCAGCACCAGTTCTGAAGAAGAACTCAAGTTCTCAATCTTCTGAGTTTGGTTGGCCAATGCCTCTTCAATCTGAGCAACTTTGGTCAGGATTGGCTCAACCTTCTCTAGCTTCACCATCAGTGGGGTGAGATCAATCTAAGGAGTGTATCATCGGATTTGTGACTCTGAGGTTGGTCATTCATCATCGAGTCTCGGTCGAACACGAGCTTCGGTTTGAGCTGGGGCTTGAACTCGGTCCGAGTCAGGATTTCCCGAACTTGGGTGTCCACTGAGCCCTCGGTCTGCATATCAGACATTACAGATTTAAAGGTAGGAACTTCAGTAAACCTGGCATAATTATTAATAGTGCCAAAAGTTACCTGAAGACTAACTTGATCGAGGATGTTGAGAAGATGCTTTGATCAACATCAGTTGAGTCTTTCTCCTTCTGAGATTGACTCTCATCATCCCCTTGTTGGTCCCCATCCTGAGATTTGTCAATGGAGCTCGGGGAACCAAATTATGCTTCCTCTCAAAGAACCTTCCTCTTCACCAAATTTCATCAAAATCAGAAATTTTCATCCTGAGCTTGGTTTTTCTGAACCCTGAGAATTCAGTGAGAAAAGTTGTCTCCTCGTTCCACCAGTCTTCCCCTCTGAATGAAGCAATGTTTAGCATCTCCGGAAGAGTCTGGTTGAGGATGTAGACCGTTGACCTCAATCTGAAGAAGATGTCTTGGAGGTCAGGGAATGAGCTCAGCTCAGAGTAGCGGTCAAGAATGAACCGTTCCCCCTTGCTTCACCATTCGGTCTCTTCAGCTTCACCTTTCTTGAGCATTGGGCTCTCAGGTTCAGTTGGAAACTCTACTGAAAGGTCGACTAAGAGCTCATTCAGGAGCACATCAAAATTTGTCGGCTCCTGAGGCTCAGCAAACTCTGAGGTTTGGGCATGCAGCTCCTCAGTTTGAATCTGCCTTGGTTACGAGGTGCCGTGGCGCCTCCTCGATTGGGAATTTCGGTTTGCTCACGAGGCGAGTGGGCACATCCTCGTGAGGAATCGAGCATCTTCTGTGAAATTTGGTGGCATGTCCTCGGAGGAATTGTACTTTTTCTGAGGTCTGAGGTCCTTGAAATATTTCATGAGAAAACTTATCAGAACTGAGCGATGTCTCAAGAACCTCGAGAAGACTTGCTCCTCGGTTTGATCTGTGCCTTTGAGATAGCTTTGAGCAATCAAGTAAAAGCGATTTCGGCGATTTAGCTCAGTCAATCTCCTCAGTCTCACTTTCCTCATCATCATTAGTGAGAACCACCATTCTTTTGCGCTTAGGAGCAAGGGTTTTCTGCTTCTTCAATTTCTCACCCTGCTCCTTCTTGGCATCCAACAAAACCTTCCCCCTGGTTTGTTGGCTTTCTTCAGCAGCAGCCACAATTGGTGATTCCACTTTCTTCTCTTTCTTTCCCTTGATTGTCCTCTTAGCAGCAATGGGTTTGAACATTATTTTGGACTTAGGGAATGGAGTAGATTTGATGAAGATATCCTCCTCCTCTCGGCACATCTCCAAAATAAAGGCTATTTTGGTGGCGTGGAGGATTCTGCCTTTGATAGATATTGCCCCATCCTCCTCCCTTTTTATGACCTTGGCTTGCTCTCTCACCACCTTGATTAGATATTTCAACCAGTTGAACTCCTTGGTGGGTGAGTCCTCAATTGCCGCCATAAGTCGGAGTTTGGGAGTGCTGATCTGCTCAAAGCTTCCAGATCGACTCATGATGCACTTTCCAACAATATCCATCAACACTCTGTACTTCGGCTTCAGATGCCGCTTATGCAGAGTTGCCTCAAACTTAATAGGTTTATCAGCAACCTTGTCAAGATACTCCTGCTCCCGTCCCAACACATATAATGAGGGATCATCTCCCCTATCGCACAACTCAAATACGACGTTTAAGTTCTTAGGGACAATGTAGAGCTCTCGAACAAAATCCACATATTTCATCAATTGTTCAAGATGAGAAACAGAAATCTCTGACTCTATACAATCATCCTCATTTATTTCCAAATTAGCGACAAACTATATTACCTCGGGAGTATACTCTGCCTCCGGTCGATTTGCGACAAGGTTCGTCAGTTTCGCCAATCGGATTAAATGGAGCGCCTCTTCTTCGTGCTTGGCATTGGTGGTACTCTCCAAAGAAACCACGTACTCATACCATGGCTTATTTGTCTCGGCTAATTTTTCGAACATGGTAGGAGCCATTTGAGATTTGAAGATTTAGGGTTTTGAGCGATGATGTTTTTCTGGGTAAAAGGGATTTATTTGCAAAGGGATTTATTTTGGCTTGAATGACTTTCAAAGGATTAAATAGCTCGAGATCGTGGGAAGTTGTACCGGTTTGGTGAAAAGCAACGGTTAAGATTAATCCACGATTAATCGGGTATGCAAAAGTGTCGATCCCCGAAAAGTAAGCCGTCATTTTAACTTCATTGGTGATTAAATGTAACAGAGCATTTAATGACTGTTGACCTTCTTAGGAATTTCAAAGATCCCGCCCAAAAACATTCCTCAGGTGTTTTGTATTTATTGCGAATGATTGCTGAGTTTCACTTAAGCAATAAATGAGTCGCATGAGTCATTACTTCTTCAGACTAATTTCCCTCTATCAGTCTTACTGAGTATTGACCTTGATAAAATGTCAGTATGATACTGAGTACTGAATGGGTTCAGTATGCTACTGAGTACTCACCTTCAGTAAGTCTGAGTTTCCTGAGACTCAGTTCAGTATTTCCTATTTTATCCTGAGTTTCTCAGTAGAATTCTGAGAAAACTTCATGCATCTGAAAATCTTCAATTCTTTAGATTTTACTCTATACACCTGGATCCAACATCCCTCATTCAACTGATAGTTCCTGAAATCTTGATTCAGCCAAAGGTTTAGTCAAGATATCAACTCTCTGCTTATCAGTAAGAATTTTCTCCATCCTGATGTCCTTTTTCTCTACATGATCTCTAATGAAGTGATGTCTGATATCCACATGCTTGCATCTGGTGAGCAATACCGGATTTTGTGAAATAGCAATGGCACTATTATTGTCACAAAATATTGGTACTTAATTGGCTACAACTTTATAATCCCTTAATTGTTGTCTGAGCCAAAGAATCTGAGCACAGCAGCTTCCTGCAGCCATGTATTCAGCTTCAGTAGTACTGGTTGCTACTGAGGTCTGTTTCTTTGAAAACCAAGATATCAGCTTGCTTCCTAGAAATTGACAAGTTCCTGTAGTGGACTTCCTGTCAATTCTGCAACCTCCATAATCAGCATCTGAGTAACCAGTTAATTCAAGGTTATCATCAGCTGGATACCATAATCCTCTATTCACTGTGCCCTTAAGATACTTCAGTATCTTTTTGACAGCCTCCATGTGACTAGCCTTAGGATTAGCTTGGTATCTTGCACATATCCCAACAACAAATGTTATATCCAGCCTACTTGCTGTGAGATAGAGCAATGACCCAATGATTCCTCTATAATCAGTATGACTTACTGATTTGCCTTCAGAATCAGGATCCACCTTGTAGTTAGTATTCATAGGAATTCTAACTGCATTGCAATTCTGTACACCATACTTGGCAATCAGATCCCTGGTGTACTTTGCTTGGTTGATGAAGATTCCTTCCTTTGATTGTTTCACTTGAAGACCTAGAATGAAATTCATCTCTCCCATCATTGACATCTCAAACTTGTCTTTCATCAGTGTTGAAAACTTTTCACACAGCTGATGGTTTGGAGATCCAAAAATGATGTCATCAACATATATCTGAACCAGTAAGATATCTTCCCCATCTTCTATCCTGAACAGAGTTCTATCAACAGTTCCTTTGACAAAACCATGGTCAGTAAGAAACTGAGGAAGAGTATCATACCATGCTCTGGGTGCTTGCTTAAGACCATACAAGGCTTTTCACATCCATTTGATAGACTGTGAACTTCATGTGGGCAGCATATGCAAGAAACAATCTGATGGCTTCTAGTCTTGCAACTGGTGCAAAGGTTTCATCATAATCCAAGCCTTCTTCTTGGGAATAACCTTGTGCAACTAGCCTTGCCTTGTTTCTTACAATGTTGTTGTTTTCATCTCTTTTATTCTTATATACCCACTTGGTTCCAATGACATTGTGCCTTTCAGGTCTATCCACTAGCTCCCATACTTCATTTCTTGAGAATTGATTCAGCTCATCTTGCATAGCAGTAATCCAATGAGAATTTTGTAGAGCTTCACCAATCTCAGTAGGTTCTTTCTCTGATAGGAAGCAGCAGAATAGTTTACTCTCACCATGGAACCTTCTTGTTTTGACACCTTCGGTTAGATCACCAACAATCTGGCTTGTAGGATGACTATCTAACCATCTTCTTCTAGATGTTCCCCCTTCAACAGTATCCTCAACATTTGAAATGTTAGGTTAAGTTAATTCAGTAAACTCAGGGAACAACAGAAAAGGAGAAAGGGAATCATCTTCCTCAGGGGAAATTCCATTCAGAACATTGTCAGAGACATTTGTTCCCCTTTGGTTGATAGATTCAGAATTTGCCTCAATTTGTGACCACATCTTCATTGGCATCACATACCGAGTCCGAGGCGGGTCTGCTCAGATTGGTCACCTTTTGGTGTGTTGGCTTTCTGAGTCTCACCATCCCGAGTTCCATCCTAAACTTCTTTATCCGAGTCCGAAGTCACTCCAATCATAGAATGTGGTGACTTCTTCTTTCGGATTCAGATTGGATGTTTTGTCATTCTTTTTCGTGCTTAATCTTGTGATTCTCTTGGTGGGTTCTTCGCAAGATCATGTTCTGTTTCTTCCGAACACAAGTAGATTCATCAAAAACAACATGAGGTGTTTCCTCCACAATAAGAGTCCTACAGATTTGTAAACTCGAAAGCTTTTATTGAATTGAGAATATCCTAAGAATATTCCTTCATCGCCTTTTACTATCAAATGTTTTCAAACTGATCTTTACCATTATTGTGTATGAAACACTTGCAACCAAACACACGAAAGAAAGAAACAAGAGGCTTCCTTTCATTCCAAAGCTCATAGGGTGTTTTGCCTTGACTCTTGGTCAGCATGGATCTGTTTCGAGAATAGCATGCAAAGGTTGTTGTGACCAAAAGCCCAAAATCTTTTAGGAATATCAGATTCAGCTATCATTGTCCTTGCAGCTTCTTTAAGAGTCCTGTTCCTTCTTTCAGCAACAACATTTTGTTGAGGGGTCCTTGCAGCTGATGTTTCATGAGAAATTCCATTTGCTGCACAATAATAAGATATAATATGATTTATAAATTCAGTTCCCTTGTCAGATCTGATTTTGACCACACTCAGATTTTTCTCAATACTGAGCCTTTTCAGTAATTCTGGCAGCTTTATCTGAGTCTCTTTCTTACTGAGTAAGAATATGACCCAAGTATATCTTGAGTAGTCATCAACTACTACCAATGTGTATTTCCTGCCATTTGTGCTCACTGGTGTTATAGGACCAAAAAGATCCATATGCAACAACTGAAGTATTCTTTCAGTAGAAACATCTACTTTGCTTTTAAATGATGCTCTAATTTGTTTTCCTTTTTGGCACGCATCACAAATATGTTCCTTACTGAACACTTCATTAGGCAACCTTCTCACAAGAGCTAATCTTGCAAGCTTATTCAGGTTTTTGAAATTCAGGTGATTCATTCTTTTATGCCATAACCAACTGGTATCTGTGGAACTTTTTGCAACCAAACATGCATCTTTAGGAGTTGAACTCCAATCAGCAAGATACACATTTCCTTTTCTAGTACCAGTCAGTAATACTTTCTGTGAGATATCATCTTTCACATTACATAAGTTCTTAGAGAACTCAACATTAAAACCCTTATCACAGAATTGGCTTATTGAAAGCAAGTTATGCTTCAATCCAGATACATATGAAACACCATGGATATGAACTGAGTCTATTTCCAAAGTTCCATATCCTTCAGTCTGTCCCTTGGAGTTATCTCCAAAAGTGATCTGAGGGCCTCTTTGTTCAACATAGTCACTGAGTATCTTCTTGAATCATGTCATATGTCTTGAGCATCCACTGTCAAGATACCATACATCAGGGGCTTTTTCATCTCTGCTCATCAGTGCTATGTGATCTTTAATCAGCTTAGTGCCCTTGTTTTCCTCCTAAAAAATAGATCAATTTTTAGGTACCCAATTGTTGGTCCCGGTGGGAAAACCTATTTTGCGCGTGCGGAAGTAAAACATTTCATGATATGCATATAAAAACAGGGGTGAAGGAATGGTGATTACAGATTTTTCTCATTTTAAGCTCATGTGTTGTGTTTTGCTTATAAACGAATGCACATGACAATATAAGAATGTAAAGCAATAAAGAACACAACAAAGTATAGTGGTTCGGAGGCTCAAGCTCCTACATCCACTCTCCCTTTTCCTAGGGAAATTCCTTCCAACTGGACATATCACCCTCTCGAGTTCGCCTCTAGATATTTAACGAGCTCTCACTCAAACGGGACTTATCACCCTCCACGGGATTGCCTACAGATGTTTACCGAGTTCACACTCCAATCGGGACTTATCACCCTCACTCGGGATTGCCTACCCTCCCTTTCGGGATTGCTAGATGTTTACCGAGTTCACACTCACCTACAAACTTAACCGGCTGATTTGGGTAAGGTTTGTTTGGTTTCCAACTACGTTGAGATTTTCCCTTACATTTGTTTAGCCTCAATGCTAAGGATGAGAAAATCTCTCTAAGCTTAGGATACATCGTGGGTTGCTTAGATTGGGTTCTAGAACACTCTTTGAATATATTTGTATATCTGTAGACTTGGGTTCTAGGGTGGGAATGCTTTGATTTGGCTCGATGGATGTTTCACGCATTTTTCCACACCTGATAATGAAGGAAGATCTTGTATTTATAGTGTGGATTTGAATGTTACCGTTGGATGGAGTCACATTCAAATACATGCTATTTCAGACTTTTTGCGGCTTTTCAGTGCTGGTTGTCGTCCTCTCATTGGTCCACGTCAACTGATTCTAACGGCTATATTCTTCAGGATCTTCTGAGTCTCAGGATCTTCAGTTCTATCTGAGCCTTCAGGTCTGTTTGAGCCTTTAGGTCTGTCTGAGCCTTCAGGTTTATCTGAGCCTTCAGGTCTGGTTACATACTGAGTCTCAGGTTTCTTGATTCATTATCTGTTGGGATATTTTAGTTTTGATGAATTATGCCAAAACATTATCAACTTGTGTTTTTGAAGCTAATCTACAGATAACAAGTTGAGGGGGAACGAGAGAACAAGTTGAGGGGGAACTCACGAAATCAGACGTAGATGATCGAGATTAGACGAGGCAGCAGACGAGATTGATCGAGATCAGATGAGTTAGATGAGTTCCGAGTTAACTGATGAGCTGAGCAAAATCAGAAGAGAAGAAACGCTAAGCCAGCTGATTAGAAGATCATATGACCAGATGACTCGATCGATGATCAAGAATGCATTGAGCCGATCCGTGATCGTAAGAGCGGCATAAGCCGATCGAAAGAAACCACCGTAAGATCAAGAGAAGGTTGCAGATCAGAAAAGGAGTAGAGAGACTGATCGAGATCAGACGTGATCGAGATCAGATATGAAGATGAGCAGATGATCAAGATCATACGTGATTGAGACCAGATGTGCTAAACTGATATGCTAACCTAATATGCTAACCTGATGTACTAATCGATGCGGATAAACCGATATCTTGACTGATGCTATAATCGATCTAATCATGTGAGCCGATCGATCAAAGTAGAAGAAATCGAGATATCGAAAACCGTAAATCAAGATACCAGATCGTAGAAAGATGTCATCGTAAGAGAAGTCATCCAAGTCATGTTCACCGAGAATCGTAACGCCGCCGATCGCTTACCGAGTGCTAGTGACTGAGGGTCGATTGTCTCGAAGACGGAAGGATCGAACTCGGCCGGCGAAAGTGTCAAGATACCGACGCATAAGGTCCGGCCAAGAGAAGTCTGCTGGATCAAGAAACCTGAGACTTAGTATGTCACCGCATCAAGGCTCAAATAGACCAAGGCTCGCATGCACTTGAAGGCTCAAAATGACCAAGGCTCGAGATAGAAATCAAGATCCCGAGACTCGTAAGATCCTAAAGAATATAGCCCGTTAGAATGGGCTTGATGTGGACCAATGAGAGGAAGACAACTCGCCCGAAAAGTCGCAAGAAGTTAGTTAGAATAGTGTGGATTTGAATGTGACTCCATCCAACGGTAACATTCAAATCCACACTATAAATACAAGATCTTCCTTCATTATTAGGTGTGGAAAAATACGTGAAACATCCATCTAGCCAAATCAAAGCATTCCCACCCTAGAACCCAAGTCTACAGATATACAAATATATTCAAAGAGTGTTCTAGAACCCAATCTAAGCAACCCACGATGTATCCTAAGCTTAGAGAGATTTTCTCATCCTTAGCATTGAGGCTAAACAAATGTAAGGGAAAATCTCAACGTAGTTGGAAACCAAACAAACCTTACCCAAATCAGCCGGTTAAGTTTGTAGGTGAGTGTGAACTCGGTAAACATCTAGCAATCCCGAAAGGGAGGGTAGGCAATCCCGAGTGAGGGTGATAAGTCCCGATTGGAGTGTGAACTCGGTAAACATCTGTAGGCAATCCCGTGGAGAGTGATAAGTCCCGTTTGAGTGAGAGCTAGTTAAATATCTAGAGGTGAACCCGAGAGGGTGATAAGTCCAGTTGGAAGGAATTTCCCTAGGAACAGGGAGAGTGGATGTAGGAGCATGAGCCTCCGAACCACTATACTTTGTTGTGTTCTTTATTACTTTACGTTCTTATATTGTCATATGCATTCGTTTATAAGCAAAACACAACACATGAGCTTAAAATGAGAAAAATCTGTAATCACCATTACTTCACCCCTGTTTTTATATGCATATCACGAAATGTTTTGCTTCCGCACGCGCAAACTGGGTTTTCCCACCGGGACCAACAAGTGATACCGATTACAATAGTCAACTAATACCTTTGGATGTGTTTACGGGAGATGACATTCCATTAGTGATACCGATTACAATAGTCAACTAATACCTTTGGATGTGTTTATGAGAAACGATATTCCATTAGTGATACCGATTACAATAGTCAACTAATACCTTTGGATGTGTTTACGAGAGACCATCTACCATTAGTGATACCAATTAAAATAGTCAACTAATACCTTTGGATGTGTTTACGAGAGACAACATTTCATTAGTGATACCGATTAGAATAGTCAACTAAACCTTTGGATGTGTTTACGAGAGTCAACATTCCATTGTTGATACCAATTACAATAGTCAACTAATAACTTTAGATGTGTTTACGAGAGACCATATACCATTAGTGATACCAATTATAATAGTCAACTAATACCTTTGGTTGTATTTACGAGAGACGACATTTAGTTAGTGATACCGATTACAATAGTCAACTAATACCTTTGGATGTGTTTACGAGAGACCATCTGCCAGTAGTGATACCAATTACAATAGTCAACTAATACCTTTGAATGTGTTTACGAGAGACAACATTCGATTAATGATATTGATTACAATAGTCAACTAATGCCTTTGTATGTGTTTACGAGAGATGACATTCCATTAGTGATACCGATTACAATAGTTAACTAATACCTTTGGATGTGTTTACGAGAGACGACATTCTATTAGTGATACCGATTTAAATAGTCAACTAATACCTTTGGTTGTGTTTACGAGAGACGACATTCCATTAGTGATACCGATTACAATAGTCAAGTAATACTTTTGGATGTGTTTACGAGAGATGACATTCCATTAGTGATACCGATTACAATAGTCAACTAATACCTTTGGATGTGTTTACGGGAGACGACATTCCATTAGTGATACCGATTACAATAGTCAACTAATACCTTTGGATGTATTTATGAGAAACGATATTCCATTAGTGATACCGATTACAATAGTCAACTAATACCTTTGGATGTGTTTACGAGAGACCATCTACCATTAGTGATACCAATTAAAATAGTCAACTAATACCTTTGGATGTGTTTACGAGAGACAACATTTCATTAGTGATACCGATTAGAATAGTCAACTAATACCTTTGGATGTGTTTACGAGAGTCAACATTCCATTGTTGATACCGATTACAATGGTCACCTAATACCTTTAGATGTGTTTACGAGAGACCATATACCATTAGTGATATCAATTATAATAGTCAACTAATACCTTTGGTTGTATTTACGAGAGACGACATTTCGTTAGTGATACCGATTACAATAGTCAACTAATACCTTTGGATGTGTTTACGAGAGACCATCTGCCATTAGTGATACCAATTACAATAGTCAACTAATACCTTTGAATGTGTTTACGAGAGACAACATTCGATTAATGATATTGATTACAACAGTCAACTAATACCTTTGTATGTGTTTACGAGAGATGACATTCCATTAGTGATACCGATTACAATAGTTAACTAATACCTTTGGATGTGTTTACGAGAGACGACATTCCATTAGTGATATCGATTTAAATAGTCAACTAATACCTTTGGTTGTGTTTACGAGAGATGACATTCCATTAGTGATACCGATTACAATAGTCAACTAATACTTTTGGATGTGTTTACGATAGACGACATTTGTTGGTCCCGGTGCAAATGAGTCTTACACGTGTATGGGGGGGGAATACACGTGTTCAGTGTTTTTAAAACTATTCTTTTACTGATGTCAGCTTGGGTCAGATAATCCTGAAGATTAGGTCCTGAGAAGCACAAAACACTCCGAGTCAAAGTCTACTGAGACAGTGATCCTGAGCTTCTTTCAGAAACCTCAGATAATCCCAACTGAGTCCTGAGTTTTCAGAGATTCTGAGTTGCTTGGATCAGATAACTAACTTACTGAACCCTCAGAAGAGAAAGTTCAGTTTGGTAACTATCTGTTCTAGCTACTCAGATGTGCGGAATGGTTGGCCCTTTAGTTTATACTCGTTTTAAGCTTTGCTGAAAACCTTCCTTTAATGGAATAGTGATTAGGTTGTGATTCAATTACATGCAACTTCCAGTGGATTGATTCCAACTGAAATCTCAGTGAAAATATGCTTTCTGATTTAAATCAATGCAACAGTTAAGCACAGATAAGGAAAGCAATAAACAACACAAAGAATTATAGTGGTTCGGAGACTCAAGCTCCTACGTCCACTCTCTCTGATCCTCAGAGAAATTCACTAATCACTTCCTGAGCTTTCTGACTACCTCGCGTAGTTTACTTACTCAACTCGGTCCTGAGCTTTCTGACTACTCCACGTAGTTTACTTACTCAACCCGACCTTGAGCTTCCTGACTACCTCCGTAGTTTACTTACTCAAACACAAACAAGCTTTCAGACTACCTCTGTAGCTTACTAACTTCTCCTCTAGAGCTTTTTGACTACTCCGCGTAGTTTACTAACTCTTTACAACTCTTCTCACCAACAAACACACTCCAACTACCCTCTCAAGGGTTTGGGGTTTCTCGGTTGTTTTCCAACTAGGATGAGATATCCTTTACAATGAAGTACAAATGCAAAGGCTAGGATATCTCGACTAAGCTTCGGACATGTCTTATCAAGCTAGGCTTAGTTTAGTGAGCTCTCTTCAATATAAAAGCACTTGGGAAATTCTAAGTTTTTCAGTGCTTTAACTTTGCGATAATAAGTTTGAGCTCTTGAGTTGCTTACAAATTTCCCGTAACCTTACAATGTAGAGGGTCACAAGTATTTATAGGCATACACCAAGGTCACTCTTGAAAAAACTATCCGTTGGAGGAGATAGCTTCGTGAGTTTCCTTTTATGGTGTGTGAGGAACGGCTATATTTAGGGTTTGAAACTCCCTAACACGTTTTAGGCAATAGCCTTTCATGTAGCCGGTCTTCACTTTTTGCAGTCTGGAACTTTGTACTTCTGACATCTTTTTCAGCGACCTGTCACTGTCAGTGTCAGTATGGTACAGTGTTGTCTTCCTCTTTTTGACTTTTGTCTCCAGTTAAAGGTAGACACCTTCAACGGCTCTTTTGGTTACAAACTCTGAGTTGATATAACCTTAACAACACTTCTGACTTAGTTCCTTTTGTCTGCATTTGAATGTCTTGGCAAATATCTATTCTTCTAAGGAATCGCGATTTTCTCAGTATTGCATCCTTCAGATAGATATTCTCAGTGCCTCGGAACATTCAGGTTTATACTGAGCATTCAGTACATTACTGAGTCTTGATAATTCTTGTGCCTTGATATTCTTGATCTCGATTCTTGGTCTTACATCTTACGTGTCTTGAGTCTTCTTTTGTCTTTGGTCTTACGAGTCTTTTTTCTTATACGAGTCTTGGCGTCTTACGAGTCTTACGAGTCTTCACGGATATCTTGACCGATATCTTTGAATCTTCATCTTTGAGTCTTCAGTTTCTCAGTTTCATACTAAGTCTTCAGTATCTCAGTTTCACACTCGAGTCTTGATTCTCGATTTCATCTTTGAGTCTTGATTCTCAGTTTCATCTTGAGTCTTGATTCGATTTCATCTTCGAGTCTTGAAACTTTAGTTTCATACTGAAACGTCAGTTTCTTCAGAAACATACCGAGTTCTTCAGAATCTTCAGATCCTAACCTGATCTATATCTGCTGACTATACATTTTGCAGATATCATCCTAAATACTCTAAAACTGAATCCTGACTCAACTATCAAGATTATCCTGAACATGTCATACTCAGGGGTTTTGGGATCTAATCAAAATCATATATCTTTATTAAATTCATCTCCCAACAACATTCCATTAGTGATACCGAATACAATAGTCAACTAATACCTTTGGATGTGATTATGAGAGACGATATTCCATTAGTGATACCGATTACAATAATCATCTAATACCTTTGGAAGTGTTTACGAGAGACCATCTACCATTAGTGATACCAATTAAAATAGTCAACTAATACCTTTGGATGTGTTTACGAGAGACAACATTCCATTAGTGATACCGATTACAATAGTCAACTAATACCTTTGGATGTGTTTACGAGAGTAGACATTCAATTATTGATACCGATTACAATAGTCAACTAATAACTTTGAATGTGTTTATGAGAGACCATATACCATTAGTGATACCGATTACAATAGTCAACTAATACCTTTGGATGTGTTTACGACAGACCATCTACCATTAGTGATACCAATTACAATATTTAATTAATACCTTTGGATGTGTTTTCGAGAGACGGCATTCCATTAGTGATACCGATTACAATAGTCAACTAATACCTTTGGATGTGTTTACGATAGACGACATTCCATTAGTGATACCGATTACAATAGACAACTAATACTTTTGGATGTGTTTACGGGAGACGACATTCCATTAGTGTTATCGATTACAATAGTCAACTAATACCTTTGGATGTGTTTACGAGAGACTATCTACCATTTGTGATACCAATTACAATAGTCAACTAATACCTTTGGATGTGTTTACGAGAGACCATCTATCATTAGTGATACCAATTACAATAGTCAACTAATACTTTGGATGTGTTTTCGAGAGACGACATTCTATTAGTGATACCGATTACAATAGTCAACTAATACTTTTGCATATGTTTACGAGAGATCATCTACCATTAGTAATACCAATTATAATAGTCAACTAATATCTTTGGATGTGTTTACGAGAGATCATCTACTATTAGTGATACCGATTATAATTGTCAACTAATACCTTTGGATGTGTTTACGAGAGATGATATTCCATTAGTGATACCGATTATAATAGTCAACTAATACCTTTGGATGTGTTTACGAGAGACGACATTCCATTAGTCCATTAGTGATACCGATTATAATAGTCAACTAATACCTTTGGATGTGTTTACGAGAGACGACATTCCATTAGTGATACCGATTACAATAGTCAAATAATACCTTTGGATGTATTTACCAGAGACCATCTAACATTAATGATAAATATTAAAATAGTCAACTAATACTTTTGGATGTGTTTACGGGAGATGACATTCCATTAGTGATATAGATTAAAATAGTTATCTAATACCTTTGGATGTGTTTACGAGAGACTATCTACCATTTGTAATACCAATTACAATAGTCAACTAATACCTTTGGATGTGTTTACCAGAGACCATCTAACATTAGTGATACTAATTAAAATAGTCAACAAATACTTTTGGATATTTTTACGAGAGACGACATTCCATTAATGATACCGATTATAATAGTCAACTAATAGCTTTGGATGTGTTTACGAGAGACAAGATTCCATTAGTGATACCGATTACAATAGTCAACTAATACCTTTGGATGTGTTTACCAGAGACCATTTAACATTAGTGATACCAATTAAAATAGTCAACTAATACTTTTGGATGTTTTTACGAGAGACGACATTCCATTAGTGATACAGATTACAATAGTCAACTAATAACTTTGGATGTGTTTACGGGAGACGACATTCCATTTGTGATACCGATTACAATAGTCAACTAATACCTTTGGATATGTTTACAAGAAATGACATTCCATTAGTGATACTGATTACAATAATCAACTAATACCTTTGGATGTGTTTACGAGAGACGACATTCCATTAGTGATACTGATTACAATAGTCAACTTATTCCTTTGGATGTGTTTACGACAGACGATCTACCATTAGTGATACCAATTACAATAGTTAACTAATACCTTTGGATGTGTTTACGAGAGACGACATTCCATTAGTGATACCGATTACAATAGCCATCTAATACCTTTGGATGTGTTTACGGGAGACGACATTCCATTAGTGATACCGATTACAATAGTCAACTAATACCTTTGGAGGTGTTTATGAGAAACGATATTCCATTAGTGATATCGATTACAATAGTCAACTAATACCTTTGGATGTGTTTACGAGAGACCATCTACCATTAGTGATACCAATTAAAATAGTCAACTAATACCTTTGGATGTGTTTATGAAAGACAACATTCCATTAGTGATACCGATTACAATAGTCAACTAATACCGTTGTATGTGTTTACGAGAGTCGACATTCCATTATTGATATCGATTACAATAGTCAACCAATACCTTTTGATGTGTTTACGAGAGACGACATTCCATTAGTAATACCGATTAAAATAGTCAGTTAATACCTTTGGATGTGTTTACTAGAGACCATCTACCATCAGTGATACCGATTACAATAGTTAACTAATACCTTTGGATGTGTTTACGAGAGATCATCTATCATTAGTGATACCAATTACAATAGTCAACTAATACCTTTGCATGTGTTTTCGAGAGACGGCATTCCATTAGTGATATCGATTACACTAGTCAACTAATACCTTTGGATGTCTTTACGAGAGACGACATTCCATTAGTGATACCCATTACTATAGTCAACTAATACGTTTGATTATGTTTACGAGAGACCATATATCATTAGTGATACCAATTACAATAGTCAACTAATACCTTTGGATGTGTTTTCGAGAGACGACATTCGATTAGTGATACCAATTAAAATAGTCAACTAATACCTTTGGATGTGTTTACGAGAGACGAAATTCTATTAGTGATACCGATTACAATATTCAACTAATACCTTTGGATGTGTTTACGAAAGACCATCTACCATTAGTGATACCGATTACAATAGTCAACTAATACCTTTGGATGTGTTTACGAGAGACCATCTATCATTAATGATACAAATTACAATAGTCAACTAATAGCTTTGGATGTGTTTACGAGAGATGACATTCTATTAGTGATACCGATTACAATAGTCAACTAATACTATTGGATGTGTTTACGAGAGACCATCTACCATTAAAAATACCAATTATAATAGTCAACTAATATCTTTGGATGTATTTACGAGAGATCATCTACTATTAGTGATACCGATTATAATAGTCAACTAATACCTTTAGATGTGTTTACGAGAGACGACATTCCATTAGTGATACCGATTATTATAGTCAACTAATACATTTGGATGTGTTTACGAGAGACGACATTCCATTAGTGATACCGATTACAATAGTCAACTAATACCTTTGGATGTGTTTACGAGAGACCATGTTTGTCCCGGTGCAAACGAGTCTTACACGTGTATGGGGGGAATACACGTGTTCAGTGTTTTTAAAACTTTTTTTCTTCTTCGAGGTCGACTTGGGTCGATAATCTCGAAGATTAGGTTTCGAGGAAGCACGGATCGCTCCGAGTCAAAGTTCATCGAGGCGGTGATCCAGGTTTTTTCGGATACCTCAGATAATCCCAACTGAGTCCTGAGTGTCAGAGATCCTATGTTGCTTGGATCAGATAACTAACTTACTGAGTCCTCAGAAGAGAGTTCAGTTTGGTAACTATCTGTTCTAGCTACTCAGTCGTGCGGAATGGTTGGCCCTTTAGTTTATACTCGTATTAAGCTTTGCTGAAAACCTTCCCTTTATGAAATAGTGATTAGGCTATGATTCAATTTACATGCAACTTCAGTGGATTGATTCCAACTGAATATCAGTGAAAAGTATGCTTTCAAAATCAAGTCAATGCAACAGTTAAGCATAGATAAGGAAAGCAATAAAGAACACAACAATTATAGTGGTTCAGAGACTCAAGCTCCTACATCCACTCTCTCTGATCCTCAGAGAAATTCACTAAACACTTGAGCTTTCTGACGACCTCGCGTAGTTTACTTACTCAACTCGGCCCTGAGTTTTCTGACTACTCCACGTAGTTTACTTACTCAACCCGACCTTGAGCTTTCTGACTACCTCCGTAGTTTACTTACTCAAAACACAAACAAGCTTCGGACTACCCTCAGTAGCTTACTAACTTCTCCTCTAGAGTTTTTCGACTACTCGCGTGGTTTACTAACTCTTTACAACTCTTCTCACCAACAAACACACTCCAACTACCTTCTCAAGGGTTTGGGGTTTCTCGGTTGGTTTCCAACTAGGATGAGATATCCTTTACAATGAAGCACAATGCAAAGGGTTAGGATATCTCGACTAAGCTTTGGATAATTCTTATCAAGCTAGGCTTAGTATAGTGAGCTCTCTTCAATATAGTTGCACTTGGGAATTTCTAAGTTTTTCGAGTGCTTTAACTTTTGCAATAATAAGTATGAGCTCTTGAGTTGAGTATAAATTTCCCGTAACCTTACAATGTAGAGGGTCACCAGTATTTATAGGCATACACCAAGGTCACTCTTGAAAACTATCCGTTGGAGAGACAGTTTCGTGAGTTTCCTCTTATGGTGTGTGAGAAACGGCTATATTTAGGGTTTGAAACTCCCTAACACGTTTTAGGCAATAGCCTTTAATGTAGCCGGTCTTCATCTTTTTGCAGTCTGGAACTTTTTGTACATCTGACATCTTTTTTTAGCGACACATCCAAGGTCGAAGATGGTATGATGTCGTCTTCCTCTTTTTGACTTTTGTCTCCAGTTAAAGGTAGACACCTTCAACGGCTCTTTTTGGTTACAAACTCTGAGTTTGATATAACCTTAACAACACTTCTGACTTAGTTCCTTTTGTCTGCGTTTGAATGTCTTGGCAATATCTAACTTTCTAAGGAATCGTGTTTTTCTCAGTATTGCATCCTTCAGATAGATATATTCAGTGCCTCGGAACATTGAGGTTCATCTTGAGCATTGATACCTTCTCGAAGTCTTGATAATTTCGTGCCTTGATATTCTTGATCTTGATCTTGCATCTTACGAGTCTTGTGGTCTTCGAGTCTTGAGTCTTTCGAGTCTCTTCGACCGATACACTTAATCTTCGTCTTTGAGTCTTCGTTCCAAGATCTCATCGAGTCTTGATATCTCGGTTTTACATCGAGTCTTGAACCTATCTGAACTATATCTGCTGACTATACATTCTGCAGATAACATCCTGAATATTCTAAAACTGAATCCTGACTCAACTATCAAGATCATTCTGAACATGTCATACTCAGGGGTTTTGGGATCTAATCAAAATCATATATCTTTATTAAATTCATCTCCCAACAATTTCCCCCTTTTTGATGATGCCAAAACCTATCTTGTTACAAAACATATAACCTATACTCAGGTTTCAGTTTATCCTATTACAAGATTGGTTGTCTCCCAACAATTTCTTAAATCAGAGAAACTCTTAAAAATTTAAGTCATTCAGCACTTTCTTCAGTAATGAATCTCTTTAAGTAGTTCATTACTAAATACTTAAACAATTTCCCCCATATTCAGACAATTTTTCCATTATCAACATACAATCAGTTCAGAGACAATTTTTCCCTTATCAACATACAATCAGTTCAGAGACATTCATTCAGGCATATCAAAATAAAAGACATGTAAATAAGATAATGAGATATTATCTTTTGAGCATAATGATAAATCTTCATTGATGATTGGTATCCCATTACAGATTACAATGAGTTTATCAACAAAATCAAAAAGACAAAAATTTAAAGATTACAGAATCTTCTGAGTCTTCAGTCTTCAGTCTTCAGATTAGGCTCTTCAGTCTTCTGCTCTTCAGTTTGCTTCATTCTCAACTTCATCAGCGGGCACCTCCAGGTCGAACATTCTGAAAAATCTCTTCTTTAGCTCATTTCTTTCCTTGATGATGTCCGGACTGTTTCCTGTTAGGCCCAACTGACCAGCATACTGAGCAATCTCTTGAGTAATGGCCTTCTCATTTACCAAGCCATTACCAAGTCTCGGAGGAGGATAGGAATATGGACCAGGGGCTACTATCTGTACCTCTCCTTCATCCATAAAGGTTAATCCGATCAGAGATACTTTGGATAGAAGGTTAGGAGATATTCAATGAATGCTACATTCTGATCTGAGCTTTCCCCTCTCCATTCCCTGAGAACATCATAATTGAACCAGAAGGTTCTTTTGACTTCTTCCCACATATCGTTGAGTTTGATAGGCATCCATTTATCAACGTGGGGCCACTTTAGTGCTTTTGATGTCCCTTTCCTCTTGCTCTCTTAAACTTCCACGAATTCACTCCTTCGCTTCTGCTCTTCGTCTATCTTCTTTCTGATCACAGACGCTCCTAAGACCGAAGCAGCAGCTTTCTTAGCTTGTTCTATTTGGAGTGTCTTCAGAGCATCTCTCGTGTTGAAGACTTTCTTCTGAGGTTGAGACTCAAATTCTTTCGTTTCTTCATCATCCGTAGAATTTTCTCGATTGGCTTAGAAGCCTTTGCACGCTTCTTACAGTTGAACAACGCCCAAGGCTTTCCTCTTCATAGCAATTCAAAGAAGCAGACCGCTTGTTCCAACCTTTGCTCTAGCACTCAGTTTCTCTCTTGCAACATCAAGCATGGTTTGCTCAGAAACTCGAGTGTAGATAGGCTTTTCTACCTGAGTGAACTTCAACTTCTCAGTAGCTTCGACTTCTCTTAAGGCTTTAGCTAGATTATACATTTCAGCATCTTTCTGAGCCTTCTTCTCCAAAGCACGTGCCATGAACTTTTCGAGGTCTTCACCTTCTTTTCCCCTTTTCGCACCGTAATTTGGAAGAAGTCTGGAGAGTCTTTGTGTCCATGTGATATTGTTCTTTGCTCACACAGTGAACTTCTCCTGCTATCTGATCTTGTTCGTCTTCCAGCCTCCTTAGATGGTTCTTGGCCACAGAAAATTCTTCAGATAAGTGGGCAAACTGGCTAGAGAGTGCTTCTTTGAACATCTCTGTCATCTTGGTCATGAGCATTGAGCTCATTTCCTCAACAAAGCCAGATTTTATCATCACTTCATTCCCTCTCGCCAATTTCACCTCTAGAAATGCGGTTGACTCGGTGCTTCGATTCATTTCAAAGACTCAACTCGGCCTTGACTCCTCCGACTTTTCATTCACTTTTTCTTCCATGGAGGTCATCCGAGAGGTCGAGTGTTTTGTATTTGCACCAACTCAAGAGTGACTAAGACTTTCCATCGTGCGAGCTTGATTAGCCAATGTTTCTTCCATCCGAGCAATCTTGATCATCATTGGCTCAACCTTCTCAAGTTTCTCCATCAAGGAGTGAGATCAATCTCGGGAACCATACGCACCTTCTGTCTTTGTTTGATCATCCCGAAGCTTGACTTCATTTCGAGCTCCGGTCTCCAAATCGAGCCTCGATCCATTTTATCGACAATTGAGAATTAAAGATAGAACTTTTCAAGAACTTTGGCATAATTGTTAATAGTGCCAAAAGGTACCGATGAGTCTTACCGACCGAGGTTGACCAATTCGAGTTGATCGAGAATGTAAGTCTCCTTTTTCCATCCGAGACCGATCCTCAACATCTCCTGTTGGTCCCCATCTCCATCTTGAGATTTGTCTCCGCCGCTTGGGGCACCAATTTGATAGCTTTTTCTTTTTAACTTCCTCAACGAACGGCTTATCAAAATCGAGTTTTTCATCTCGAGCTTTGTCCTTCCGAACCCCGAGAAGTCGGTCGAAAGGTTATCTCCTCATTCCATGATCTTCCCCTCCGAGAGCAAACAATATCAAGCATCTCGGGAAGAGTCGATTGAAGATGAACACAGTTGTCCTTGTCGAAGAAAACATCTTGTAGATCGGGGTATGAGCCGAGCTGGGGTAGCGGTCAAGAATGAACCGTTCCCCTTGCTCCTCCACTCGCCTTCTTGGCCTCGCCCTTCTTCCATCTCGGGCTCTCTAGTTCGGTTGAAGCCTCTCACGAGGGATCAAAGTAGATCCTTTCGGGAGCTCATCAAGAATAATCGCTCTCGAGTCTCAAACCCACTGAAGGTTGTGGGCAACAGGTCCTCGCCACAGACTGAAGTGGATTCTCGAGGCCCGAGCCGGGCGATCCTCGATTGAGTTTGAGTTGGCTCTTCTGGTCCCGAGCCAAGACTTTTTCAAGAGGGAATCTACGAGGCTCGAGTTCCTTTGAAAATTTCGAGAAATTTTTTTTGAACATAGAGATGTCTCAAGCACCTCAGAGAAGACCTGCTCCTCAGTCTGTTCTTGTGCCTTTGAGATAACCTGAGCCAAAACTTGTAATGGCGAACTCTGAGCGGTTTGGCCCTCAGGTTGAATCTCCTCAGAATCACTGCCATCTTCATCGGTGAGAACCACCAATCTTCTGTGCTTTGGGGCAAGGTTCTTCTGCTTCATCATTTTTGCACCTTGCTCCATCTTTGCCTCCAACAAAACCTTCCCCCTGGTTTGTTGAGTCTCTTTTTCAGCCGCAACTGGTGATTCTACCTTCTTTTCTCTCTTCCCCCTGATGGCCTGCTTCTTTGCAACAATGGGTTTAAAGAGAATTTTGGACTTAGGGAATGGGGTCGAATTGGCGAAGATATCCTCCTCCTCTCTGCACATCTCCAAACTATAAGCAATTTTGGTGGCATGGTGGATCTTGCCTTTTATTGAGATCGCCCCGTCAACCTTCTTCAAAACTTTGGTCTGCTCACTCACCGTCTGAATCAAAAATTTCAGCCAGTTGAAGTTAGTGGTGGGTGAGGCCTCGATTGCCGCCATCAATCTGAGCCGAGTCTTGATCGCTCAAAACTCCCAAGAAGACTCATGATGCTCTTGCTCACAATATCCATCAACACACGATATTGTGGCTTTTAAGTGCCTCTTATGCAATGTCTCCTCAAATTTAATGAGATTCTCGGCAATCCTATCTAAGTACTCCCGCTCTCTGCCGGCATATACATCGTAGGATCCCTCCTCTATCACGAGCTCAAAAACATCATTGATTTTTTTGGAACTACATCTGACCCTCTCAAAATCGATATATTTGGACGACTGCTCTAAATGTGATACATTTATCTTAGAATGCATACAGTCCTCTTCATCTATCTTCAAGTTATAGATGAATTCGATTACCTCTTTTCAAACTCTCGGGTCCGGCTCAAGATGCGACTAGATGGGTGAGTTTAGCCATCGAATCATATCAGAGCCTCCTCTTCTGGCTTTGAGTTGGTTGTGCTTTTGAGTGAGACAACGAACTCGTACCATGGCTTGTTGGTTTCGGCTAATCTCTCGAACAAGGTTGGGGCCATTTTAGAGATTGATTGAAGAAATGAAGCTTTAGGGTTTTGGGGATTTCTGGGCAAAGGGGATTTATTTGCAGAGGATTTGGGAACGAAGGGTTTGATAAAATTTTTGGCTTGAATGGCTTATTGGGGTATAAATAGCCCGAGATCGTGGGGAATCGCGTTGATTAGGTGAAAAACAACGGTTGAGATTAATCTCCGATTAATCGGGTATCTGAACCAAGCGATCTCGAAAAAGTAAGCCGCCAAAATATCCTCATTGGTCATTAATGTAGCAGAGCATTAAATGACTGTTGATCTTACTGAGTATTGACCTTGATAAAATGTCAAGATAATAATCGAAAATCTTGAATTGGTTCAAGATGCTAAAAGTAATCTTGACCTTCAAGAATCTGAAGTTTCACGAGACTCGATTCAAGATTTCCATTTTATCCCGAGCTTCTCAAGAGAATTTCGAGAAAACTTCATGCATCCGAAAACCTTCAATTTTTTGATTTTTCTATACACCTGGTTCTAACATCCCTAATTCAACCGAAAGTTCACGAAACCTTGATTCACCCAAAGGTTTAGTCAAGATATCACTCTTTGCTTATCAAGATGAATTTTCTCCATCCTTATGTCCTTCTTCTCGACATGATCTCTCGATGAAGTGATGTCCGATATCCACATGCTTGCATCGTGTGTGTAAAACGGATTTTGTGAAATAGCAATGGCACTATTATTGTCACAAAATATTGGTACTTCATTGGCTACAACTTTATAATCCCTTAATTGTTGTGCGAGCCGAAAGAATCGAAAGCACGAGACGACTTCCACCATGTATTATGTATTGACCCGATGATCTTGGTTGCTCATCGAGGTCATTTCTTGAAAACCAAGATATCAGCTTACTTCCTAGAAATTAACAAGTTCCTGAAGTGGACTTCCTGTCAATCCTGCAACCTCCATAATCAGCATCTGAGTAACCAGTTAATTCAAGGTTATCACCTTAGGATTAGCTTGGTATCTTGCACATATCCCAACAGCAAATGTTATATCCGGCCTACTTGCTGTGAGATAGAGCAATGATCCAATGATTCCTCTATAATCAGTATGACTCACTGATTTGCCTTCAGAATAAGGATCCATCTTGTAGTTAGTATTCATAGGAATCCTAACTGTATTGCAATTCTGTACACCATATTTAGCAATCAGATCTCTGGTGTACTTTGCCTGGTTGATGAATATTCCTTCCTTTGATTGTTTCACTTGAAGACCTAGAAAGAAATTCATCTCTCCCATCATTGACATCTCAAACTTGCCTTTCATCAGTGTTGAAAACTTTTCACACAGCTGATGGTTTGGAGATCCAAAAATGATGTCATCAACATATATCTGAACTAGTAAGATATCTTCCCCATCCTCTATCCTGAACAGAGTTCTATCAACAGTCCCTTTGACAAAACCATGGTCAGTAAGAAACTGAGAAAGAGTATCATACCATGCTCTGGGTGCTTGCTTTAAGACCATACAAAACCTTTCTGAGCTTGTAAACTTGGTCATTCTGTTTGAAACCAGGAGGTTGTTCCACATAAACCTCTTCTTTAAGCACACCGTTCAGAAATGCACTTTTCACATCCATTTGATAGACTATGAACTTCATGTGGGCAGCATATGCAAGAAACAATCTGATGGCTTCTAGTCTTGCAACAGGTGCAAAGGTTTCATCATAATCCAAGCCTTCTTCTTGGGAATAACCTTGTGCAACTAGTCTTGTCTTGTTTCTTACAATGTTGTTGTTTTCATCTCTTTTATTCTTGAAAACCCACTTGGTTCCAATGACATTGTGCCTTTCTGGTCTATCTACCAGCTCCCATACTTCATTCCTTGAGAATTGATTCAGCTCATCTTGCATAGCAGTAATCCAGTGAGAATCTTGTAGAGCTTCACCAATCTCAGTAGGTTCTTTCTCCCGATAGGGAAGCGGCCAGAATAGTGCACTCTCACCATGGAACCTTCTTGTTTTAACACCTTCGGTTAGATCACCCACAATCTGACTTGTAGGATGACTATCTAACCATTTCCTTCTTGATGTTCCCCCTTCAGTAATATCCTCAACATTTGAAATGTTAGGTTCGATTAAATCGAAGAAACTTCGAGGAACAACGAGAAAAGGAGAAAGGGAATCATCTTCCTCAGGGGAAATTCTATTCAGAACATTGTCAGAGACATTTGTTCCCCTTTGGTTGATAGATTCAGAATTTGCCTCAGTTGTGACCACATCTTCATTGGCATCACATACCTGAGTCTGAACTGGTGTCTGTTCAGATTGGTAATCTTTGGAGTGTTGGTTTTCCTGAGTCTCACCATCCTGAGTTCCATCCTCGAACTTCTTTATCTCGAGTCCGAGTCACCCAATCATAGATAGTGACTGACTTCTTCTTTTCGTGTTCAAATGGATGATTTATCTTTTCGTTTCGGGCTTAATCTGGTGATCCTCTTAGTGGGTTCATCGCATCATGTTCTGTTTCTTCCGAACACAAGTAGATTCATCACAAACAACATGAGGTGTTTCCTCCACAATAAAGAGTCCTACAGATTTGTAAACTCGAAAGCTTTACTGACTTCAGAATATCCTAAGAATAATCCTTCATCAGCTTTACTATCAAATGTTTTCAACTTATCTTTACCATTATTGTGTATGAAACACTTGCAACCAAACACACGAAAGAAAGAAACAAGAGGCTTCCTTTCATTCCAAAGCTCATAGGGTGTTTTGCCTTGACTCTTGGTCAAGATGGATCCGTTTCCGAGAGTAGCATGCAGGTGTTGATGACTTCATTTCAAAACCTTTTAGGAATGTCACCAAAGAATCATTGTCCTTGCAGCTTCTTTCAGAGTCATGTTCCTTCTTTCAGCAACACCATTTTGTTGAGGGGTCCTTGCAGCTGATGTTTCATGTGAAATTCCATTCTCTGCACAATAATCAGATATGATATGATTTATAAACTCAGTTCCTTTGTCAGATCTGATTTTGACCACACTCAGATTTTTCTCAATACTTAGCCTTTTCAGTAACTCTGGCAGCTTTATCTGAGTCTCTTTCTTACTGAGTAAGAATATGACCCAAGTATATCTTGAGTAGTCATCAACTACTACCAATGTGTATTTCCTGCCATTAGTGCTTATTGGTGTTATAGGACCAAAAAGATCCATATGCAGTAACTGAAGTATTCCGTCAGTAGAAACTTCTACTTTGCTTTTAAATGATGCTTTAACTTGTTTTCCTTTCTGGCACGCATCACAAATATGTTCCTTACTGAACACTTCATTAGGCAACCCTCTCACAAGAGCTAATCTTGCAAGCTTGTTCAGGGTTTTGAAATTTAGGTGATTCATTCTTTTATGCCATAACCAACTGGTATCTGTGGAACTTTTAGCAACTAAACATGTATCTTTAGGAGTTGAACTCCAATCGCCAAGATACACATTCTTTTTTTTTTGTACCCCAAGTAATACTTTCTGTGATATATCATCTTTCACAAAACATAAGTTCTTAGAGAACTCAACATTAAAACCCTTATCACAGAATTGGCTAATTGAAAGCAAATTATGCTTCAATCCAGATACATATGAAACACCATGGATATGAACTGAGTCGATTTCCAAAGTTCCATATCCTTCAGTCTGTCCCTTGGAGTTATCTCCAAAAGTGATCTGTGGGCCTCTTTGTTCAACATAGTCACTGAGTATCTTCTTGT
The DNA here is from genome assembly GCA_037126765.1 of Stenogyne calaminthoides. NCBI lineage: Eukaryota > Viridiplantae > Streptophyta > Magnoliopsida > Lamiales > Lamiaceae > Stenogyne > Stenogyne calaminthoides. The sequence continues at coordinate 27,929,730 of JBBCBC010000021.1, forward strand.
ATCCTGTCATATGTCTTGAACATCCACTGTCAAGATACCATATAAGGAGCTTTTTCATCTCTGCTCGCTCATGTTGCCATGTGATCTTTAGTCGATTCGGTGCCCTTGTTTTCCTCCCCGAAAAACAAATCAATTCTTAGGTACCCGATTTGTGTAGGGTCCTACAAGGTTAGATGTACCTTTCGAATCCAAATCGCCGACAACTCTAATCACTTTAGAGTGGCTAATTTGTCTTCCATAAACATCAACATACACATCTACTACTCGGGGTGCCTTAGCGATTTTTTCGTAGGTATGTGTGCTCGCTTTTAGCATGAACATGTGCCTTTGAATTCTTCTTTGGTTCGGGCCTTCGTTGAGATGCTTAGGCTTTTGTCTTGGCGGGTCTAAATCTTTGTTGACTTCGGGTTCATGGTAACCTTTACCCTTAGGCAAGTGGGGTTGTGTAACCTTTACCCTTTAGGCAAGTGTGTTTCAGTTGCTGTCTTTGGATCTTTTAGCATCTTGAGGACTTGGTCTCTTGATTGAGAATGTCTCTTTGAGTGTTTCTCATCCGAGGATTCCTCCGATGGTTCAAGGTGGAGCCTTTCAGTGTTTGCATTCTTAGCCCGAGGCTTCAAGTACTTGGCTCGAAACTTTCCAATCGATCGCTCGTGTTTTCTATCCTTCACCTGAGGTTTGGGCTTTCTAACCTGATCATTCAGTCAAAGCAATAATTACTAACCACACACGATCCTATTTAAGGGACGAAGATTAAGAAATAACGAACCACTGAGGTCTAATTCTTCCTAATTCAGTGCTGAAGAGTTTATCCTCTTGTAGGTCCTATTTAGTGCATCAGTCATGCACTAGTGTAATCTCTTGGTCAAGACAAGCCAATCTGAGCCTTACACTTCAACCTTTCACGATGGATTGTTCATTATCTAGGTCATGAACAACGTACTTTTAGTTACAAGGGACTGTTAATTTAATCTTCTATGATCTGGTATCACTAAATTAACTACAATGTAACACGTACTATTTATTGAACAGTTATGCAGTAAATATATGTAACATTCAATGATAATTAAAGCATCAGTGATAAATAATTTATTTCAGTAAATAAGACAGAAATTTAGTTTGGTTATACAAAGTAAAAGCATACTTTTCAGTATAACCCCAACAATAATCAGTACGCACTTTAGATTTTTAGAAGAAGACTATATGAACGACAAAAAGCCCAGAAGTGAGATTACCTTAGATGAGCTAAAGGGGCTTACCTCAATGCCAATTGTACAAGTTGACATACCAAACGACACATTTACACAACCTGAACCTCGTTATAGTGGGAGGGTTGTTAGACAGCCCGAGAGATTCATGGGGATAGGAGAGTCGTCAGACTTGGCCCCAGTGAAGATGAATCAGACCCATGGACTTACAATGAGGCAATCCAAGACACGGATGCGGATTCTTGACAAACGGTAATGGAAGTCGAGATGGGTTCTATAGATCATAATAAGGTGTGGGAGCTAGTCGAACCACTTAATGGGGTCAAACCCATTGGATGCAAGTGGGTATACAAGAGGAAAAGAGGACCGGGCGGGAAGGTGCGAACCTTCAAGGCTAGACTTGTGGCAAAAGGTTACACTCAGAAAGAAGGGATCGACTATGAGGAAACTTTTTCGCCTATAGCTATGCTTAAGTCCATCTGTATTCTCTTGTCGATAGCTGCGCATCTCGATTTTGAGATCTGGCAAATGGATGTCAAGATAGCTTTCCTCAACGGAAGTCTTGAAGAAGAAATCTATATGCAACAATACGAAGGCTTCATTGAAAAAGGCCAAGAACATCTAGTTTGCAAGCTCAAGAAGTCCATTTACGGACTAAAGCAAGCATCCCGTGCCTGGAACCAATGTTTTGATTAGGTTATAAAGTCTTATGGGTTCGATCAAAATGAGTACAAGAGTTGTGTGTATAAAAAACGTGTCGAAACTACATTGGTATTCTTAGTAATATACGTAGACGATATTTTGCTCATCGGAGACAAGGTAAAGGTATTGTCAGACGTAAGGGCATGGCTGTCAAAACAGTTTGATATGAAGGACTTAGGGGAAGCCGGTCACATCCTTGGGATCAAAATCACTTGAGATCGTAATAAATGGATGATAGGCTTATCGCAAGCTTCATACATAGATACTGTCTTGAAGCGATTCAGCATGCAAGATTCCAAGAAAGGTTTTGTACCTTTCAGACATGGAATACATTTATCCAAAGAAATGTGACCTAAGACGCAAAAGGAGATAGATGACATGAAAGACGTTCCTTATGCTTCGGCTGTCGGAAGCCTTATGTATGCAATGATGTGCACGAGGCCAGATATCTACTTTGTCGTTGGCATGGTAGAAATATATCAGAGTAATCCGGGGAAAGAATATTGGACTATAGTTAAAAACATTCTGAAGTATCTGAAGAGAACTCGCGATAGAATGTTGGTTTATCAGTCAGACAGTCTGATTCCTATCGGTTACACGGACTCGGATTTCCAATCAGGCTTAGATTCCAGAAAATCTACCTCGGGTAGTGTGTTTTGCATGGGGGGAGGATCCATGACATGGAGAAGCGTTAAGCAGAAATGCATCGCAAATTCTACCATGGAAGCCGAGTATGTAGCTGCTTGTGAAGCAGTGAAGGAAGCGATTTGGCTCAAGAACTTCCTAGTGGACTTGGACGTAGTTCCAAATTTGCCCAGCACTATCACGGTTTATTGTGATAATGTCGGAGCAGTTGCAAATTCAAGGGAATCAAGAGCCCACAAGGCCAGCAAACACATTGAAAAGAAATATCATCTTATACGAGAAATCGTTAAGAGAGGAGATATAGAGGTGACAAAGATCGAGTCAGAGGACAACCTAGCAGATCCATTCACAAAGGGTCTGCCTCAGAATACATTCGAGAGACCTGTGGAAGGAATGAGTGTCAAGACCGTTGCCAATCTGCTTTGAGTATAAGTGGGAGAGATATTATTAGGTTCGTGTAGGTGACATTAGATGTCACGTAGAATTACACGAGACGTGTTGTAGTATACTTAAAAGCAGACTTTGAGTATATGTGGGAGATTGTTGAGGTTATAACTGGAAAGTATGCTTTTACTTTTGTATAACCAGACTGAATTTATGTCTTATTTGCTGAAATAAATTATTTATCATTATTGCTTTAAATATCATTGAATGTTACATATATTTACTGCATAACTGTTCAATAAATAGTACGTGTTACATTGTAGTTAATTTAGTGATAGCAGATCACAGAAGATTAAATTAACAGTCCCTTGTAACTAAAAGTACATAATTCACAACCCAGATGGAAATTAACAATCCATCGTGAAAGGTTGAAGTGTAAGGCTCAGATTGGCTTATCTTGACCAAGAGATTGCACTAGTACATTATGATGCACTGAATAGGACCTACAGGAGGATAAATTCTTCAGTACTGAATATAGAAGAATTAGACCTCAGTGGTTCATTATTTCTTAATCTCCGTTCCTTAAATAGGATCGTGTGGAATTAATAACTATTTCTTTGACTTATGATGGGTAGAGAATCAATGTGATTCAATATCTTATATCTTGGGCAATATTATTAGTTACACGACGATTGCTAAGATTTAATATTGAGAATCGCGTGCAAGTACGTCTTGCTTGATTTGTCCCCTTGGGAGGTTCAGTTTATCATACTAAATCTTGCAAGTGGAATTAATTTCCAGTATGGATAATAATGTTGAGTAGTTCCTGAACCAAGGAAAAAGATGTTAATTAAAGTGAAGCTATTTCAGTGGCTTAAATTAATTAATGGACTGGATAATCTTAAACACGGGAAATAATAACCGGGAGCCATATTAACAGTAATATGGGTTAAGATGGATTAAGCAATATTAATTATGTAGTGGAATTAATTAATATTTATGGGCTTGAATAATATTGTGGCTCAATATTGGAAATTCAAGGTCCATTGGAAGATCCAATCTTAATTCTCCTAAAGGCCCCTCCAAGTAGCCCAAAGATAAAGTTCAATAACAGAAAAAGGTGTTTAAAAATAAAATAAATTATTGTTGCTATTTTTTCCATGTTTTTCGAAAATAATAAATAAAAGAGGGAGAAAGATTTTCTTTGAATTTTGTTATGGAATGAAGATATGTATTCTTGGAATACAAGATTATCTCATTAAATTCAAGAAATCTCCCACTTGGTTATTTATTAAGCAATTTTTGAAAATTTAGAAAATAAAGGGAATGAAAGATTTTCTTGATTTTCTTGAAAAGATATTATGGAAGATATGTATTCTTGCAATACAAGGATATCTCATAAATTCAAGAAGATCCAAATCTTGGATTCTTTATCCCCTAATTTTTCGAAAATTCCCATAACAAGAGAAGGTGAGATTTTTATGGAATATTTTAAATATGGAGAAAAGAATATATTAGATATATTCAAGATTTTTGAAGATCAAGAAAATATTTTTTCTACGTTTATTCCTAGCCAAAAAATCGGCCACCCTATCTCTATAATTAAGGGATGAATTTTTCATCCCCAATGAAATTTTCCATGTGTTGGAAAAATTAAAAATCCACAAAGGTGGTGCAACATAATTTTATTTTTCCTTTTGTTAATTGTTCGCGAGCATCCTACCACCGGATTGTCGGACAAGGACGGGGGAATACTTGAGAAGACTTTTTGGCGTGTTCGTGTGAATGAGATCCATCTTCTCAACAGTTGTCACTCCGAGAGGATAGTTCACGTAAATTCCTAGCAAATCCGCATGCGTAGGATTTATTTGAATTATTTATATGCATGATTTGTTGTTAAATTATTATTTGAATTAATATAGGATTAATTCATGCTAATAATAATTGTTAGAATTATATTTGTATTTAAATATTCATCCCGAATAGATCCGGGTAATTAATTCCCCAACACAGTTAACCTTGGGTTATACTACTCTTCAGATGATAATCTAGAGCTTAGTGGGTACTGATGGATCGCGCCGGTGAAGGCGGTCCGTCACCCAGGATCGTTATTGGATACAAAACGTACACGTATTAAAATTAAAACCTAAACATTAGTCTAGAGCAAGGTTTAGATTTGTTACCCTTGAAGATCGAGATGTTGATTCCACTACAGATCTTTCTAGTCTGTCTCCCAGCCTCGTCCAAATGCCGAGTGGATAGCAATCTATCGAACGTGGAGAAGGCGCCTGCTATTTCGTCTCCTCAAACCCTAACTTGCCCGGCTGCTGAAATTTCAATTTCGTGTGCTTAGGGTTTTAGACGAAACCAGGCTCCTTTATTTATACTCCTCAGGTTTCGTGGGCCATACTAGGGATCCATTAGAAGGTATAGGGTTTGGGCTTCTCACGGACCCAAATACTCTTATGTTCAGCCCAGAACATCATTTGGCCCGAGAACATTAATTCATCCCACTAGAGAATTAATGTTGAACTCCCGTCCTATCCCGAATCGAATCAGGGCTTCTATTAGACTTTATAATTATTAAAGCTCCTGACTGCTTTAATTAATTAATATCTATTATTCCTTGAGTAGTACCACTCAACCTTGTTGTCGTACGGATTAAATCCACCTGCAGGGTTTAATACGACAATCCTTTATGAGTTTCCTCAAGGGGACGTCATCATCCTGGATGTCCAGGACACGGTGCCTCAATGACAATAAATAGATATCATGCGAGCGATGTCACTACCCAAAATACGAAGTATGAGAGATCTACCAAGATTCTCACCTATAGTAAATCAAAGCAGTGAACAAGAACCCCACATATCTAAATACCACACTTAGGGTTAAGAATAATAAAAGTCACCAAGACCTCTAGTTCTTCATAACAATCAGAATAGAAGAACATGTCTTATCTGTGACCCATTCAATGCGACCTAGCGCACTAGTATAAACTAATGGCCAAGACAAGCCACCAACAAGTTTATACTACAACTTAAACCAATAGTTATGTCCAGAACTATCTCAGTTGTGAATACTGCTTATATCTTATAAGGAACTTGACGATGTGATCTTTTGTGTGACTAGAAACCCACCACATTGTCTACAATATAAGATAAGCAGACACATAAGCAATTTATAAGAATGCAATAATGTGAAAAACCATTTATTTCAGATAATAAGGAAATTGAATATACTTCCACAAAAGCTCACTAAAAGCTTGCTTTACAGTATACACCAACAATCTCCCACTTATACTAAAGCTAAACTTTTAGTATACACGTGAAGCCATAACAATTCTCCCACTTATACTAAAGTCTAGCTGTAATACATCGTAAACCAAGACCCTCTACATGTTTCTCAAAGACTTTTATTGTTAGAGTCTTTGTGAAAGGATCATCCATGTTGTCCAACGATGCAATCTTAGCCACAGCCATGTCTCCTCGATTTACGATGTCTCGTATAATGTGGTACTTCCACTTTATGTGTTTACTCGCTTTGTGGGCTCTAGGTTCTTTCGAGTTTTCCACTGCACCAGCGTTATCACAATAAATGGTGATGCACCTCGGCATACTCTCAGAAACCTCTAGGTCCAGTAAGAAACTACGTAGCCAGACAGCCTCTTTAGCAGCTTCTGAGGCAGCTACGTACTCGGCTTCCATAGTGGAGTCCGCAATGCATTTCTATTTTACACTTCTCCAAGATATGGCTCCGCCTCCCAGCATAAACACATAACCCGAGGTAGACTTCCGTTCATGCTTGGAAATCTGAAATGGTATAACCCAAAGGAATCATGCTGTCTGACTGGTATACCAGTGCATAATCTCGAGTCCTTTTCAGATACTTGAGAATGTGCTTGACAACTATCCAATGCCCTTGACCAGGGTTAGACTGATATCTCGCTACCATGCCAACTGCATAGCAAATATCAGGCCTCGTACACAGCATTGCATACATAAGGCATCCTACAGCTGATGCATAAGTAACCTTAGCCCTTCTTGGAGTTTTGCATGCTGAAACGAGCAACCACAGTATCAATGTAAGACGCTTGAGATAAACACAACATTCTCTTTTTCCGATCACGAATGACCTTAATACCAAGAATGTACGATGCTTCTCCCATATCCTTCATTTGAACTGCTCTGAAAGCCACACCTTTACGTCTGATAATACTTTCACATTGTTGCCAATAAGAAGAATATCATCTACGTACAATACCAAGAATACCACTACGTCTCCGTTACTCTTCTTGTACACACAACTTTCATTTTGACATTGTTCAAATCCAAAAGATTTGATCACCTCATCAAAACGAATGTTCCAAGACCTGGAAGCATGATTCAGCCCATAAAGAGACTTTTTCAGCTTCCACACTAGATGCTCTTGGCCTTTCTTCACATAACCCTCGGGTTGCTACATATAGATGTCCTTATCCAACTCTCCATTAAGGAAAGTTGTCTTGACATCCATTTGCCAAATCTCGTAGTTCATGTGATTGGCTATGGATAAGAGAATCCGGATCGACTTTAGCATTGCTACTGGTGAAAAGGTCTCGTCATAGTCAATTTCTTCTTTTTGGGTAAAACCCTTTGCCACCAACCGTGCTTTAAAAGCAATAATCTGCCCATCAGATCCTCTCTTATGTCTGTAGACCCACTTGCACCCAACAGCTTTTTTGTCGTGGGGAAGTTCACTTAGGTCATACACTTCCATAGCATCCATGGATTCAATCTCTGAATCCATAGATTTGTGCCAAGACTCTGCATCTTTGTCTTGAATTGCCTCTTTGTAAGTCCAGGGATCGTTATCATCATGTTCATCATCTGGAATCAAGTCCGCAGACTCTCCCAAAAACATGAAACGATCAGGTTGACGAACAACCCTCCCACTACGACGAGGCAATGTATACAAGGGTTCATCAGAGTAACCACGTTGTGCAGTCTCTTGTGGTATTTCCTCTTGCACACTTGGTGTGCCATTGTCTCCCCTCAACTCATTTAGAATGATTTCACTGTTGGACTTATGCTCATTCATATAGTCTTCCTCTAAAAACCGGGCATTGGTACTCACCATCACCCTCTGATCATTAGGACTATAAAAATAACCACCATTTGTTCCTTTAGGGTATCCTACAAACAGCCGTACTTTAGTTCTAGGTGCCAACTTATCAGCTTCCTTATTTAGCACATGTGTTGGACAACCCCAAATCCGAATGTGGTTTAGACTAGGCTTTTGCCCAGACCACAATTCGATTAGAGTTTTTGGAACTGCTTTAGAAGGTACGCTTCCGTTTCCAAGGCATATCCCCAAAATGAGGTAGGTAATGAAGCATAACTCATCATCGATCTCACCATCTCCAATATAGTCATATTCCTTCTCTCAGCCACTCCATTCTGTTGGGGAGTACCAGGTGCGGTGAGCTGGGATGTAATCCCATTCTCTAATAAGTGTTGCCTAAATTCATTGCTAAGGTATTCGCCACCACGATCAAACCGTAGTGACTTGATACTTTTACCATGACGGTTCTCCACTTCTGCCCTAAATTCTTTGAACTTGCCAAAGCATTCAGACTTGTGGCGCATCAGGTAGATATATCCATATCTTGAGTAATCGTCAATGAAAGTGACGAAATACTCAAAACCACCTCTAGCTTGAACAAACATGGGTCCACACAAATCAAAGTGAATCAATTCCAACACACCATTGGCCCTATTCCCCTTGGCCTTAAAAGGCCTCGAGGTCATCTTGCCTTCCAAACAGGATTCGCAGACTGAGAATGGTTCTACTTGGAGAGACTCCAAAAACCCACTACTTACCAGTCTTTGTATCCTTCTCAGGTTGACATGACCCAGCCTTAGGTGCCAAAGGTATGTTTGATTCAACTTAGAAGGTTCTTTTCTTTTATTTGATGATGACGATGAATGAGCTTCAGTCACAGTATGGTATGCACAAGTAATATTATAAAGATTATTTTCTAACGCGCCAGAACAGATTAAAAAGTCATTTCTCATAATAACAACTTTGTCATTAAAAACAACTGAACATCCATCCTTAAACAACTTCGAAACTGAAATTAAATTCTTCCGAAAACTCGACACGTATAAAACATTCTTTAATACTAAAACAGAATTAGAAAAACATAAGTGCACATCTCCCACTGCGATCACTGCTACTGTCGCAACATTGCCCAAACTGATAGTAATCTCGCCCTCACTCAGTTTCCTTGTTTGCAGAAACCCCTGCAAAGTATAACAAACATGATCAGTGGCTCTTGTATCTACTACCCAAGAAAAGACAGAATAAGCCACGAAACATGTTTCAACAACCAGAGCAAGAGACGTACCAGAGTTGTCTTTTTTCAGGAGAGGACAATCAGGCTTCCAGTGTCCTGTCTTCTTGCATTTGAAGTATTTACCTTTCGGCTTTTTCACACCATCAGAAGGCGCCAGTTTCTTGCTCCCACTACTTCCACCACCCTTTTTCTGTGAAGCCTTTTTCTTCTTCCCGCCCTTAGACGAAGAAGATCCAGCTTGAACAGAGACATGAGACTGTGGTCCCTTACCCTTACCCATGAGTCCCTCCGCCGTGACCAATTCCGCAAGAAGCTCGGCTATTGTATAGTCCTTCTTACTCATGATCACATTTAAACAGAAGTTTTCAAAGGACTTTGGGAGCGAGTTCAGGATCATATCGATCTTGGTATTACCATTGATTTCTCCTCCGAGGACCTCTATCTCATTCAGATATTCCATCATCTTGAGACAGTGGTCCCTCACGGACGCTCCCTCTGGCATAGAGGTCAACATAATGCTCCTCATAGCCTCAAAACGGGCAGCCCTATCTTTCTCACCGAAAAGCTCTTTTAGGCTCAACATCATATCTGCGGCATTAGGCATATTTTGATGCTGTTGCTGTAAAACATTTGACATCGAGGCCAAAATGTAACAACGAGCCATCTCATTTGCCTTGTGCCACTTTTTATGAGCCTCCTTTTGCTCTTCAGCGGAATCGGGTTCCAAAGGGACAGGAGTAGGTGTATTGAGTACAAACTTGTACTCACTTGCAACAAGGACAATGTCCAGATTTCTTTTCCAATCCAAATAATTCAGACCAGTAAGCTTATTTTGATTTAAAATAATCGAAAGCGGGTTGAGTGACATCATCATAATTATCTGAAATAAATAAAATGCAAGCAAGCATTAAAATCACATAAGTTGAAGCATAAAATATTGGAAACCTTCTAAACCAACATTCAACACAACCTCCAACAGCCCAATAAACACACACACAAGCCACGTTAGGGTGGTCGTTTATGCATGTGTTCATCAACCAGACACCCAGCCTTTAATTTCAATATCACGTCAACTTATCCTTATGACAAACGAAATTAATAGTCGGACCTTAACTGGCCATGTGAATTAGAACAGGGACCCCGTTGGGGAGTTATATTAAAATTCACATCTAAGTGATGACCACAATTTAACTTTAAGAACCACTATTCACAATCGACGAGCTCATCAAGAAAACACGTCGCTAGCAAACAATTCCCTACAGTTATCTTGAATTATTCTTTACTGATGAACTCATGTGTGACACATCCGTTGGGGAAGATCACACACTTCATCTAAAGATTAAAACATTTTGACTAGAAGTCTTAGCTAGTAAGCTCATGAATGCTGCATCCGTTAGGGGGAGACTCCAAGGTCCCACGAGCAACAAACACCTCACTTAAAGACCAATTGTGGAGGCCAATGAATTAATTAAAATTCACATCTATGTCACTCAGTCATTTGTTTGTAACATGAAGGTTATTTACAGGCATAGCATATCAAGAAAAAGAAACACAAGAATGCCACAACAAAACAAGAAGCGATAAATAAAAGCAGAAATAAATGCACATCTATCGCAACCCCTTGTAAAACTATCAAAAACAGCCTATTCTTAGCTATTACAATGATAAATGAAGGGCGCGGACAGATGCCTCGCATCGGCCTCTCACTCAAGGCAAACGGCTCGATTTCCCGTCCACCGACTTAAACTGGCAGAAAACTTCATCAAAGAAATTGAATTAGCTCCCGCCATAGGCGGTCACAGCGTATTTGTCACAGCATAGCTGTGATATTTGTAGAGGATCCCGAGACGTTTCCGAAACATGGTTATAATAGAAAAACAGACAACCGAGTCAAAAGTTATGGCCAAAACGGTTTTAACCGTCCAATGGCCATAACCCTAACCCTAATCGCCCGTTTTCCATATTATCCTCCAACCTCCATCGCGATCAAATTACAACAATAATAATCACCCTATTACAGTGATCTGTGTAAAACGCCTATAACTACGCACACTTCTTATCTGGTGGGAAAACGATTACAAACACACTAAAGGGTTGCGATAGAGAAACAGATTCAAACACGATCAAAATAGAAATGATATCTACAAACGAAAACGTTTCAGGCAGAGCCAATAATAAATGAATCCAGGCTCTGATACCAATTGATGGATCGCGCTAGTGAAGGCGGTCCGTCACCCAGGATCGTTATTGGATACCAAACGTACATATATTAAAATTAAAACCTAAACATGCGTCTAGAGCAAGGTTTAGATTCGTTACCCTTGAAGATCGAGATGTTGATTCAACTACAGATCTTCCAGTATGTCTCCCAGCCTCGTCCAAATGCCGAGTGGACAGCAATCTATCGAACATGGAGAAGGCGCCTGCTGTTTCGTCTCCTCAAACCCTATCTTACCCTGCTGCTGAAATTTCAATTTCGTGTGCTTAGAGTTTTAGATGAAACCAGGCTCCTTTATTTATACTCCTCAGGTTTCGTGGGCCAGACTAGGGATCCATTAGAAGGTATAGGGTTTGGGCTTCTCAAGGACCTAAATACTCTTATGTTCAGCCCAGAACATTATTTGGCCCGAGAACATTAATTCATCCCACTAGAGAATTAATGTTGAACTCCCGTCCTATCCCGAATCGAATCAGGGCTTCTATTAGACTTTATAATTATTAAAGCTCCTGACTGCTTTAATTAATTAATATCTTTTATTCCTTGAGTAGTACCACTCAACCTTGTTGTCGTACGGATTAAATCCACCTGCAGGGTTTAATACGACAATCCTTTATGAGTTTCCTCAAGGGGACGTCATCATCCTGGATGTCCAGGACACGGTGCCCCAATGATAATAAATAGATATCATGCGAGCGATGTCACTACCCAAAATACGAAGTATGAGAGATCTACCAAGATTCTCACCTATAGTAAATCAAAGCAGTGAACAAGCACCCCACATATCTAAATACCACACTTAGGATTAAGAATAATAAAAGTCACCAAGACCTTTAATTCTTCATAACAATCAGAATAGAAGAACATGTCTTATCTGTGACCCATTCAATGCGACATAGCTCACTAATATAAACTAATGGCCAAGACAAGCCACCAACAAGTTTATACTACAACTTAAACCAATAGTTATGTCCAAAACTATCTCAGTTGTGAATACTGTTTATATCTTATAAGGAACTTGACGATGTGATCTTCTATGTGACTACAAACCCACCACATTTAACCTTAGGTTATACTACTCTTCAGATGATAATCTAGAGCTTAGTGGGTACTCTGATTCTGATTATGGAGGCTGCAGAATATACAGAAAGTCATCCTCAAGTACATGTCAGTTTCTGGGAAATAAGCTGGTCTCTTGGTTTTCAAAGAAACAGACATCTATTGCCACATCTACTACTGAAGCAGAATATATGGCCGCAGGAAGCTGTTGCTCCCAACTGCTCTGGCTTTGTCAGCAGCTGAGGGATTATAACATTATAGCTACGAATGTGCCTATCTTCTGTGATAGTAATAGTGTTATTGCAATCACACAGAACCCAGTTCTACATACAAGATGCAAGCATGTGGACATCAGACATCACTTTATCAGAGACCATGTGCAAAAGAACAACATCAGAATGGAAAAGATCCATACTGATAAGCAGAAAACTGATATCTTAACCAAGCCACTAGCTGAAGTCAAATTTAGAGAACTATGTAATGAGCTAGGGCTTCTGGAGTTAGGAGAAGATGCACCATAATTCTTCGGCGGATTGGTCTCCAAGACCAGTTGGTTAAGGATCTGACCAGAAAATGGGGATCAGTTGAGTAATGGAACCTCAACTGATCAAGAAGGATCAGTCGGGAGCTTATCAGAAAAAGGGATAGCAGTTGAAGGGGGAACTTGAACTGATCAGAAAGGATCAGGTGATATCTGATCAGATATGTGAAACATTGTTGGGAAAAGTTTTGAGGATTAGGCTATAGTAATAAGATCTACAAGAATCAGATAAGTTAGACTCGACAAAGTGGTAACGGGTTGATTACAATATCAATCAGTCAGATATGTTTTCTGATTTCATTTACCTGAGTTATTTATCTAATTTCACTATTTGAGTTTATCCATATCTGTGTGATCATTGTTGTGCGCATTACTTTATGATGTCACGCTTGCAAACATTAAATGGGGACATGGGGATTTATGTATTAAATGCATTAATTGCTAGTTTTTAAGTCCAAAAGTCTGCCGCCTTTAATCCTCAACCGCACGATTAAGTAACTTTTCAACCGCTTAATCTTGATCATCCGATTTAAAACACAGATACTCAAGTACACTTAAATAATCGTTCAAAATGTTTTCCCTCCCACCTTTTTAAACCCTAAAACTCGTCTGAAAAACCTTTCACATTTCTACTTTCTCCCAAATATTCAGACTTCAAATAGCCAAACTTTCACTCTACGCCTTATAGCAAACTAACATTATCTCTCAAAATCTCTTCAAATCACTATACTGATAATTTTATATACGGTGATTTGTAATTATGTTAGAATAAGGTTTTGCAAGACATAAAATGTTCACATAACGTGTCTGATAACTGCATTATCTTGTGTGTTGTATGCTTAATACTCTGAATCTATGAACACTGTGTTTTTGTGGGCTACAACTAAGAAATTTGAATTACATGTTATATTATTACATTGGGTTTTGACTTAGAGTGAGGTATTTGTTGAAACCTAATTAAGGGTATATATATGTGTGTTTGCAGAAATGGCCACTTCAGATGCAACTCCTGAAGTATGTGATTATGCATTTATGATCAAGGATGTAATTGATGAAAAATACGTGATATTCACCACAACCAATGATCCAAAATCAAAAGAAATATTGGAGTTCCTAAGAGCTTGTGGGCTTGAACAATTTTGCTACAGGCACTTGAACTGCGTTTGTATTATTGAATCCCTGGAATTTTTGAGAAACTTGAAGGAGACCGACAATAAAGAATTATATTCTTTCGTCGGAGGAACTAGAGTTTAAGTAAGTAATGAGGATCTAGGCAGGATGTTTGGTCTTCCAATGTGAAGGAATTATCGTGACGAATTCACAGCAGGGATGTCGGACAAGGAGTATCTTCAGAAGGTGCTTCTAAGACCTACTAACAACACACACATCACTAACGTGAAGGTGCCCTATTTAAAGAGGAAGTACATGTTACTTTTTGAATTTGTTTCAAAGGTAATCTTGGGAATTGCCTTCAGCCCTGATGCCCTTACTCAACAAAAGCAGCACGTGATGACTGCTATCATTGAAAAGGCACTAGATATGAACTGGATGGGGTTGTTCAAGCATCGACTGCTGCAGGAGACAATGAAATTTGTTTGCGAATGAGAAGAATCAAGTAGTTTTGGCCAAGAAAATCTGCAACATTCACAAGGTTTCCATGATCCTTGTTGATATGATCCCTAACTACCCATGGTCAGAAGTAGGAAGGAAGCCTTATTCGGAGAAATTCAAGGCTATACTATCTAAGAATGAGGAGCTGTCTAGACAGAGAGATGATGACCTAGCCCCTTATGTGCCCAAATCGAAGAAAGATAAGGGTCCGGCCTCTTCTGTGCAATCAGAAGCACAAGGTCAGCCCAGGAAGAGGGTCATCGAGAGGAAACAACTGGCGAGTAGACCAACTCGTAAAGCTGAAGATGTGAGTGAGAAACGTCAGAAGAAGCTCACCACTATGTTGCCAAAGAAAGTAGGTATGCCATCTGGAGGTCTTCAAGATGAGGATAGTGATGTGGAAATTTTGGAGTCTGGAGGCGAGCAACCTATGGAACAGGTCGGTGAAGAGACTGGTGTGAGTTCAGAACACACAGTCAATACGGGTCAGAAATTGACAGCAGTAGAGGAAGCTGGTCAGAGAGATATAATCTCTATCGGAGGCGAAGAGAAAGGTGAAGAAGGAGAGGGAGAACAATTAGAAGAGGCCCAAGACGAGTCTGAGCCATCTGACTTAGCTCACCTGAGCTCCTTATTCAAAGGCCATGAATCTACTCATTACCCCAGATCACCTACACCTCCATCGCCCCAACCAGATATAACCCTAGCCTCACCTCCCAGACAACCCACTCCCACAGTCACGCAGGCTCAACCTGAATTGCCCACATCTGAGCCGATCCCATCTGCAGGAACCCCTTCTTCGAAAAGACTTGAAGGTTGAAATGCTAACTCTCTTCATAAACCTGGAAAAGAACACTCGACTCCTTTTTTATGCAACCAAAAAGGGGGAAGGAAGAGCTAATCAGAAAAATAGGTTGTTCAGGCCAGTCAACTGACCCTGGTTGCTGCTACACTGAGTCAGGCACCCTCTTCTGAAGCCCAAGTTGAAATCCATGATACTGAATTGGCCGAGCTGTTTTCTACCATTGAAGAACATACAAAACAGCTAGACCTTCATGACAAGGTCATATCTGAACAAAAATCTGCCATGGTTCACATAACTGCAAGAGTTGACAGGATTGAGGACTTCTCCTCAAACTTTCAGAAAAGGTTGCAAACTGAAGAAGAAGCAAGGGGTCTGGAATTTGCATCAGAATTAGCAGAGGCAGTTGCCGAGAAGAAAAGGATGCAGAAAGGCAAACAGACCAAAGAACCCAAAAGAAGACTGTTGTGACCAGATCTGATTTACTCCTATCATCAGAACAGGTCAGGGAACAACAAGATTAGGCCAAAAGGAGGAAGGTCATAGAAGAGGCATCCAAGAGAAAGAAGCTGCGAGAAGTTGAAGGTCTTGATAAAGCCTTCAGAAGAAAACAGAAGAAGAAGGTTGTGGCTGAATCTAATGAGACCTGGGTAGAACGTGCTTTGCCTGCCAGCTTGGATGATATCTTTATATGCAGAGAAGACCATCATGAACTTTGGAGAACTATAAAGATAGACTGGGTGTGCGGCGTATTCATGATTCAGCGAGTCCCAGAAGAGAAAGATGACAATCTATTTGACGAGATCTTTCTGGATTGGCTCGAACCAAAGTATCCAGCATTTTATAAGGAGGTTATGAATGAAGGTCAGATGATGACGATGAGACCATCTGCACCAAGGTATGAGTTTCTGATGCTACCTCTCAAAAGAAACATATATGATCCAGTGGCTTTCAGAAAAGCGTATTATGATGCACTGGATAGAGGTAACATCATAGAGGAGGATCGCCAGAAGGAAGTGCTCAAGAGAATGTATGGTATCTTTCAAATTTTTGAAGGCATGAGGGACAAATCTGAACAGAAGATAGGGCTCTAGGATCAGGGTTAGGTAATCTTTTGTCAATCATTTCCTGTACTTGTAACCTGACAAATTTTAATGAAATGATTTACCTTTTCTGGTCTTAAGACATCATCTCATTGTCTTGTGATTCTTGTCTCTGCTATCTACATTTCTCGTTATCCGTTTTTCTGATTAACTGTTTTGGTTCCATCAAAAAGGGGGAAATTGTTGGAAAATTTGTAGTTTTGATGGAAGTTCCAAAACAGGTTGTAATAGGACTAGTCAAACCTATTAGCTGACTGATGAATTAGAAATTAGGTTAGGATGACCAGCTGAAATGTATAGACAGTTGATGTAACAGATAGGTCACATATTGAGGGGGAACTCAATATGTATAGGTTAAGTCTTGAAGAAGATCAGAAGACTAGAATATCAGAAGATCAGCTAGTCAGATAACCAGGTGAAGATCAGAAGATTAGGTAACATGCTGAAGAATCAAAAGACTTGAAGATCAGATGACCACCAGGTAACAAGACTCAGAAGACCAGAAGACCTACATCAGAAGAAGTGAAGAAGAGTCTGCAAGTTGTGCTAAGACAACCTGCATCAGAAAACTCAATCAGGTAGACTGATCAGTCTGGACTGATCAGATCAGCTCAATCAGGTGACAACCATAAGTTCACCAAGTCATACGAATTAATCAGACACGAAGAATGTCAACCTAAGTTGGTAAATCAAACACTAAATAAGTGTACTTGATAACCAATGAGAGCAAGACACATATGTACGGAGCTGACATTGCAGGACGAGGTGCTTTAGAGTCAAACGGCTAGAAAGGACAAGCATGCATGCTTTCGGTCATGCCGCCTCTGTGCACATCAAATCGGGCCTACAAACCTACCTAAAATAGACCCAAATTCGAATTGCTCTCCAACGGCTAATTCGATTTTGTGCCTATATATATGGGATCAAACCTTCATAGTAAGGTTACGAAAATTATCATCAAGCTCTAGCTATCCGCAATTTCTGCATGATGAACACAAAACTTGAAGAATATTTCTAAGTGTTCATCCCATAGTTCTTACCATAGAAATCTTATCCTTCAGCCTTAGGCTACTCAAATACTAGGATGGATTTCCAGTTGGAACATAACAAATGTTATACCCAAACCAAAGTTAGGTTAAGTTTGTTTAGCAAGATTTCAGAATAGGGTTTCTAGTTCTGATCTCTGGGATTGGTTGAGTGAGAACTCTTGAAACATTTGATGTACTGTGTTGGACTAACACATTAATCTAAGTCCAGTTGGCTAGTTGGTGCCCTTGTTGATAGGGAAGAGTGGACGTAGGACAAGTTGTCTGAACCACTATAAAAATCTGGTGTGCATTATCTGATTTACTTAGTTTACACTTTACACACTACCTGTTTAAGATTTGCATGCATATTCTAAGCCTGAATCAGATTTTCATCAAGCAACTGATCTGATCAGTTTGACACTTTGTCATCTGATTCAAAACAGATAACTTAGAAATCGGATTTAATAAACTGGTTTTTCACACGGGTAAAATTTAGCTTCAGCACATCAGTTAAACTGATAGACACCGAACCGATCTGCCCTCAGGCGATCAGTAAGTTGGATATCAGTCCAAACTGATTCACAACTTTCCCTTCACACTTGATCTCACGCAAAAGTTTTCAGAAGTCTATTCACCCCTCCCCTCTAGACTTCTTCCCTCACGAAAACCCATTCGGGACCTACAGAAATTGTCAGTAAAAGTAATGAAGTATCTGAAGTGACCCCTAGCTAGAGTGGGCAATGGTCCACATGTATCGATGTGAATCAACTCTAGAACTTCTTTGGCACGTACCCCTTTCCCAGAAAAGGGTTTGTTGATCATCTTGCCCTTGAGACAAGATTCGCAATTTCCATAAGACTCAAAGTAAAATGGGGTTAAGTAGTCTAACTTTCTTAACCTTGGAATTCCTTTCTTGTTTACATGATCAAGTCTACAATGCCATAAGTAAGTCGGATTTTTATGATTACTAAGTTTGAGTCTATTACTTTGTATATTAAGGACATCATATCCACAATGCAACAAATATATGTCGCAAGTAAATGAAAGAACTAGATGACCATCATTAAGTTCTAATCTAACACCAAAGGATAAGTCTAACACATAAGTCCCAAACGTTCAGTATCAACTCTTGCTCCGTTTCAACGTGTAAGACGACTTCAACCGCCCTAACTGCCCTAAGACACATGAGCCCCTTAACGTTCTTACAAATGTGTGAGCCACATCCGGTATCTAATTACAAACAGTTAGCGCTATTAGTGGACATGCTTATCTTATTAACAAACATACATGTTCTAGTGCCAGAAGCATCCAGTGCCTTCTTTTCAGCATCCAGAACTTTACAGTCCTTCTTCCGGTGCCCTCTTCTACTTACAGTAGAGGCACACATCCTTGTCTACCCACTCCTTCTTTTGAACACCATCTTAGTTATAGTGAACTCAAAAGTCTTGAGCACGTTGTGAAGTTTAGGCATGGTCGCATCCGTCTTATTCATATTGTAGTTCATAATGAAGCTAGAATATGAATCCGGGAGCGACTGGAGCATAGCAATGAAAACTTTGGTCTTTTAGCTCAAGGCCTAAATTAAAAAGTTTCTCAATTAGGTCCATCATCATTAGCACATGAAGTGAAATCTTCCCTTCTTTAGCTAACCGGCATCTCAACAAATCTCTCATCACTTCATAAATCTCAGAACGAGATTCAGAATCAAAGAGATCCTTCAGATACTTGAGCATCTTAAAGGGACCAATTTTCTCATGTTGTCTATGCAATTCGGGAGTCATGCCGAGCAACATCACATACTGAACCTGTGAAGCATCATGTTGATGCTTCTTTTGAGTTGTAGCGTCAAACACTTCAACATCTTCAGTACCAGTATTAGGGGTAATCAGGATTGACATGTCCAACACGTACTCAATATTTTTTTGCCTTAGCACCAAACACATGTTTCGGTGTCAATCTAGAAAATTTTGGCCTAGCCAATTTGTTTGTTTCCAAAACACATCTCAATAACAGTTATACATTTCAACTAACCAAGAAAAATAAATAAAACGGGAATTAAACACATAATTCCTATGATCAATATTCAGCAATCAAAATAAACATGGCTTTTCTTTTGTGTTTATTTTGTCTCCATTATTTTTACATATTCAATTACCTCATCGGAAGAATACGAATTTATATCTAATATAAATCATAATGGACTAGGATCCACATTCCTATTATTACAATATCTGATTGGGCTGATTACTACAATAACAGAACTGGTAGGTTCCAAACCAATTGCAAAAACTGCAACTCCTAATTGATTGAACCTAGTTCAATCTGATGCTCCTTGACTTTCGTTTCCCTGTTTGGGCTGGTGAAACAAAGTCAAGTTAATTTACAACCATCAAGCGGCGACACTTGGTGTCCCTATAAAAGTCCTGTTAGATGTAGATCCAAGCGACTTGGGCCTTAAATACTCATTGGAACGAAATCTCCGGTTTACTTTTAATTTTGATGGAAGGCATCGTTCAATTTAATGAAAATCATGTTTTAGTGAGAAACGTTTTAAAAAGCGGGGTATTAATTGCTTAATCGAGATCCAACATGTTATCTATATCACGTTTGAGCAATTATTGGGCGCCGCCTACCCAAACATGACATACACAGACTAACAAATATTGAGCGTCATCTACCCAAATATTTAATACGGTCTGATAAATATTGGGCGCCGCCTACCCAAACAGTTATAATGTTGACTATAAATGCGTTAACTAATTTCTTAAAACATCTTAACGAAGTGGGATTTTAATAATGATCAAAACTTATCGAATTACATTTCAAAATCCAATTTTAAAATAAATTCAATAATTATTAAAATATTGAGTTAATCCAATTATTTAGGTGTTATTGGTCCAACCAATAAATTTAGTTTTATTAAATTCATTACAATTTTAACAATTTAATACTAGGCCAAACAAGCCCATCAATTAATCATTTGCAAGCCCAACAGACTGCCAACACTTGGGTTGTATGAAGGAAAACTTGGTGCATGTACTTGGGCTGTAGAAACAAGCCCATAATCAAAACTGAACCATCCATCCATCTTCTTCCACCCTAGCCAAAACACCGCCGCCCGCCGTCCAATCGGCCTTAATTTTCACGGCTGGGATTGGTGCCTAGCACCATCACGACGCGGATCGTTGCCGCCCCGTTGCGGAGCAAGGGTACACAGGCCATCGACGCTGCTCAACTGAGATTCTGGGGATTCTCGATCGCGACTCGTTGCATAGCACCACCTCGAATCAGATTGTTGTCCACCGATTCAGATCGCACCAGGTCCCCGCTGTCCGGCTGATTTTCAGCAAATCACCACCGCCCCGGAAAAATAGCAGCAGACCGCCATCGAGAAGCACAACGCATCGCCGCCTCCGTCGCAAAAAACTGAGCGGGTCGCCGCCGATCGCATAAAAATCGCAGCGTGCTTCCATTCGACCAGTTTCGACTTACGACGGGGTTCCTTTTCTCGCCCAGCGAGACTAGAAATTACCGGAATTGAAAGGTGTGTGCAGAACACATGGTTGTGCGAAGTAAGTAGGAATTTCCAGGAAGATGTTAAAATTTTAAAAACTTTAAATCAAAATCCTTTGATGAACAAAAGAGTTTATGTTATTAGGCGCAAATGGGTCAATTATGTGGAGTGCTTGAAAAACAAACAAGACAAGAGAATCAAGCCAATATGCACACAAATATAACAAATAAGGGAAGCACAAATATAATTTTATTTTATTTTTGCATAAACCGCACCCAATAATTAAGCAAGGCAATCAGTGTGGTTTAATTCAAAATCAGCCGCATCCCAGTTTACAAAAAATTCAATTATACAATTAAATCAAGAGCCTGAGCTCTGATACCACTGTTGGAATTTAGAGGCATGTAAACACATAATGCGCGTCATTGTTGGAATTTAGAGGCACGTAAACACATAATACATGCGCAGCGAAAATAAACAGTTCACCAACAACGAACAATTAATTGCATAATTGAATACATATAAACATAAAGAGAAACCTTATAGTAAATTAAACGCATATTTCTCTACTATGGTATCCACGTAATATCCAATCACGAACTTGCATGGATTTGCCAACGTTGAATCCCGAGATGAATTTGCTAGGAAAATTCTAACTCTAGATCTTATGGAGAGAATAATGAATTAACGTTGTTTGTGAATTCCCAAGAGCTCATATATATATGGAAGACTCAGCTTAAATCTTAAGCTAACCTAATTAGAAAATAAAATCCCTAATCTTATAAAATAAATCTCTTAAATTTATTTCCCATATATAAAATCTCTACAGATTTAATTCTCATGTATATCAAATCTCTACGGATTTGATTCCATATATATATATTAAATCCTATAATAATATTCCATATATTATTATTGGAAATCCTATTTAATTAAATATAATTTTATTAAACATTAATAATAATTAATTCTAAATTAATCTTATTAATTAATTCTCCATAAATTAAATATTAAATCCAATTTAACATTTAATCAACCAACTATAATCCGTAAAAGGGAACTACTTGTTGTGTGACCCATAGACCCTCATATATCGAGCGATTATTCAAACTAAAAGTCTTAATTGAACCCTAGACAACAAATCAGACATTCTCAATTTATGAGGTACGTTGCTAGAAACGTGCAACTACCTGTAACTGAAACATAGGCTATTACAATTTTTCCATTTCATTCTCGAATACTCGATTAAGTCTTGAACATGATGAAGTGTCTATTCAAATAACTTAATCATATTATCTCTAATCACTAATTGATCATGTATGTCATACTTAGCCACAAAGTCTAAGTTGACGTGCATCGACCGATGACTTTGATTCAATTATGATGAGAAGATGATTATTCTCTCTAAATCCACATTGAGGAATGAATCCTATTCTTGGCTCAACTACCACGCACATACACTTTGTGATGAACCTAATCCAAGCCATGTCTACCCGTGGAAGGGTGCAAGCGTCGATCATGGTCAAAGTTCATCACTCCACACATGTTGTGCGTATTGACCTCAAGTCAAAGGAGTATCTCATCGCTCCCACTAACCGAGACACCTGTAGACATATATTGTGGACTTACATCAAACGGTTTCTCGGATGGGTATACCAATACCCTCTAAGGTATTTGTGCATCCATCATGAGATACCTTGTATCTCGTAGTAAGTGAGATCTTACTACACTCTCTAAGAGTATGATGCAGATCGCACACCAATCTCAATTGCATCATCAATATCCCATTCTTGATGATCCTTGATCGGGGCCATTTGAGAATCATGCTTAAGTCATCTGAGTTCTCACAACCTCAATGACAACAATGATTCATGGGAACACTTGTATGAATAAATGCAAACAATCAAACATAATATTCAAACAAGTGTATTGCCATACATTAATATTAAATGAACTATAATATTAAATCAAACTAAATATCATCGAGTATTATGTCCTTACAATAGATTGTCTCTAGGACACTAACACTAACAAAATCCTATGTCCACTCTCTTTTTGTCCAAAGGGGTTTCTACTACTCATTCACTTACGTACTGTAATTGAAAAGTACAAGTTTCTTGTTACACAACCCTTTCGATTTAATCAACAGTTCAGGGCAATCTTTCAAACTCTCATTCTCTTTCGAAAATGTTAAAAGTAATAAGAGAGTGAAAGTTCCAATTTTTGCTAAGCAAGAAAATGCGTGAAAGCTCTAAGTGTGAGTGTAAGGATTTCTATGTATGATCATGTTTGATTGTACTTGATTTTTTTCCGTGCTTCTTACATGTCCGACTTAATCCCTAACTTTGGTATTTATAGGTGGTAATTAACTAGACGTTGGAGAGCTAGCAATCAATCACCCATAATTTATGCAAGTCAATCAATCTTCTTGATTGATTGTGTGATTGATTCTTTTCTTGATTCACATGGAATGTTTGAATCCGATGTTCAATCACAACTGGCCAGATTTTCTCAATCACCAACGGTCAAAAGCCCTTTGACTGAAATCTTCATTTAGTTACCTTAGATGAGGGTGAGCTAATGTTGTTTTTGTCTTTTGACTTTCATACACCATTTGCTGGACTTATTCTTCTTCTTACCAGCGGAGAGCAAGTCTTCTGATGCTTAGACCCAGTTCCTTGCTTTAAGGGTGGTTACCACACGATTTCCAAGGTCATTTGGTCTTCGGTACAAGGTCAGATGTTGTCATTAACTTTTGAATGGACGATCATTTCTTTGCCGTTGTCATCAACTTTAGCCTACAAAAGATTCAATACTTGGATAACAGAAAGTATAATGATCATTCTAATTATATTGTAGCTGTTGAAACAGTGGAAATTTTTTTCCTCTTATTATCTCTTTTTTTTCTATAAATATTAAAACTTGTTAACTTGATTATTGTTTTTTTTTTTCAGCGGATACAAATGTCTGTCTTCCTAAAGACTTGTGAACACCCAAATGCTGATAAGCTTCTCAAGTACGAGTTCAAAAATATCGCCTTTAGCTGTCAAACTATATCATTTTCTTAATTAACATGGAGTTTTTCGAGGGCGAAATATATACTACTCCTGAATTAGGAAATATTTGAAACTTCTTAATTAACTTTTTTACCTTTAAATTGTTTTGCATTTTGTGTATTTCTATTGATTTTGAATATATATTTTTCTTAAATAAAGGTAGTGGTGAGTCGAGCGCTAAGAGCTACGTATTGCGCAAGAATTATTACTAATGATGTGAACATCAAGAAAAATGAAATGCGGGAAAAGGTGATTGAATTTTGTAAAATAAACCAGTTTTAATGGAGATGGAAGCAGAGCTCAAGAAAAACAAGAAGAAGAAGAAATTATAATTTTGCATTGATGTGTAAAGTAGATAAAAACATAGAAAATAGACTTTTAGCTAGATTGACCTAATGATAAGGCTGAATTGAATTATATTTTTATAAGCCCAATAAAAGTTTAGGCTGGCCTAGCCCAAAAAATCAATTAACTCGACAGGCTGAGTGAACTGGGCCATGCATCCCGAATTGACAGGCATACAATATTCTATTTTATCATTTGCACGTCAAAAAATTTGGCGGCCCAACTGTCCAGGTTTATAAAAAGAATATAAAATTTTCAAAATTTTATCCAGGCGGGTGGTTTAGGCGGGACCTATTAATAATTTAAGAGTAGTGTGAAAATTTTCATGTATAAAAATAAAATTGTCCCAAATCAATAATCTACACCCTAAACACTAAATAATGAATTCTAAATTATGACCTATTCGGGCCGAGCGAACCAGGAATCACTTAACTTGAAAAAGTGAACCATGAACCATTCAATTTTGTCTTATCTTTACCAATTACAAAATTTATTTGTAAATTAAAGTTTTTTCATGTATGAAAATTTTTATGCTAGACTTTGTCATAATTTAATACATAGATGTTAATAATCAATCTATTACAAATTCAAAAAAAAGAAAAAAAATAAGGCACTTGATTGGAACCGTTTTCGCGCCATTTTTTTCCCTTTGTTAGACATCCGCCACGCCTCTCCCTCTTCTCTCTTCCCCCACACCCAAAACCAAACCGCCGCCGTCACGCTGCAAATCTGACGCCAGTCGCCGGTGGTCAGTGCACTCAACCGTCACTTGCCTTCATCTCCGCCGTGACTCCGTGGCCTTGCGTCCGTTCGCCGCCCAGTCGCAGCCGCCGGCGCCCTCCACTCCTCTGTTCATTGCTACTGCAATTATTTGGAAATTCTCTTCAGTTAAGAACCTCCCTCACCGAAAATCACCACAAATTCGTCTTCTTCTGCATTTATTTCGAAACTCTGTTTATTGCTACCTTTACATCTCTCACGATCTAATCCTTCACTCAAGTTATTGTTATAGTATAAGTAGTAGTGGTGGGTCATTTAATTTTGCAGGTTTGTTTGTTCCATTCGTCAATATATTGCCCCTCTCATCTTCGATTTGGTCATGGTTTATTCAATTTTTATGTTTTAGGTTTTAGATTGCGTTTTGGATTATTTAATTTTACCAATTGATTTGATCCGACCGAAAACTGTGTTCAGGCAAAGGAGGCACCCCCTTCTTGTTATATCAGACCTTCTGCACCCAAGAGCGGCATTAACGCCTAGGTGAGTAATTTGTTCTTTAATTATTAATTTCTGGAGGCTTTTTTTTAGGGTTGGGACATTTTTATTACATTTTCATATGGAGCTATTTATATGAGGGAATCCTTATACTTCAGTGTGATTTAGGGTGCAAATTGGGAAATCGGTCATGGATATTTTATGGAATCAAATTCATCCACTTCGTGTGCTTACTATAAAAACCTTTCTTTTTCTTTGAATCCACCCAACCAAAAATCCTCCAATTCTCAAAGGAGAATAGAAGAAATCATACTTTCATATAATATCTTAATTGAATTCTATGTAATGATCAATAAATGAAGTTCAATTCTATACCTATATGTATCAAAATCCTAGTACCAATCAATTCTATAGATCTAGTTGACAAAGAAGCAATACCAATGTTATTGTTTCTTAGTTAGAAATTGAAATGGGGCGTGGCCAAGTGGTAAGGCAACCTCTTTAAACTCAATTTATGGTCTCAAAACAAAGTTTTCAGATTGGTCTATTAAACGATGATTTCTGATCATGTAGTTCAAAGATTTTCACTTTGTGGTTGACCAATGAGGTTATTATAAACATAAATATAACCTGAACTGATTCTGAAGGACTCATAAAATGAGCTTGGAAATTGTATACCCTTGTAATTTCCATTCATGTAGTTTACAAAGAACGTCATGTTTGGTTTGATACTTTAATTTGAGATCATTTTGATATTGGATTATAAGGACATTGTACTTTTTTCCATTGTTTCGGCTTCTTTGTTCTTTTAGCTAGAGTTTGTTTTTTCCCCATAGAAATATAACAACTATCAGGAGTAACATTTCATCATATTATTGAAGCTTGTTGAATGAGTATACAAACAGTGGACATCATTAAATTTACCAAATTTGAATTGAGAAATCTTGAGTTTTTAATGCACAAATACCATTTGTATTCCCATGTTTGCTGCTTCTGAATGCAAGCTAATAAAACTATGTAACTGTCTGTTTTGACTTTTGGGACCCTGAACATCTTTTCTGCTATGATTGTCTTAGAAGGTATATATTGATTTACTAATTTGGTTTAGTTCTTCAATTTTGGTGCCAAGTTAGTTCAAAAGAAACAAGGAAAATAAAGAAGGCTTTAGAGTTGAACCGCTTTCCTGCCAGTTTTTACCATTTTCGGCCACGCCTCTCCTCAGTCTCTCTCTACCCACAGTGAAAAGAAAACCGCTGCCATCACACTGAAAATCTGAAACGATGGTTGAGACTCCGAAAACAAGGAAATCTATGGCGTCCTCCCACACAACCCCCAAAGCAAAGCACCTGATATCTTCCCCAATTGAACCCCTCACGCCAAACACAAACCATACTCCTCGACGCTCCCTCCGCCTCAATGCAGCCACTCCAGAGCCAACCCATGAACCTTCTCGCCTCCGTACCCCGCATTCCACATCCAAAACTACTAAAATCTACGAGTGTGGCCCCCCTCTTTCGCCTACCACAATTTCATTACCTCCCTCATCTCCACAGCCCACTGATTATAAGAGGAAGAGAAATATGCAAGATAAACTGGCTGCTTCAAGCATCGAGAACAAGAGGGAATTAAGGAGTGGAAAATGTAGAAATGCTAATAATAAAGTCAAGAAAAAGGTTTATTACAAAAAAGTGGTGTACGATGGAGGAGAGTTTTCAGCAGGAGATGATGTATATGTGAAGAGGAGGGAGGATGCCAACTCAGATGATGAGCCGGAAGTAGAGGAATGCAGAGTCTGCTTTAAGCCTTCTGGAAGGCGGATTATGATTGAGTGTGATGATTGTTTGAATGGGTTTCACTTGAAGTGCTTGAAGCCACCATTGAAGGCGGTTCCGGAAGGGGATTGGATTTGTAACTATTGTGAAGCCAAGAAATCGGGTGAGATGATGGAATTTCCGGAGCCACCAAAGTGGAAAAAAAGGACAAGGACTGCTAGAGAAAAATTGCTCTCAACCGATTTGTGGGCTGCTCATATAGAGAGGTTTGTGCCATACTTTCCAGTTCTATCCAGATTTATGAGATTTCTCATTTTTGTACTGACTTTTTGAATGGTAATGGTTGGTTTACCTTATATTGTATAATATCTTTTGGATCTTTGTAGTTTATGGAAGGAAGTGGATGGTTCGTATTGGTTCCGAGCTCGGTGGTATATTATTCCTGAGGAAACCGCTGTTGGGAGACAACCTCATAATTTGAGGCGGGAGCTCTATCGGACTAATGATTTTGCTGATGTTGAGGTTGTTTATCCCATTTTATTTATTTTCGGCTTTAGTTGCTCTTATATTTATCATGTGCTTTCTTTGCATAGTAATAATATGACCCAGGACAAATATGTCTTATGGATATTCTCAAACTGATATATCAGTGCTGCTTAGCTCTTGGTAATAGTTACAGTGCTCCTAATCAGCATACTTGATATACTATATTTGCTCAGGTTCCAGTTTATGAATTATATTTGTCTTCTTTGTGTGATGAAGTTTACTTTTGTAGATGGAGTCAGTTATTCGGCATTGCTTTGTGATGACCCCGAAGGAATTCTCCAGTGCTGTCAATGATGGAGATGATGTGTTTCTTTGTGAGTATGAATACGACATGCAGTGGCATAATTTCAAACGCAGTGCAGAGACTGAAAAAACTGAAGATGTAAGTTGTTGTGCCTTCTAAGAAAAATGGACTTTGCATTCTGTTTGAATTAATGCGTTCTCATTTTATCTACAGGATAGTGAAGAAGTTGACGACAACGATGATGATGATTGGAATTCTTGTGATGCATTAGACTCTGCCTCGGAGGAAGACAGAGAATATGTAAACAAGAAAAGAAACAGTTTAATGTCTGAAGCACCTATAACTCACCTTGTAGCGGCGGTAGGCTAATTTCAACTTTCTTACCACCCAAATCTCCTTGCTTTTTATTTTATTTAGATGACGAATTATTATGTTACTTGTATAGAACTCACGCAAGGGACGGATATTTGGACTGCAAAGGATAGGGGCAAAGAAAATACCAGAACATATCCGATGTCACAAGCAAACAGATCTCGAGAAGGCAAAAGCGACACTTTTGCTTGCAACATTGCCCAAGTCTCTCCCTTGTCGGGATAAGTATGTATGGTTATCGTATTGGAGCACAGATTACTGTAGTGCTTTTCCTGATACTTGTTACTTCCTCTAGGGAAATGGATGAGATAGTCTCATTTATCAAAGGTGCCATATGTGATGAACAATGCCTTGGAAGATGCCTCTACATTCATGGTGTCCCTGGAACTGGAAAGGTAAAAATGTCATCTAGATGTCCAAATTTTTATTCAGGGTGATATAACTTGCTTCTTACTACCACCAAACTGCAGACAATGAGTGTACTTGCTGTGATGAGAACTGTGAAGTCTGAGGTTGATGCGGGGAGCATAAGACCATACTGCTTTGTGGAGATTAACGGTCTGAAATTGGCTTCACCAGAGAATATATATTCTGTAAGGATGCAGATGACTTGTTCTTTATTGAAGTATGTGATGGTATTCGTACTTTTTGATAACTAATTGAGGTAATTGTTTCTAGGTCATATATGAGGGATTAACTGGGCATAGAGTTGGTTGGAAGAAGGCGCTCTATTCCTTGAATGAGCGATTTTCAGATGAAAACAAACACAGGAAAGATTCGAAGCCTTGCATTCTTCTCATAGATGAACTTGATCTTCTAGTAACGCGAAATCAATCAGTACGTTGTGCACTTATGCTACAAAGCTAGAATATGTGCCTTAGTAGGTTCAACACTAATTGTGAAACAATTTCATTTGCAGGTTTTATACAATATTCTTGATTGGCCTACCAAGCCAAATTCCAAATTGATTGTGATAGGTAGGAAGTCTTGCCCCCAGCAAAAAATTGTTATGTTTCTTATTTGTTGCACTGATTCTGTTGCTTCTATTATTGGACACAAATTCAGGGATAGCAAACACTATGGATCTTCCAGAGAAGTTGCTGCCACGCATTTCTAGTCGTATGGGCATACAGAGGCTTTGCTTTGGTCCATATAACTATCAGCAACTGCAAGAAATAATTTCCAGTCGGCTAAATGGAATTGATGTCTTTGAAAGAGTTGCAGTTGAATTTGCTTCAAGGAAGGTTTGTACTAACTTCCTATTTTCTTGAATGTGACTTTCATTTTGATCAGTTGAATTATTGAAATGGCTGAAGACTCATTTATGGACTAAAATCTGGGAGGTATCTATTTGGTATTTGACTTTAGGTGGCGGCTGTATCTGGAGATGCTCGTCGTGCATTGGAGATTTGCAGGCGAGCTGCAGAAGTAGCAGATTATCGTGCTAAAAAATCTCAGCTTTCTAGCTCAGGTGAAAAATTTATATATTTTTTTGTTTATTCTTTTATTAATTCCTGAAATTCTTAGTAGTATGATTGAAGCTTGCATAAATTTCCAATTTAATTTGTCTCTTTAAACAAAGAACCTGCTTGTTAAACAGAATATGGAACACAAGGAGCTTAAGTATCAAATTCTGAAATTTTGTCAGTGTCCAATTCATCTAACACAAAATAATTAAGATAAAGATATTAATTCTGAAATAAACTAAGAATTCATGGATTTTTTTATTAAGAGTACAAGATAGAATACTTGATACTGATAGAGCGTAAAACGATGGAACACGTAAACTGATAGAGTGTAGATATTGGGGCGATAAAGGGCAGAAAAATAATACGAACGAAACTGAAATATACTGATAAAAGATAATCCTCAAAAGAGGCCACAAGGAAATAAATCCTTGCCACAGAGAAATCTCTGCCACAAGCCAATGACTGCTCAATTTTATGATAAAAAAATAATTAATAATTCTAGAGAAACCTTATTTAAATAGACTCAAACCCTAACCCTAACTTATGCCCTAAAAATTAAGGCCTACGGCTCATTTATTTATTCTAAACTTAATTAAAAGACTTAACATAAAATAAAAAGTCCAGCTGATACTACTAAAGGAGGAGGCGTATCAATACTCCCCTCTCCGAACAGCCTAGTCCTCAAGGCTGCGACAAGGAACTCTGGTTTTCCCGGATCGTGTGCAAATTTAGTCCACGTAATGTTGGCTGCCAGTCGAAGCACCCATTAAGTCCAAAACACCGATCGTCCGGACTTGTCAATCAAAGCCATTTGCACTCGTTTACCCAATGGTGTGCAACGAACCAGAAAGTGTTGCTCCACCTGAGCAAGCCAAACTATCGGATAAGTGTCATCGAACAAGGACAGGTCCAACTTGGGTGCAATAGTGGTAGGAACTGCATTAAACCGTGGGGGTAGGGTATAGGCTGCTGGTGGCGGAATGATAGGGGCAGGTGTGTTGCTAGACGAAGCCGAGAGAGATGGCAATACTCGTGCCAGCCACGAGATCATTGTTGTCGAAGTTGTTGTTCGGTTGTACAGTGGCGAGTGTGCCTATAGGGAGATCATTGCCGACGACGTCGATGGCTGGCGAGGCGTTGCCAGAAACTGCAGGAGGAGACCCCTGGATGATGGGATTGGGGACTTTTTCGGCCATCGCTCCCCCTTCATGCACATGGCATCCAGTTTGGCCATTATGGCCGTGAAGTGGTGGTCAAGCCTGTCAGTCCTGACCAAAATCGTCGTCTGCATCCTGGTAAGGGTTTTCTGTATTTTTTCCATCGTATTCTCTATGTGATCAATTCATTCCTTCTTCATCGTGTCGAAGGTATCCGGCAGGTCGGACCAATTGATAGAGCGTAAAACGATGGAACATGTAAACTGATAGAGTGTAGATATTGGGGCGATAAAGGGCAAAAAAATAATATGAACGAAACTGAAATATACTGATAAAAGATAATCCTCAAAAGAGGCCACAAGGAAATAAATCCTTGCCACAGAGAAATCTCTGCCACAAGCCAAATGGCTGCTCAATTCTATGATCAAAAGATAATTAATAATTCTACAGAAACCTTATTTAAATAGACTCAAACCCTAACCCTAACTTATGCCCTAAGAAATAAGGCCCACGGCCCATTTATTTATTCTAGACTTAATTAAAAGACTTAACATAAAATAAAAAGCCCAACTGATACTACTAAAGGAGGAGGGGTATCAGATACTGAGTTCTAAACCCCCAAGGGTTGGCCAAGTGGTGTAGGCTTGGAACTTAGGAGTATGCTCCTCTCTAGGTTTCAGGTTCGAAACCCCTTAGGTGCTAACAACTCTTGAGATGGGCCAGTCCATACAGAGTTCAGCTCTGGCTTGAAGTGGGGCCCCCGCTTGTGGACGGTGAGTTCTGGTCCCCCGAATTAGTCGGTCTTCGGGCCGGATATCGGGTTATCAAAAAAAAAGATACTGAGTTCTAAATTGTGTACATTCATAAGATGAGAAAGATATTAACAACATATGGTTTTGCAGGGAAAGTAACTGTGGGCATGGCAGATGTTGAAGCAGCAATAAAAGAGATGTTCCAGGCTCCTCATATTCAAGTAAGTTTGATAACCTTTTTCCATATGATTGCATCAATGAAGTTAAATTTTACAAAAAAAAAAAAAAGTTAATTGTCTCCTTCACATTAATTCTATTGTCATCACCTGCAGGTGATAAGAAGCTGTTCTAAACTAAGCAAAATCTTCTTGGCTGCTATGGTACATGAACTTTACAAAACAGGAATGGGTGAAACTACCTTTGAAAAGGTATCTCAGCTTACATTTGGTGCATGCAAGTCATTATAATGACCTCATGCCTAATATGTCTCTTGAATTGTAAAAACTAGTAGATAGGTAAAGAAACCAATTTATTTGCCATTATTGAATGGATCCTCAACTATATTGATTAAGTTTTAGAACATACACATAAAACTACCCATAAAATTGTGTACATAAAGGAAATCATGTACATTGGCAGCTGAATAAGGCAACTATTGTAAATTTAGCTTCTTCTTCGTCTTCTTCCCACCAACAAATAAATGTCTTTTCTCATAGCATGTTCCATCCATTGATACAGTTGGCAACTGCGGTGTCGTGTTTCTGCTCTAGCAATGGAGAAGTGTTTCCGGGATATGACACACTCATCAGAGTTGGGTAAGCCATTTTAGTTTATTTTCTTAAATTGTTCAGCGTGGTTAGCTATCACCATCACGCGAAATCTTTCAGGCTAAATTGGCAAGCCTAAGAAAAGAAAAGACCCTAGAAAGACATGGATAATAATTTGATAATTCTATAACAATTAATCTACATTGGTGAATTCAAGAGTGTCATCACATGAAATTGTGCTTGCTTATATGATAAAATGATGTATATTTGGATGTAACAAAGCATTCATCTCTATATGTATATGTGTGAATGGGCAGATGCAAACTTGGGGAATCCAGAATTCTGTTGTGTGAGGCTGGTTCCAGGCATAAATTGCAGAAATTGCAACTCAACTATCCCAGGTTAGTATCTCCAAACATAAATATAATTGACAAAAACTCGTATGAGACGGTCTCTTACATGAGAAGGGTAGAGTGAGACCGTCTCACGCAAGTGTGTCTCAATATAATTCAATTCTTGAAAGTAGATGCTGCAGCATCCTACAGAAACATGATCCTTTCAATATATTTTTTGCAGCGATGATGTAACTTTTGCGCTCAAAGATAGTCAGGATCTACCTTGGCTGGCCAAGTATCTCTAGTTCAAAGCATTATTTATTATTCGAGATTCAAGAGTTTGAGAATTTATTATCAACTTTTGAGTTTCTCATTTATACATTACTTCATTTGTTGTTGTAAACTCTCTGGTGTTTTTTTCCCTCCCTCTGAATATTGGGGCTGGTGTTAAAATTATTTATTCTTAGTTTATGATGATAGCCTTGGGGATGTTAATTAACCGACTCATATTTGTATGGCCTGTTGATTATATTTGGATTATATTTTTACAAGAATTCGATACAATTTCATTGAGGTTGTATTTTAAATTGTACCACACAAGAACTTATCCTATGATGTAGGCTGGTTACTCAATTTTCCGGTGTTTTTTTAATTACACGACTTATAAAAGTTAATTAAAAAACAGTTGACTTTAATTTTTGGCACATGTTACTTACACCTACACATTTAGTAAATACACCTTTTAATCATTTTTTAAAAATGTAAACACATAAAATGTTAAAACTATCATTTTCGTAAATTTACATGTGAAATATTAGTATGATCGTTCAGATTTTTTTTTTTAATTTTTACGGGTAAGTTCGAGAAAATTTTCCGAATTCATGTACATAATTCGATGAGTTTTTTTCCGAAATTTTACATGTGAAAAAATGATAATTCTGGTTGGATATATTTTTTGAGATTTTTTATGTTATTCGAGAATATATTTTCGAATTATTGTAGTAACTTCGAATAAAATTTTTGTCGACTTACATGTGAAATATTATTCTATTGTTCGAAAATAGTTTTCGAATTTTTATAAAAAGTTAGAGAAATTTTTTTCGAATTCATGTTCGTAATTCGAAATTTTTTTATGAAATTTTACACTGCCGCAGCGAATGCAGGCTAGCACTTGCAGCGGACGCTGGCAAAGCGGTGGTTGTCTCGCTCGCCTCACAATTTGGGTGGAAGTGTATCAACATTTTTTTTTTTTGAAAAATTGAATAGGAGTATGCATGAATAAGAAATGTATAGATTGCGAGGATTTTGGGGACATAGGGGGAGTGTATTCATCATGAGTAGTGTATTAATGCAAATGGTGTATTTACTAAAAAAAGTAGGTGTGACTAACCTGAGCCTAATCCTTTTCCAATTACAACCTCAATTTAAAAAAACTTGACATCTAAATACAATCATCACCATCATTAGATGAATTAATAGTGGTTAGAGCTATCCAGACGGGCCGGCGTGGCAGGCTAAAACCCGCAAAAGCCCGTCTTTTTGCGGGGCGAGGCGGGGCGGGCTGAAATTGGCGGGCTGCAAAACCCCAACCCAACCCAACCCACTAACTGGTGGGTTGCGAGTCCAAGCGGGCCTTTTGCTATTATATTTTTTATATTATTTTATGTTTTAAAATTATAAATATGTAATTAAAAAGCTCTAAATATATTAAATTCATCAAAAATAAATGAAAGTAAACAATTTATGTTGATTATTGTCACTATAAAAAAAATAAAATAAAATATTTCTCATAAATAAATTTAATCATTCGTTACTCACAAATATAACTTCATATAAATTGAAATTTACCACTAACCAACCATAATAATTTATAAACATACTCTTCTACATATTAAATTTACAAAATATCCAAAAAAATAATATTATAATTACTAAAATATATAATAAAATAAAAAAAATAAAAAATTATTTTACGAGGCGGGCCCCAACCCATAAAATTCCGCGGCCCATCTAGGCCCCCCTCCAAACGGGCTAAAATTTTATTGACCCAACCCACTTCTTTAGCACTGCTGGGCGGGCTGGCCCAACGGACCCAACCCATTTTGACGACTCTAATAGTGGTGATTACGATAAAGAATTAATAGTGGTGATATATAAATACAATTTAAAAGTTAATTGTCCAATATAATTTTTTGATGCAAATTACTAATACGTATAACCGATTGCATATATAGCCAAAGTTGCACACAAAAATATAAATGTACCATCGCATATACAATCATTTTATACCGACAAAGTCTCATGTGCAACTGGTACGGACTTAAGATCCGTGCACTAGCCCCAACCCTACCTATGTATCCACAAAACATATCTAATATATATAATGGGTCAAATATTTTTTTACATGAGTCATTTTGTTGCAAGAATGCACGGTGCACTTGGGTGCACAAGAGACCCACTTTTTTATACCTATTAATAATTTATAATCTTGAAATATACCTTTCTAGAAAATCTTCCATAACTATATATACTGGTTATGCTTTAATTTAAAATGTACCCCATACACTTGTATAATATAAACTACAAAAATGAAAATCTCAATCAAGTTTTAGCAATTCAAGATGGGGGTAATATCAGAACAGCCTCTTTCACATTGATGTGATGAAGAATTTCACCTTGTAATTTGTTGAGTTTCTCTCCTTCTATTTTCGACTAGATCTTGTATACACTCGGGTGCACCGTGCACTCATAGTGCATTTTAGAAGCGTGCAACTTGTTATGCTGAAAAGTGTAATTTTTTTACACTAAAAAGTGAAACTGTTAATATGAAAATATAGTTGCATGTTTCTATTTGAAATAGTTGCACGTTTATATTTTGTATAGTTGCATGCTTTTAAAATGCACGTGCACATGAGAACCCCCCTATTTCTAGTCCCTTTTATGGACGATTGATCTTTTGTTTTCAACTTTAATTGTATTATTATTACTTTTGCAAGTTTCTCTATTGAATGATTCTCCTTTCTTCTATTCAACTCTTGGCATTGACCTCCCAATTAGTCTAATAAGGTCTTTGGATGCGATCTCATGATTTTAGATTATTTTTTATTAAGTTATAAAATCTTAAATATTAATTTAGTAGTAATAACATGATAATAACTATACAAAATAATAATGTAAAGCTATTAAAGCTACATGCACTATTAATATAAACCGCAGTTAAAGTTGAGAAAAGAACAAGAAAAAACTAGACAAAACTGAAGTTTATTCAAAGTTTTGAGGAGTAAGGTAGAATCCTCAATTTTTATTATGTTTACAATGACATGACTGGATACACCCATAACAAGAAGACCAGAAATATAATTCAACACATTTAAACGAGACTCAACGAAAATAATATGACAATTCAAATACAAGAACCATTACATAGAGGATAAGGTGAAAGAGAGACTTCATTGGATGGATGTGTAATTAAGACGAAGTCATTTCATGGCATCCTCATCCCCTAGAATAATAATTTTTAAGTGCGACGACATCTGTATGTAATTAAACAAATCAATTAATTACAAGAAAGTCAAGTATTACAAAAATACGGTGGCAATATAAATTAAAACCTATGATGTACGGATTCTTCTAAAAAATCCACCACATCGTATCGAATACTTCTAGGGTGCGGGTGCGATTCACGTGGGATTAAGACTTAGGATCCCACGCATGAATCAGTAAATAATTTTTAAAAAAAAAAACTAGGATCTGGCGTATCCGGTCTTGAAGGAAAGAATGCGTGAGTGGCTAATTTTTTTGAAAAAATTATTATTTTTGTTTATTTTTGCAATATTTCAAGACTAAAACTCTATATGGTCATGTTATTAAGAACTAAATGTTTTTTTTTTATTTAAATATTATTATGTTATATAATTTAAATAAAAAATATATCACTTGTTTTTTTAATGAATTCCTTAGTATAATTTATGTATTGAGCTAATGATATTTGAATTAATGTTTTGTTACTTAATTACATTAAATTATTAAAAATGCTTAAGTTTTATGTAAACTACATACATTTGATATATTAATTTTAAAATTTGCATATATTTTATAGGTGTTATATATAATAAAATATAAATAAACAGACGTATCCTTGACGTATCGCACTTTAATTTTTTTGAAAATCCGTATCCTCGTACCCATATCTTATCGCCCCCGCACCCGCATTGGTGCAACATAGATTAAAACCAATAATAATAACAAACATCATCATATATAACTCATATAGTCCACGCTTTCATGATATGTAATAAAACTGAAAAATTAAGAAATTTAAAAATATATTCTAAAACCTATAATATTTAATGCTGATATAAATAGAAGCACCTAATATAATTAATTAAAATTTTATTTTTTTGTCGAATATAAAAAATCATTAGGATTTTCTTTCAAATCAAGACCGACAATTATAAGCAGGGATTGATCTTTCGGGTGGGGTGGGTGGCGGTCGCCCCACTTGGATTTAAAAACTTTAGAGCTAATTACTCGTAGGTCCAAATATAACACTCACATCACTCTTAGATCTATACCTTTATAAAATTAGTAATAGGTCCAAAAATTTAGTGTACAATACCCATATTACCCTTAATCCCACAAGCCCACATCAAAACCCACGCATAGTATTCCCTTTTCTCTCTCTCTTCTCTTCCCCAACCCTCATTTCCTCTCCATTATTCTCTCTCAAAGTCGCCCCCCCGCCTCCCCCAAATTAAAAAATCAACACTTGCCTCCCCCTTCCCCATGGCATCCAAAATCCAGGCTACACCACCGCCATCGGCGCGCCCACCCCTACATGGCATCTCTCTTTCGCCGCCTCGACGGCCAAAAACCAGAGACGCAGCCGCCACCTCCACATCGCGACTGCTTGAATTGAAATCTGATTTTTTTTGGGTTTGTTGTTAGAATTTTTTGTGTTGAGTTCGTATATGTCTAAATTTGTGTTGGGTTTGTCTAATTCTGGGTTATGATTACTCTGGTTTTTTCTGGGTTTAAGATTTCTTGGTTAAATTTTTGGGTTTGTGTTTGGTTCATCTAATTGTGGGTGAAGATTTGAAATTCAGGGTTCTTTGAAAATTCTTTGAAACCTGATTTTGGAAATGGAGAACCTGAGAATTCTGAGTTTGTATAATTTTGGGCGGACAAAGAAGATGAGGGCAGTTCTCAAAATCCGACGGAGTAGTCAGAGGCCAACGAAGAAGATGAGTTGTGTACAGATCTGGATATGTAAATTTTGAGTTTTTTTTTTAGATGAACCTGTTCATATTTGTGATGAACCTATTCATGTGTTTTGATGAACCTGTTCATGTCGAAAATGAAGAATGAAAAATATAAAAAAGTGAGAAAGAGAGACAGAAGAATCGGTGGAGAGGGGAGAGTGAGAAAAGGAAGAGAGAGAAGAAGAAAAGAAGGGACAAATGTGTATTTTTAGTATGATCTTTTAGACCCACTAGTAATTTTTTTAAAGGGATGAACCTAGTTGTATTTAGGAGGGGGGATTTGGACCTAAGAGTCATCTACTCAAAATTTTATACTCCCTCCGTCCCAAACTCGTTTTCCTGTTTACTGTTTGCGCATGTTTTTGTTAGCGATTTTTGTATTAGTAATTAAAATGATAAATTAATTTTAAAGGAAGGGTATGATAGATAAGAGGCTTATCTATCATACTCCTTTTTACTATGTCAGCTAATTATTTCATTTACTAATACAAAAATCGCTCACAAGAAGAAGAGTATGATGGTCTTACCATGTCAGCTAATTATTTCATTTACTAATACAAAAATATCTCACAAGAAGAAGAGTATGATGGTCTTACCATGTCAGCTAATTATTTCATTTACTAATACAAAAATCGCTCACAAGAAGAAGAGTATGATGGTAAACAGGAAAATAAGTTTGGGACAGAGGGAATACTATATATGTAGAAAATTTTATAATTATACATTAAAATTGTAAAATTTTGCCATTTCATTCCCATTGGAATATTAAAATTTTATCGCCCTTACTCAATGTAAAATTTCGCTCCCCTTGAAATATAAAAGAGTCGAAATGTTTTTAAGAATTAATTAATAAGGAAAAAAACAGTATTTCATTTAAACGAGAACTAAATAAATTAAAGAGCATTATTGAAAATTACTAAATATTAGAAGAAAAGCAACAAGAAATAACAATAATTTATATTTATATATTGCTACGTACTTTGATGGGAAGATAATAGCGGCTCAGATTCCCTATTTCACATGTGTGTTTTATCTGGTGTTTCATGCCTCTAATTTGCGCCACGTGTCCATTTCGGCCCACTCCGTTCCGTCACCCGGCCCGAGTGGTTATGGTTCACCCGGCCCGAATAGGCCATGATTTAGGTTTTATTATTTAGTGTTTAGGGTGTAGATGGTTCACCCGACCCATAGACATGTGGCACAAATTCAAGGCATGAAACACCAGATGAAACAGACTTGTGAAACAGGGAAACCGCGCAGAGATAATAGGGAAGAAAGCGCCGAAAGTAAACATAGAGTATTGAGAAAAGATTAACAAGTGTAGCAACTCTAAAAAGAAGGTTTTTATAAATTTGAGTGATGAAGAATGCAAATGCTGGATGGCTGCTTTTATAGGGGAGCTCACATCGAGATTCATATAACGTCTAATAAGAAATTAATTGAGCAAGATCATTTTATTAATTGCCATGAATTGTCATTGCAACACTATTTTATTGCCATGAATTGTGATTGACGTAACTATCTCCTATTTATTCCTAATTGTTTGGTGATAGAAGATTATAATCTTTGTATTGATAGTAATACCATTGTTTAGCGAGTGATATTCGTATGTGCACTGTGTATTTCATAGTGTATTTTAGAATCATATACAATAAAAATATAGAACTTGTTTGCACTAAAACGTATAACTTATTTCTCATATTAATAGTTACATGATTCAATTTAAATAAATTGCATATTTCGATATAATAAATTGCATGGTTCTAAAATATATACTATAAAGTGCACGGTGTACTCACTCCATGCAACATTTAACCTTGTTTACCATATATATTAACAGGGTCAAATAATGTTTCCTATTATCCACGACTGAGATTGTGGACTTGTAATTTATATATACTTTCTATATATAAGACGATCAAGTTTTTAAAAGTGAGCAAATTTCTGGGCAAGCTATTAATTTTGGTAAATCTGGAACTTTTTTTAGCTCCAATGAAATTGGTAATATTCTTGGGATTACGAGTGATCTCAATACTGGACGATATTTGGGCCACCCATCTCTTATTGGGAGGAACAAGAAAGAGGTATTTGCTTACATTCGTGAACGGATTTGGCGTAAATTGAGCGCATGGAGGGGCAAAAAGCTCTCCAAAGCAGGAAAAGAGGTACTAATTAAAGCTATTGCACAAGCTATTCCTACGTATTGCATGAGAATTTTTCACCTTCCGACTACTTTCATTGATGAGATTCATAGAATAATTAATGTTTTTTGGTGGAGTAATGATTCAAATGCTACAAAAGGCTTGATTTGGTCTGGGTGGGAGGATTTATGCATGACGAAAAGGGATGGAGGTATGGCATTTAAAAATCTGCATATTTTTAATAAGGCTCTCTTAGGGAAGATGGGTTGGAGATTAATACATGACCCAAATGCTTTGGTGTGTCTAGTTCTAAAGGCAAAATATTTCCATAGAGGGGATTTCCTATCGTCGGCTATTGATAATAATCCTAGTTACACCTGGCGTAGTATTTGGACAGCCAGAGATCTTGTCCGAAGAGGTACTCGTTGGAAGATTGGTCCGGGGGGGATTCAGTTAGGGTCTGGAATCAACCATGTTTGGACTCAGATGAGGATTTCTTTATTCGGACACCAGTGGTGCAAGGATTTGAGGATATGGTTGTTTTGGATTTAATGATTCCTGGAACGTATTTTTGGGATACGCTAGTTATTCGAGAGGCTTTTGATGATGAGGATGCTAATAGAATTCTTAAAATGGCTATTCCACCGATTGGCGTTCCTGATAAGCTAACATGGCATTTTGATAAAACCGGACATTATACTGTCCGCTCAACTTATAAGATGGGGTTAGACTTGGTTTCAAGTTCTATGGGGAATAGAGTGGACGGATGGGGCCGTCTTTGGTCTTTACAATTGCCGCCGAAAGTAAAGGCTTGTGTCTGGCGTATTTGTAAGGGGTTTACTCCGACTAGGGTGGAGTTGAGACGTCGGCACATGGCAGTTGATGTAAGCTGTGGGGCGGCTCCAGAAACAGGTTGGCATCTCTTCATGGACTGTGATTTTGCTCAACAATGCTGGAAGTTGTCTGCGCTACACTCATCTTTGGAATCCATGGTTTTCAATGTCGATGGGGTTGTGGAGTGGGTATTGAATCTGGTGCAGTCTTTGCCGGTACAAATGGCTGAGTTATTTTGTACACTACTATGGGGTTTGTGGCGCGAGCGCAATGCTCGTGTTTGGAGCTCGAAATTCACTATTGCATGGAATGTTGTTAGGCAAGCATGTCAATTTCGTGAGGATTGGCAGGAAGCACGTAGCAATAATATGGTGGGGAATAAGCATCCAATATGTAAGTGTTGGCATTAACCTCCTCGTGGTTTTCTTAAACTGAATATTGATGCAGCGTTCTTCTCGGAGACGTTTGAGATGGGCCTGGGATTTACATTACATGATGAGTGGGGTGTGCATATTTATAGTCGTTCTCATGTAATGCCGGGTGTCTATAAACCGGACGAGGGTGAGGCGATTTGAATCCATGAGGCACTTTCTTGGATTAAGGAGCTGGGTTTGGTCCGTGTTATCGTTGAAATGGATGCTAAATTGGTGGTTGAAGCTGTTAATCGTCCGAGTGTTTTTAATTCGGTCTTTGGTAGTATTATCGATGGTTGTAAGGCTGTGTTACGATTGCAACCGTAATTTGTTGTGAAATGGATACCTCGTGATGCCAATGTTGTGGCTCATTGTTTGGCTAGGAAGTCTAGAGATTTTTCCAGTCCTCATTATTGGGTCGAGCGTCCGGTCTTTGTGGATGACCTTCCTAATAGTTCTTGTTCTTGTTGAGCTTTGTTATTTATTTCAAAATAAAGTAAAATTGTGATATATGCATCAAACAATAAAATAATGTGGCAAAGACTAGTCTTTCTATTTCCAAATACTTTAATGTGTTTTGTTTTTTTCTTCAAATCAATTTCAACTATTAATTTCTTTAATAATTTCTATAAATTAAGACTTCTTATTTCATTTGTCATTCTTAAATCAATTTTTCTTCTCACCCTACATTACAATCAGGGGCTGAGGTATGTATATTGGTAGGGGGGCATGGCCCCTTTCAAATTTTTTTTTTTGTGAACTATATATATAATATTATACTATATTATATAATTATATTATATTATGATATAAATAAGAGTTGGAGTGTGTGGACTGTGGAATTAACTATTGAAGTGTGGGTCTTGGTCCAAATGTTTAATTGACAATTTAGTATTGATACTTCTAATACTAAGCCCAATTACATCAAATCAATTTTAAATTTTAAATTCAATAAAATCTAAAAAAATTTAGGAAATTAATTGAAAATTTGAAAAGTCATCTTCCAAACTCATCTTCTTCCTAATTTTTCTTCCTGACTCTTTGTATATTGAGAAGCAAATTGATTTTTTTTTTATGTAGACTCAATTATAGATAATTTTCGTGATATGCAAGAGAGACGTTCTAAATTTTAATAAAAATGACATATTTATGTATTTTTAAATTATCTGATTTTTTCATCAATTTTTTTTTTATTATCGAACTTTTATTAATTTTAAATTATACCAGTGGCCCCTCCTTCCCCTAAATCCTAGCTCCTCCCCTGAGTACAATAATATTTTTAAATCTTTGTGTTTCACATTGGGATTATTACTACTATATACATGTTTTACACCACAAACTCTAAACCATTATTTTTTCTCAAAATTATACGAACATTATTTTTCAATAAACCATTTTTTTTGGCAAATATAAACCATTACACGAACATTATTTTTATTTGGCAAATATAAACTATTTTTCTCACACGGACTGACCCAAATTTTCAATAACTTAAAATATACGATCCTACTTTGCAGAAACTCAAAATTTATGGACCTAAATTGCATAAACTTAAAACTTACGGGCATACTTTTGCTAAACTGAAACTAACATTTTTTTCCCAAACTAAAATTTATTGTCCTTAAATTGTCACTTGGACAGTTACAGGCATAAAAACTATTTTTCCCGTTCAACCACATATTGTTGAAGAGCAAAGAAAATTAAAAACACTGTTTCGATTATAATGGAAAATCATGTAGAATTACAATTAATATT
This sequence comes from Stenogyne calaminthoides, assembly GCA_037126765.1. NCBI lineage: Eukaryota > Viridiplantae > Streptophyta > Magnoliopsida > Lamiales > Lamiaceae > Stenogyne > Stenogyne calaminthoides. The sequence goes on from JBBCBC010000021.1 coordinate 27,973,313, forward strand.
GTTTACAAATATGTATTTAAAATTTTTTGATTTTAAAAATTAATTTACTTTTAAATTAATTTTATTTTTTAATGTATTAATATTTTTATTCGATGTCAAATAATTACATCTTTTTTTCTTTTAAATATAATTTACATAGTAAATTAATATATTTTTGTACTTTAAATATATAAAAAATTAAAAATATTACTATTATTGAATGGAATTAATTTAAGCTAAATAAAATTTTGAAGTATTTGATCAAAGTTTAATAATGTATGCAAAATGAAGTTTCTGTCTAGAGCTAATGGAGAGTTGTTTTGTTGGGAGATGAATTTAATATAAGAGATTTTGATTAGATCCCAAAAACTCCTGAGTATGACATGAATTAGGACATCTTGGTAGAATAGGACTCATGTTTCAAGTAATTAGCATTTTAGGTGAATCTGCATCATGTATAGTCAGCAGATTTAGATCAGGATAAGTTAGTAAAGTCTTGAGGACTCAGAAGATCCTGAAGACCTAAAGATCCTAAAGACCGAAGATCCTGAAGAAGTTTTTACTGAAGATATAAGATCCCGAATAGCAATTTCATAAATAGTGTTATGTTCAATCTTAGTACAAACAAAAAGAGTGTCATGCATTTGTAGGCTTCAAGGAATGTATCAGTTCAGTGGAGTTGATCAAAAAGAGCCGTTTGTTTGTCTCTGATTAAAAGAAGATTTCGACCAATGAGGAGGGGACAACAACATACTTTACTGACACTGAAAACGACATACAACTGAGAAAATGTCAGGACTGATATCTTCCAGTCTACAGAAGCAAGTGATTTGCTGCTTAGCTGCGTATTACCCAAATCATGCAAGGGTACGTTCAAACCCTAATGTAGCCGTTTATCACTAAACAAAAGAGGAAACCCTTGAAGCTATATTCTCCAACGGATAGTTTTTCAAGAGTAACTCTTAGAGTTGCCTATAAATATTGAAGACCTTGCACTCATTCAAGGTTACGGGAAATCAAGCAACTCTGGAGCTCATACTTATTAGTTTGTTTTTGAAGCACTCGAAACCCAACAGATTTCCCAAGTGTTTCACTTTGAAGAGAGCTCACATACTAAGCCTAGCATTGTTAAGATCCAAAAGCTCAGTAGAGATATCCTAGCCTTTGCATTCTGTTCTTATTGTAAAGGATATCTTAACCCTAGTTGAAAACCAAACCCTAACCCAAACCCTAAGTGTCAGGTAGTTTGAGTAGTTGATTGTTTGGAAGTTGAGAGAGAGTTGTAAGAGTTAGTAAGCTGTGTTGTTCAACCTGAAAACTCGAGAGAGAGTAGTAGTTCTGAGTACTAGGACTCAGGAAGTAGATCCTAGGGATCAGATTGCCTTTGAGAGGTGATTTGGTTAGTGTACCTTGGCACTATAAACCAAGCGGATTCCTGAAGTGTTTAAGGAATTCCCCTGTGGATCAGGGAGAGTGGACGTAGGAGCTTGAGTCTCTGAACCAATATAAGTTTGCTGTGTTATTTACCTTCTGCATTACATTTGAGTGTTGCATATTTTCACTGAAGCATTAAAAGGTTTTCTTAATTTAGTTGTAACTAATCCACTGAACTTGCATTAAACTAATCACAGCCTAAACACTGTCTTCATAAAGGAAAAGGCATTTTCAGCAAAGTAAAACGAGTATAAACTTAGGGCCTACACTTTCCGCACCTTAGCTAGCTAGTATAGATAGCTATCAAACTGAACAACTCTTCCGAGTATTCAGTAAGACTTTTATCTGTGCTAAGCTACTCAGGATTGTAGCACTCAGGATCAGTTGAGCTAATTTGAAGGACTGAAAGCTGCTCAGGGTTATTGTCTCAGTAGACTTTTACTCAGGGTGATTTGTGCTTTTCAGGACTAAACTCAGAAAAATCTGACTCACTGATCAGCAAAATTTTAAAACTAAAACTTACTATACATGTGTATTCCCCCCCATACACGTGTGTGACTCGTACTTGAGACCAACAAGTGGTATCAAACCAGTGGTTCAACTGACCACTTGCTTTGGTAGACATAGTCTTGTTTGCTGAAAGACTTTGGTGGTCTACTGAATAGATCTTGTTGCTGATATCTTACAAGGCTGACCGTTATGCCTTCTAAGAAGCTACCTATGTTCTCTGTTAAGAATTATGACTTATGGAGACAAAGAATGCATGCACATCTGTACTCTAAACATGAAATGATGTGGAGATTTGTGTCCCAAGGACCATTTATGTACACTATTGTGAATCCCAGAAATACTGATGCTGAGAAAGAGGATCCCAGAGATGAATTTCCTAAGTCTGATGATCAGATTACTCCTAAAGAGAGAAAGTTGGTTAACTTAGATTATATTGCTAAGGATACTCTACATAGTACTATTGATGATGGTGTTAAGGGAATAATTTCTCACTGTGAAACTGCCAAAGAAATTTGGGACACACTTGCTATCATGTGTCAGGACACTGATCATATCAAAGAGAACAAACTATCTGTAGCCATTGCAAAGTTTGATGGCTAAGATGATGAATCTATTGAATGATTTGAGGTCAGATTCACTAGCATCATGAATAATCTGAGTGCTCTTGGGAAAAGATATCAAAAGAGAGAAATTGCACTGAAAATCCTTAGAGGACTCACTAAGAAATGGGACATACATGCTGTGGTGATTGAGAACACCGAAGATATTTCATCTATGCCATATTAACAACTTTTCTCTAAACTAAAAGCTTATGAGTTTGTGATTGACAAGAAAACTGATAACAAAGATGAAACTTCATCTAGCAAAAATGTGGCATTTAAGGCCAAGGATAAAATTTGTAAAGCTAAAGAACTTGAAAATCCACCTGCCAAAGATCAGGATGAAAAAGATGAAAAACATGCCCTAATGGCAAGGAGGTTTGAAAAACTCAATAGTAGATTTGGAAAGTAGAAAAGGTATTATAAGGATACCAGGTATAGGAACAGGAACAACTCAGAAACTGAGGACAAAATTGCTAACAGGAAGAAAGACCACAAAGCTGAAGGCTCCTCATCCAGGAAAAAGGACTTCAAATCCAAGGAAGAAAGTGATCAGGATGATGATGCCAACAGATGCTACAACTGTAAGAAGAAAGATCACTTCCAGTATGACTGTCCTTGGTTAAGTTCCAAGGAGAGAAAGGAAAGACAAGCAAAGAGAGATAAGAAGTATTGTAGCAAAAAGGCAACGGTTGCTGAGGAAAATGATGCTGAAGAGGAAGGTTCATGCTCCTCAGAAGAAATGTTCAGACTGAAGGATATGGAACACTTGAAATTTGTACTTTTCATATCCATGGTGTGTCATATGTGTCTGGTTTGAAGCATACCTTGCTTTCTATCAGTCAATTTTGTGATAAAGGATTCAGTGTTGAATTCTCAAGAACTTGTGCTATGTGAAAGACAATGTTTCACATCAAGTATTACTAACTGGTACTAGAAAAGGAAATGTGTATCTTGCTGATTGGAGATTAACTCCTATGGATACATGTTTAGTTGCTAAAAAAGCTACTGAGAGCAGTTGGTTATGGCACAAAAGACTGAATCACTTGAACTTCAAAACCCTGAACAAACTTGCAAGATTAGCACTTGTGAGTGTTATAGCTAGGAATTTCTCCTGAGCGTACTAACAATCACTCACGAAATAACTTAATGGTAAAGATAGAACATGAAGTTTGTTGACCAAGTTCGCCGGAATTCGGCTACGTCTGGGGGCAATACCAAGCCAGGAGAGTATCGAATAATTTTTGCCTAGAATGCTACAAGTTTCATACCTTTACATCGTAAATACATTGTCGTATTTATAGGCTATGTTACTAGGTCACAATTGCTCCTTGGGCCATGCCAATCGGCCCTTTAGGGTTCCCTTCGGATATGGTGTATCCTCCTCAAACGGAGCCGAGAGAGATCTTCGCGCCTGGATACACTTTCCTTCCTTATCTCCAGGAAATCCGACCTTCCAACCACCTTGATCTCATTCCTTATTTATCTTCTCCGACCTCGGGCAATCCCCCACGAGAGGTGACCACATTGGCCGAGATTGCCTTTGACGGTCGCCCCGTGAAGCCGGTCTTCTCTTTCTAGTTTAGGTCAGAGGTCGCCTTGCAGCCCGGGTCTTGGCCGCGCCTTTGGCGGATGGTCACCCCGTTATCATGGGGCTACAATAATTGCCCCCAGGTCTCTAGCGAGATGCTCGCTGGTCGACTTGACCCATTATATCTGCGATTCCCAAGGAGCGGCTGTGGTCGCCTCCTTGCCTCGATAAACCCAACGGTTGCCTCGAAAGGATGCGAGTGATGACATTGCTCTGTGCCGTGATGATGGTGCGTGGAAGCCACACGCTCCGTTTTTTTTTTCTTCCGGGATTTTGCAGATTTGCCCCGGAACTGTGAAAAATTAATTGCATTCGGGCCCCTCCTTCGTCTATAAAAGGGGACTTCTCTTCTTTTCAGAAGGTTTTCCTGCTTTTACTTCCTTCAGAATCTCATCGTCGTTCGCATCAGTTCTTCATCCTTGGGTAAGTTTTCATATCTCCATTTCTTTGTCTTCTCGTTATCCATTCATCTCACCGAATGTCGAATGGGGAGCACTCTAATCTTGCCCCGGGGGGAGTCGAGATACCTCCAGGGACTCCTCTCCGTATTCCACCCCCTGTGCGAGAGGTCTTCTCCGCTGGCGCTAGCAGTGGGGGCATGCACCATTGGGATGTCGGTGCTTCCCGCGGGGATGGGGGGAAATTCCCCGGCTGATCATGAAGTATTTGAGTCCCTCGAGGACTTGGGCATCCTTACTCCATAGCCGGCCATTGGTCTACCTAGGGGTGCAGATGCATCTGATTCGTCGGAAATGTCAGTTCGTCAGGACGAGGAGCATCCCACTATCGGGTTAGCCTCGAGCATCGGCGACCACTGCGGTCGATTGTGCGACCAACTAAGGAATCTCGATTCTTTATGAATGACGAGAAGAGGAAGTCAATCGTGACTGAGGCCAAGATCTATGCGGCCCATCTTCGACATGAGACTCCTAACGACGTGTACTTCTATTGCCTTGATGACTCCGAGCGGGCCGACCAGCCCCCGACGGGTATGATCTCCATTCATGAAGCCTCCCTAGAGGCTGGCCTTCGCTTTCCTCTTCATCCGAATATATCCCATTTGTTGGCCGCCTGGAAATTTGCCCCAGCATAGATTATGCCGAACGGGTGGAGCTACATCCTATCGACTATGACCATCCTTGGTCAGGCGGGCTTATATTGTCTCCCTTCGCCAATGGAGTTCAATTTTTATTGGTCGCTGATAGCCCAGCACGGTCAGGAAGGTCATTATACCCTCAAGAACCGGCCAAGTCGCTGTATAGTGTTGGGTATTGTGAACAAGGTGAAGAACTGGCACACCCGCTGGTGGTTCGTGGGCGGGGCCTGGCAAAGTTGTGCCCCTGGTACCGTTGAGGAGATTCATGTCCCCACGGATTTCTAAGATCGGACCCCTCGTAAGCTTTTAAGATACCCTCGTCCCTCTTTATACTGATCTAATTCTTCCTTCTTCTTGCAGGAGTCATCGTTGCCGACGAGCATCGACTGAATTGGGATTTTGAGGCCGCTCACCGTCTTGCCTTCGAGTATATCTACGAGCTCCGCCACGTAGATTTCTTCAATTCTGCTTCTGAGAGGTTATGGGGCGGCTTACAAATGTTTCCTCGTGAACTTGGTCGTCCTGGTGAGCATTGTATATTCGTGAGATTGGTTGGTCGCATGCTCGTCACTTGGTAACTGATTCACTTCCTTTTTGCGCAGTTGCTTACTATCCCATTCAAGCGACCCCTCCAACTCTGGCGCAAATGTCTTCTCGCTGCAACCCTGCGCTTCAGTTTTCCCGCACTGGGTCTTCTGCCCGGTCTGCCTCCGTCGCGAGGAGCGGCGGTCTCACGAAAGCTGAAGGGTCCTCTCGCGTGGACAAGTCTAAGAAGAAAAGCAAGCAGCGAGAGAGTCAGGAGGATGCTCGCCGCGTCCGAGACAGGGGTTCCCCGACCCGCAAGCAGGTTCGCCGTGAACAGCACCATTTGGGGTCAGTTACCGGGGACAGGAGCCCTTCGTCCGCCCGTGAGCCGCTCTTGGCCGCCCGACCAACTCCTCTTGGGCCACCTCCACCATCTGGTCGCCATTTCTCCGATGATCGCTCCTTTGTGGGGTGGGACATCGATTGCTCTGGGGAGTAAGTACTCGAGCTTTCCCTTTTCCGTACCCTTCCCCGTGTGGGATTCTCAACCTTCTTTCCTTAGCGCATGTTCGCGAATTTCCCCCCGCTCGTGACCGACTACCTCCGGTCGAAGATCCTCCCGGTGGTCAGGGTGTCGGCGGATTGGTCTCCTTACCTCCAGAGCACACTACGGGATGTGGCTCGGAGCTGGTCGTTGGACGATCATTAGACGACTTCCTCTAGCTCCAAGGAAGTCAACCTCTACTCCGCCCTGATCCACTCTCAGAAGGCGGCCACCTTTCTGGAGTGGGCGGTCGAACAAAATGACCAAGACTTGGAGGTTGCTTTGTTCAGAACTTGAGGAGCAGAAGGCGAAGGTGACAGAGGCTGTGGTGGCTCTGTCCTGGATGGAGGCCGACTTGAAGGCCGCCCAGGATAGGTCGGTCGAGCTGGCCAAGGAGGTGGTGGAGGCGACCGCCAAATGACACATGGATCTGGATGACTACCGTCATGAGACGGTGACTCTGAAGGGCCGAGTGGACGACCTCTCCCACCAATTGGCTGAGTCCCATTCTCTGGCGGTTGACTTTGAGGCCAAGGTCGAGAGTCTTGAGCTCCAAATGGCCCGGGACGCCTCCCTATGAGCTGCGGATGATGCTGCATTGGGGATCTTCTCCTACATCAGTGCCTATGCGGATGTTCTCCGGGCTGTCTTTCGTCGTGACCCTTCCACCGATGCCTCCGTGCTTTTGGAGGATTTCAAGGCGTTCGTCGCCGATTGTCTGCCTGAGACGGATGTGGTGCTGCCCGTGGCGGATCTGGCGGACTTCGGCATCGACCTGTCCTTCCTTGCGCCCGTGAGCAGGCTGAGGAGGCCTGGTCAAGACGCCGACCAGGAGACTTCTTTGGAGCTGGCCCTAAGGCCCGCTACCAAGGGGACAGGGGCTGCGGGCATGACGGTCGATGCCTGGAGCGAGTTACGGTAGAGGCCGTAGGAGGCGAGAGGGTGGAGGAGGAAGTTGTGGCGGGCGACCAGGTTGCCATTGAGGAGGAAGATAGGTCGGGGGGAGATGTTTAGTGCTCCTCTCATTTGTCTAGGTTTATAAGGGCGTCTGGGAACCCCTTTTGGTTTCTTGGAGTTTTTTTTTTTTTTTTTCGTATGTTTTGTTGGCCCTCTAAGGTCCGAATTTTGTAATCCCCGCCTTTTGGCGCCCCCTTTTTAATGAATGCATCTTTTGTCATATTGCTCCTGTTGTATTTCTTTTACTTTTTATATCCGATTACTTGTTTTGCCTTATATGTGTTTGTCGTGTGATCCCGGGCATACACCGATGACTTTGGGTTTGTTACATCTAACGTGCGATGTAACCGAGCTTTGTTCTGGCCATCTTATTTTTGTGGCGTGACCGAACTTTGGGCTTAGTCGTGTTACGGTGCTGTCTTTTAAGAAGGTCATTGAGCTTGGCGGTTGGCCTACGCATGGGGCGACCTTGTTGACGTGAATCCCGAAGATCACTTTCTGTCTTAGGTGGTCGACTTATGTGATTTGCGACCACACTTTTGACTCGACCTGTAGCATAGGGTGTTCGTGTCGACCCCCTGTTTGACTTACTTTATGGCATACACGTGTGTGGAAATTTTGAGGTTTATGCATTCATATAAGAGTTGGATTACAAAGTTTGCGCCCCCTATTCGGCACGTGAGTTTAATACATATGCAAAACGTGAAACTAAAATAGGGTTACTTCTTTTCCTCTACTGGTAGTATTTCTTCAGGTAGGCTGCGTTCCAGGGCTATTGTGCGGGTATGCCATCCTGGTCTTCGATTTCGTATGCCCCATTCGAGAGACACTTGGATACTCTGAATGGGCCTTCCTGTTAGAATTTAGAGGCACAAAAATACGTAATACATGCGCAGCGGAAATAAACAGTTCACCAACAACGAACAATTAATTGCATAATTAAATACGAGTAAACGTAAATAGAATTCTTACAGCAATTAGTACACGGATTTCTCAACTATAGTATCCACGTAACAGTCGTTTACTAATTTGCACAGATTTGCCAGCGTTGAATCCCCGAGATGAATTTGCTAGGAAAATTCTAACTTAGAGATTTTTATGGAGAAAATATGAACTATCGTAATATGAATTCCCAAGAGCTCATATATATAGGAGAGACCCAGCTTAAATCTTAAGCTAACCTTTATTAGAAAAAATCCTAATAAAATAAATCTCTTAGATTTATTTCCCACATATAAAATCTCTACAAATTTAATTCCATTTATGTCAAATCTCTACGGATTTGATTCCATATATATTAAATCCTATATTAATAATATTCCATATATTATTATTGAGAATTCTATTTAATTAAATCTAATTTAATTAAATAGTAATAATAATTAATTCTAAATATAATTATTATTATATTCTCCATAAATTAATATTAATATCCAATATAATATTTAATCAACCAACTATAATTAGTAAACAACCGTTACTTGTTGTGTGACCCATAGACCCTCATATATCGAGCGATTAGTCAAACTAACAGTCTTAATTGAACCCTAGACAATAAATCAGACATTCTCAATATATGAAGTACGTTGCGAGGAAATGTGCAACTACCTGTAACTGAAACATGGGCTATTAAGATTTCCTCATTTCATTCGCGAATACTCGATTATGTCTTGAACATGATGAAGTGTCTATTCAAATAACTTAATCATATTATCTCTAATCACGAATTAATCATGAATGTCAGACTAAGCCACAAAGTCTAAGTTGACGTGCATTTTGCCGATGAATTAGATCCAATTATGATGAGAAAATGAGTATTCTCTCTAAATCCACATTGAAGAATGAATCCTATTCTTGGCTTAACTACCACGCACATGCACTTCGTGATGAACCCAATCCAAGCCATATCTACCCATAGACGGGTGCAAGTGTCGGTCATGGTCAAAGTTCATCACTCCACACATGTCGTGCGTATTGACCTCAAGTCAAAGGAGTATTGCAATGCTCCCACTAACCGAGACACCTGAAGACACATATTATGGACTTACATCAAACGGATTCTCGGATGGGTGTACCAATACCCTCTAAGGTATTTATGCATCCATCATGAGATACCTAGTATCTCGTAGTAAGTGAGATCTTACTACACTCTGTAAGAGTATGATGCAGATCGCACACCAATCTCAAATATCCCATTCTAGATGATCCTTGATCGGGGCCATTTGAGAATCATGCTTAAGTCATCTGAGTTCTCACAACCTCAATGACAACAATGAGTCATGGGAACACTTGCATGAATAAATGCAAACAATCAAACATAATATTCAAACAATTGTATTTTCATACATTAATATTAAATGAACTATAATATTAAATCAAACTAAATATCATCGAGTATTATGTCGTTACAATAGATTGTCTCTAGGACACTTGTTGTACCATGGAATAATCCTACTCGGTAAGAGGACCTGTTAGAGCGACTTCAACTATGCTTGGGAAGTCGTTCAGTAACCTCCCCGTGACTAAAGAAGGTCGCACGGCAACTTGGAAAAAGGGAGAAGATTGCATTCGACCTTGAGAAAAGCCATAAGTCGGGAGCGGCCTCAAGCGGTTATAGTTGGCAGAAGATATGAATAACCGTAAGTGCAGATATCGCGGGATAAGCAAGGCAAGTGTATCCGGATGCAGAAATCACGGGATCGACCGGAGGAACCCTAGATCGGGCGGTAAGAAGCTTGGCAAGCCCGCTAGAGGAAGCCCACGAAGAAGTAAACCCTAGTTTCTGCACTATAAATACAACTTATATTACTCATTGTAATGGGATGAAAATTCTAGTACTTTAGGCAGAAAATATAGTGAAATACTCCTGGCTTGGGCGCCCCCAGACGTAGTCTTATTCAAAAGACGAACTGGGTAACCAAACTCACAACGCATCTTCATATTTGTTACTTGTTATCTATTTGATCCATTTCATAATCACGTTGTCCTAGATATAAAATCGAGGTCACAACATTGGCGCCGTCTGTGGGAAGAGTTCTGTCGATTTACTAAAAATCTACAGGAAACCCGAAATCTCCAATGGCGATCAATCAAGGTAACAATCCCCGAAATGAGACCGACAACCGCGATGATGTGGAAGCCTCTATGAGCTCGCAACGCTCTCATCCCATTATCCCAGAGGCCACACCCGACTGGTGGAACCTTGTCCAGATGCCAGAGGACGCAAAGGCCGTCCTGGCCGTCCTCAACAAAAAACGTCTTGTCTTCGACGAGGAGGATGAACAACCACCCGTCAAGAAAGCGGCACCCAATCCGGGGACCTCTAAGGGCAAGAACACCCTTATCGAGAAAGGGCGTTCCACTGGCCAACTGGCATACGATCCAGCGAAGCACGCCATCATTCGGAATCGCAGGCTCCTGGAAAGGCCGGCGAGGTCGGGTAACGTGTTCGAGCGACTTGGGGAACAAGAGATCCAAAAGGCCCCTATGGCCGCTGAAGACGAGGCACAATCTCAGCCCCGTCGCGCCGACCAGTTAGAGCGAGACCTGGTCATGGCCCTGAATCTACACCACAACGAGCTACCGAGAGGGTCAACAATCCACCAAGGCGACCCACCGATGACTTTCCCCCTAGGGATCATCGCGACATCAAGATCGATGCGCTGGCCAAAATGGTCCAGCGACTTCTCGAGTTAGCTGAGAACCAGGGCAGCCCGGCAGGGGCAGACCGCGACCTTATCATTCCAGACTCCTCCCTCGGGACCACAGTCACTTTGGCTCCTACCCAAAGGAAAATCAACACCGCAGCTCTAGATCGCTACAGCGGAAGCACGGACCCGAAGGTCCACGTGGACAAGTATAACTCCTACATGGCTTCCATGGGAGCCACAGATGCCACCAAGTGCAGGCTGTTTTCCTTAACCTTGAGCGACCAAGCCCACCAATGGTTCACCTTACTACCACCGTTCTCTATAGAATCGTTCACCGAGCTCGCTAGGCAATTCCTGATCCATTTCACGGCCTTGGCTCCACGACCTGCGACTAAGCAGTGACTCATGAACACGCAACAGGCAGATGATGAGTCTGATCAATCCTACATCGAAAGGATCGACAAGCTCATATTGGAGGGGGATCCCATCGGTGACGAGGCAAAAGTGCTCGGGGCTGTTTCTGGACTCAAGAAGGGGACTAAGCTGTGGAGGCGGATGACCACCGAGTATCCAATCAGCTATAACGACTTCTGGAGACGGGCGAGCGAAATCATCCACGCTTCTGAGCTACTGGAAGCGAGACTCTCCGACGACAGGGAGGTCTTCAATACAAAGAAAAACTCCAAGAAAGCCGGTAATCACTATAAGGAACCCGACAATGTCAAACCCTTTGAAGAAAATATCCCGGTCAAGTTGATTGAAGTGCTTGGCATGACTCCTGGACACGTATACAATCAGATCAGGGACCGGGAGCTTCTTCTCCCACCTCGGCCGATCAAAAACAAGGGGAAGGCAAACCTAACAAGTACGACCACTTCCACGATCAAGTGGGACACTACACCAGCGAGTGCAAAGATTTACTCCCCCAGCTTTGGAGGTTAAACGAGGATGGATTACTAGACGAGTTTGTCAAGCGACCTCAGAAAAATCAAGATCGAGCTCAGAAAGGTCGCCAACAAGAAAACCCACGGGAAGAGCCGGCTCCGGGGGATGCCAGAAGGGGCGAGAGGCTGCGTGATACATACCTTATCCCCGCTCGGAACAGTAGGGGGACTTTCTACAACCGCCTCATCCAAAAGGCATCTGAAGGCGGAGATAAGGGAAATTGAGAACACCAGGAAAATGGTGTTACCTATTTTCTTGGTAGGAGAGGAGTCCAGCACAATCGAGTTCGGCGAAAAGGACAAGGCCGGAGTAGTCTACCCCAACGTCGATCCCCTTGTGATCAGAGCCAATATCATGGGCACCACCGTATGCCACTTGTTAGTGGATGGGGGAGCCTTCTGCAACATACTCTTCAAGAAGACCCTGGATCAGCTCGGAGATTACGACGCATATATCACCCCATGCGACCACGTCGTGAAAGGATTCAGGGACGCAATAGTAAAGCCGACAGGGATGATCCGACTTGCTGTATAATTAGTCTCCACTCTGAATGAAGAAGTTAGGGCCACTAGGCTTTTAGATTTCCTAGTTTTCTTCCTCCCGAGCTCCTACAATGGATTCCTCGGGAGGCCGTTTGAACGTGAATTTGAGGCTGCATCCTCGATTTTTTATTTCTGTGTGAAGTTTCCCACCAAGAGTGGGCTGGTCGGCACCGTTAAAGGTGACCAAGTTGATGCAAGGGGTTGTTTGATTTATTCCTCATCTCGTTTAAATTTCGCACCAACATCTAGCAAACAAATATTTGTAATAGATAGCGAAAAGCAGTGTAAAATTTTAAATAACAAAACGAGCAGGAAGAGAAGTCGCGACGACCTCGATCCAAGGATGGGGCCCAAACCAGAAGAATTTTTACTCGAAGTAGAAATAGACGATCCCCGACAAAATACCCAAAGGGCTGTCCCGGGGGAAGACCTCGAGAAAGTCAAAGTGGACCCAGCCCGTCCAGATCTTGAAGTAATAATCGGCTCAAAGATGCCGGACGACCTGAAGGGGGAAGTCATCGACTTTCTCAAAAAGAATCTAGACGTCTTTACTTGGTCGCACAAAGACATGGTAGGGATCGATCCAGAAGTTGCGTGGCATAAGCTACACACAGATCCAGGCCGAAAACTGATAGCTCAGAAGAGGCAAAAATTCGGTCCCGAAAAATATGCAGCACTAGCCGAAGAGGTGAAGAAGCTGCTGGACAATAACTTGATCACTCAAGCCGATCAACCCCAATGGGTGGCCAATGCTGTTCTAGTAAAAAATTCCAATGGGACTTGGCGGCTATGCATCGACTTCACAGATCTCAATAGCGCATGCCCAAAAGATTTCTTTCCAATGCCCCAAATCGACCACCTGATAGATAACACAGCAGGGCACGAGATAATATCCTTCATGGACGCCTTTTCAGGCTACCACCAGATAACCATGTATGAACCTGGCAGGCAGCATACCTCGTTCCTAACAGAGAAGAACATCTACTGCTGGAAGAGGATGCCTTTCGGCTTGAAAAATGCAGGGGCAACATATAAGAGGCTGGTCAACCACATGTTTACCGACCTCATAGGGAAGTCGGTGGAAGTCTATGTCGAAGACATAGTCGTCAAAAGCTTAAAATCGAAGGACCACTTAACCCACTTGGCCCAAACTTTCGATATCCTGAGAAAGTTCAACATGCGACTAACCCAAAGAAGTGAATTTCAGAGTCGAATCTGGGAAGTTTTTAGGACACTTGGTGAGTAAATGAGGAATCGAGGCGAACTCCTCCAAAGTCAAAGCCATACTAGACATGGTGGCGCTCTGAAACTTGAAGGAAGTACAAAAACTCACAAGATGCCTGGCCGCCCTAAATCAATTCATCTCCCGAATGGGGGATAAGTGCAAGCCGATGTTCGACACCATCTGGAAAAAATTGAAGTTTGAATGGACACACGAAAGTCAGGAAGCTTTCGGCAAGATCAAAGCTTACCTGGCGGACGTAAGCATTCTGTCGAAACCAATTCCGGGGGAGAATCTTTTCTTATACCTCGCGACCTCTGAAACAGCTTTGAGCGCAGTACTAGTTCGGGTGAAGGATAGGAACGAGCTCCCAATCTACGCGCTAAACAAAAATGAACAACGATATTCGGTCCTGGAAAAACTAGCATACGCGCTGGTTATGAGCGTAAGGAAATTAAGGCCTTATTTTTTCGACCACCAAGTCGAAGTATTGACTTCCACACCCCTGAGCAACATCTTGCACCGGCCAGACACGTCGGGGCGATGCCTCAAATGGGCAATTGAGGTCGGTCAATACGGGGTAACCTACGCGCCCCGACCTTCCATCAAAGCCCAAGCCCTAGCCGACTTCATCGTGGAACTTACATTCCCAACCGAAGCCGGATGCTTGAACAACCCACCCTGGGAATTGTTCGTGGATGGATCTGTGACCTCCCACAAGTCGGGGGCCGGTATAGTTTTAACAAGCCCAGAGGGGAGCTCGTTCCAGAATGCCATCACCTTTGATTTCCCCGCAACCAACAACGAGGCCGAATACGAAGCGCTTGTCAGCGGCCTAGAAATGTCAATAGCAATGGGTGTCAGAAGACTGCAAGTTCACACAGACTCCCAACTCGTAGCCTACCAGATTTCTGCAGAGTACGAGGTAAGGGACGACCGAATGGCAGCCTACCAGGAGGTGGTGAAAATATTATGTCAAAAATTTGACCAAATCCATGTCAAGTTAATCCCAAGAGAGCAGAACTCGCGAGACGATGCCCTAGCACGACTAGCGACTTCCGAAGGATCAACAGAAATGAAGGATGTCACCATCACGACATTACCCCACCCATCCACCGAACAGGCGGAGGTCGCAAACCTAGAAGACTCGAAATCGAGCTGGATGACACCCATCATCGAGTATCTGACAACAGGCATTCTGCCGACAGATAAGGTCCAGGCTCGGCAGCTTCAATTGCGAGCAACAAGATACACTATGGTCCAGACCGAGCTGTACAAGCGTGGCTTCAGCATGCCCCTACTCCGGTGCATCACACCCGAATAGGGGCAAATAATCCTACGTGAAATACATGAGGGGGCATGCGGAAACCACACTGGGGGGGAATCACTGGCCCACAAAACCAAAAGACAGGGATACTTTTGGCCCACGCTAAGGGCAGATGCCCTAGTAGCAGTAGATTACTTTACAAAGTGGGCAGAAGCAGAGGCACTGGAGACCATAGATCAGAACCAAGTCATCAAGTTCATATGGCAGAACATCATATGCAGATTCGGTTTACCACAAGCCATCATATCAGACAATAGCAAGCAGTTCGACGGCCTCAAGGTCGAGGCTTTCTTCAAGAAGTGGAAAATCACGAAGCTCTTCTCAACCCCATACCACCCGCAGTCAAATGGACAGGTCGAGGCCGTGAACAAAATCATTAAGCACACTCTCAAAGCCAAGATCGAGGGGGCTAAAGGGAAGTTGGCTAGCGAGCTCCCAGATGTTCTATGGGCCTATAGAACGACCTACAGAAATTCAACCGGAGAAACCCCTTACTCACTAGCCTTCGGGACCGAAGCAGTGGTCCCCGTGGAAATCAACTTCCCCAGCCTCCGCACCAGCCAGGTCACCTTCGGCCAGAACGATGAGGCCCTAACCAGAAATCTCGATCTGCTCGAGGAAAAACGACTAGAAGCTAACATGAGAAATGCCAGATACAAACAAAGGTCGGAAAAGTACTACAACTCCAAAGTGCAACTTCGGCATTTTGGAGAAGGCGACTTGGTGCTCAAGAAGGTACTCGGCGAATCGAAAGGGATCCTCGGCCCAAACTGGGAGGGCCCATTCAAGGTCTCAAAGATCTTACCTAATGGAGCATACAAGCTCGAGCAGCTAAATGGCACCAAGGCTCAATACCCATGGAACGCGGCACACTTGAGGAAATATTATCAGTGAAACTACTCTTGTAAATAGTTATTTATCGAAGTTGTTAATAATGTTTTTTCCCTCATCTCGAAATCATTGTGTGAAACCCAAAGGGACTATGTAAAGAAAACATAAATTACCCGAGGTACGACTTTCGACATACCGAGGGCGGAATCGACACCCTATGAGGGGCGACCCCCCCCCCCCGACTTTATAAGACGACCAGAAAAATGAAGTCCGAACAATAAAGTCGCATTACAGATAAGACGACAAGGACAAATAAATAAAGAGTCGCATAAGGAAATCAAGTCGACACAATATGATAAAAGAGAGTGAATTTCATTAATAATTACTTAAAAGGGGGCCCGAAGGCAAGTACATGGGAAAGGCCCGAAGGCTGATACATCGGAACAAAAAAAAACACTATGTCTCGAAGAAGCCCCACCACTCAAGGCCCCTCCGGGCCTCCCTCCACACTCCCCTCCGCGGCTACAACCTCGAGTGCCGACCCCGGCTCGGGCTGGGCGACCTCCACCTCGGGGACCGGGCGCACGATCCGAGAGGGATTGGCGAAGAAGGAGAGATCGATACCCATGTCCTCCAAATCCTTGATCTCCAGAAGGACCGTAGGAGCGGGAGGATAATCTCGGACATAGTCTGGCAGTTCGGTGATAAAAGGAGTGAGGTCTCCCACAGGATTCGCCTTGTGGAAAACCCGAATGGCTCCAACATAGGCCATCACATAAGCGAAATTGGCGTTGAGTTCCTCAGTACTCCTGAAGTCGCCCTCCTTCTCTGACAGTGTCCTCGGCCTCAGCCAGCTCGCCCTCTAGACGGGACACCTTCGCCCTCTCAGCCCTCAACTCCCCCTCTACCTCAGCCATGTGCCCCTCGGCGTCGGAAAGTCGTTTGAGAAGGTCGGAGTTGGAGGATTCCAGCCTCTTCTGAGCATCCGCTGCAGCGACCAACATCTTGGCCTGGTCGGCAACCCGAGCTTGGGACTTCCTGAGCTCCTCCAGCTCGGTCTCCAGCTGGCCGCTGGTCTTCTCAAGATAGAGGACCGCCTTTTGAGAGTGGGCGAGGGTTGAGTACAGATTACCCATTGCCTTTTGCCGATGGGCATTGCTGTGGTCCGTGTGCGTCCATTCCCGAGTCAGGTTCTGCAGGCCCCTCCAGAGATAAGCAGGCCAACTCTCAGGAACCCCAGCCGGGACGATGTGCCCCGATCTCAAGAAGCTCAAGGCCTCGGGGCCGAACTTATGTGGAGTCAGCTCCGGGCTGCAAAAGAAATCCGAAGGTCGGTAAGATAAGAGAGATATGTGCAACATAAAGGAAACTCGGTCAAAAACTTACTCGTTGAGGCGGTCGGTGTCCTAGCCCAACCATGAGTCATCCTACGGAAGTCGATCCCCCCTAGGGGCGGAGGCGGGCTATGAAGAGGGACGGGATTGCGACCTCCCGGTCTCGGGGTGAGGCTCCTCCCTCGCCCTCTTGTGGGCAGACTCAGGGGTTGGCTCCCTTTGCTTCCTCTTGCCTCTGTAGGCAGCTGAGGGGCCCGATGGGGCGGAGCTCGGAGGAGGAAGGTCGGTGGCCGGTACGTGCTTCATCTAGCCCAAGACCGATTTCTTCCTGGAGGCCATCACTGCGGCAGAAGGTTGACGGTGATAGACCAGGATGTCGGGGTCTGCACGACGGAAGGGTCAGGCGACTAAAAAAAAAAAGAAAAAGAGGGAAATTTGACGAAGGTAAAAGTAACCAAGTCGCAGAGCGCCACTCACAAGGTATGTTCAGGTGGCGGGGGTAAGTGTAGAGCCCGGCTTTCAACCGATCGAGCTCAGAGTTGAGGGCATTGACGTCGCGAAGGCCCAGCTCGGTGTGTCGAACAGTCCTGAACGCCTCTTGGAAATCCCAAAACAGGTCGGCGATTAAGGGCATGAATACTGCAAAAGGAAAAGGAGAATTAGATCAGTACGACCTCAGAAGTATGAAAATAAGAATTTACCATGTTTGACGCGGGGTGCATAATCCGTGGGGACCCGGATGGGCAATGTGCTCGAAGGGTCCGTTGACTCCCAAGCGCCCCCAACGAACCACCATTTTCGATGCCAGTCCGTGACTTTGTTCGGGGATCCCATTCACGAGCTCCCGCCCCTTGAGAAGTTGCACGACATTATAACCGCCGGCTTGAAAGATCGACGATATCACATAAGCGATCTCGCCAGGGGTCGGCATCCGGTGTAGCCCGGCCAGACCAAGAATGGTCATTGTCGATAGAATATAACTCCAGTCATTCGGAGTAATCCAAGTGAGGCTCTAGTTCCAAGCAGCTAGCAGGTGGGAGATCGCCGGATGGAGGGGAAAGCAAATCCCGACCTCCATTGAGTGCTCGTTGACGGCTATCATCCCTGGCGGTGGCTGGTCGGCACTCTCCTCGGAGGTCACCCCATAGAAGTGTACGTCCCGGGGCACTTTGTATAATAGGCGGAGGGAGGGTACATGCCGATCAGTCAAGGTCGACCTATACCGGGGCAAGTTGGAGGCCATGTACTCGGAACGAACTGACCTCCTATATGAGCGGTCAGGTCGCTTGTAAGGGGCTTCGGCCTAGTAGGATTGGTAGTCGAAGGCCCGTACATAGGCCCCATAATCCTGGGTCAGAGCCGAGGTACCGGCGGGCTCCTCCCCTTCAGATGCGGCCGGGCGGAGCGTATCGATATCCAAAGGAGGAAGATGGGTAATATCTTCCAACTCTTGAAGAAAGCATTCGTCCATCCCTTCGATATCACGGACGACGCGTCGGATAGCTGTGGACGAAGGCCCGCCCTCGCGGCCGGCGGCGGAGCGAGAGGCTCGGAGTTGTTGAAGCTGGGCTATGGCGATGTTGTCCTCGTAAGAAGATGAAGAGACCAGAAGATGCGGCGCGGCGGGCGCGGAAGAGCCGGAAGCCATAAGAAGGGAGTGGAAGAAGGGGAAAATTACCTGGGTGTGATCTCGTCGGAGTCGCGCCGGAGAGGAAGAAGCTCGAGTATGAGGGAAGGCTGGAGCAAGAGCGAAGGGGATGTAACAACAGGTGTGGAACCCTAGCCCCTTTTATAGAAGAACGCGGGGGACGAATTGCAGACATAAGTCGAACCCCTCTCTAAGAAACAAAGTCGTACGGGACACGCGTGGCCGGCACCGCGTTCACCGATTGGAGAAGCCTGAGGCGCATGACCTCATCCGCCTGCAACATCATTATGGCAAAATCCATCGAGTACCGCACAAATCTGCGCAACGGTCCACTTTCCCATGACCCACCAGGCGTCTCGGGGACGCCTCCCGAGATCGATTCTCCCCAAGTCGTTCCAGTTATGGATCAAGTTTAGGTCCCGATGCGAGCACGCGACCTCGACTTGAGGGGTAATTGTTGTACCATGGAATAATCCTACTCGGTAAGAGGACCTGTTAGAGCGACTTCAACTATGCTTGGGAAGTCTTTCAGCGACCTCCCCGTGACTAAAGAAGGTCGCATGGCGACTTGGGAAAAAGGGAGAAGATTGCATTCGACCTTGAGAAAAGCCATAAGTCGGGAGCGGCCTCAAGCGGTTATAGTTGGCAGAATATATTAATAATCGTAAGCGCAGATATCGCGGGGTAAGCAAGACAAGTGTATCCGGATGCGGAAATCACGGGATCGGCCGGAGGAACCCTAGATCGGGCGACAAGAAGCTTGGCAAGCCCGCTAGAGGAAGCCCACAAAGAAGTAAACCCTAGTTTCTGCTCTATAAATACAACTTGTATTACTCATTGTAACGAGATGAAAATTCTAGTACTTTAGGCAGAGAATATAGTGAAATACTCGTGGCTTGGGCGCCCCCAGACGTATTCTTATTCAAAAGACGAACTGGGTAACCAAACTCACAGCGCATCTTCATATTTGTTACTTGTTATCTGTTTGATCCATTTCATAATCACGTTGTCCTAGATATAAAATCGAGGTCACAACAACACTAACACTAACAATCTCCCACTTGGACTAGAGTCAATCACCTACATGTCTAACCCCTAGACCATCAAATGTCTAGTGTGTACATGAACACTCAGTGTTTTTGTGAAATGATCTTCCAAATTAAAAATGCGGGAATACATTTTAATTCCATTTCTCCTATCCTTATGATCTCTCGGATCAAATGATAAGTCTAGGTACATGCTTGTTTCTATTTGCTGATCTCGGTTCCTTTGCTTGAGCATTCACACCAATGTTGCCTTAATATAACTTTGTTAGGCAACTGACACTCAGAACTACCCATAGTTCTCTTAAGAACTATAAAATCCAGACAACCTCCTTGAGACTTCTGATACAGCAATGTGCTCAACTTCGGTTGTTGAATCTACAGTCGTTTTGCTTGGAACTATTCCAACCGACTGCCTTATTATTGAGAGTGAAATGTAACCTGAGTGTGATTTGTAATCATCACAGTCGGATTGGAAACTTGTGTCAGCTTAACCAGTCACTACTAGTTCTGTCTGTCCACCATAGACAAGGAAACATCATTTAGTTCATCTAAGATACTTCAAAATGGTCTTAACAGCAATCCAGTGAGACTCACCCGGATTCTATTGGTATCTACCAGTGATGTTGATAGCGTAGGCCACGTATGGCCTAGTGCAAGTCATGATGTACATGATTGACCTAATTGTATATGCATATGGGACATCTTTCACGTGCTTGATATCAGCTTCAACAGAAGAACAATCCTTCTTTGATAGCTTTATCCCATGATTTGCCGATAAATATCCTCTCCTAGAGTTCTCCATCGCAAAATGCTTCAACACCTTGTCTATATAAGTGGACTGTGATAACCCCAACATCCTCTTGGATCTATTCCTATGGATCTTGATCCCTAAGATGTAGCAGGCTTCACCAAGATCCTTCATCGTGAAGGTCTTTAACAACAAATCTTTAACGGACTGCATTAACGGGATATTGTTTCCCAAAATCAATATGTCATCGACATACCCGATTATGAAAATAATATTCTTCCTGCTGTGTTTACGATAAACGCAAGGATCTTCCGAATTAATGATGAAGTCAAAAGGACTTGATAGCTTCATCAAATCGAATATTCCAACTCCTAGAAGCTTGCTTCAATCCATAGATGGATCTCTTTAGCTTGCATACTAGATTATAATTCGGCTTAGATATAAAACCTTCCGGTTGAGTCATAAACATTTCTTTATCAATGTTTCCATTGAGGAAAGCTGTTTTGACGTCTATCTGCCAAATCTCATAATCACAGTATGCTGCTATCGCAAGTAAAATTCGAATGGAGTTGATCTTTGCAACTGGTGAGAAGGTCTTGTCATAGTCAATGCTTTCGCGTTGACTATATCCCTTGGCCACCAACATAGCTTTTAAGGTTTCTGCTTTGCCATTTGCACTGGTCTTGCACTTGAAGACCCAATCACAATATATGGGTCTAACCCCTTCTGGCAACTCAACCAAGTCCCAGACTTGATTGGTGTACATCGAGTCCATCTCGGATTTCATGGCTTCATGCCACTTTCCTGAATCAATATCTGATATTGCTTTAGAATAAGCATTAGGATCGTCCTTATCCGGTATATCCATATTATTGAGTTCCTCCAAGAGGTAACCGTATGTAATGGGCAGATTACGATTCCTAATTGACTTACGGAGCTGTGGTTGTGCAGGCTGTACATTCTGATCATGAAAATTTTATGGTGTATCGATTTCATTAATGTCCGGAGAGTCCTCAACAACTACACTTTCAGATGCCTCTTTGGGTGGGAGTTTGAACTATGTTGCTCTCATTTAACCCACTTGGAGGTTCTTGCACAGGCAAGCCAACTCCAATTACTCTCCCACTAGCTGAAAGACGATCACCTAGTGAAAGCCTCCCACCGTGAAAGTTGCTGAATGCTCCCACTGATTCCTTATCATGTTGCTTTGATAAGATATCAGTCTCTTTGTTAATTTGTGGTTCTTGAATTTCTTCAAGTTCTATCAGCTTACGACCTTGTTCCTTAAAGATATAGTCTTCTTCGAGGAACTTGGTCTGCCTAGAAACAATCACTGATTGTTTCTCAGGTAGATAGAGGTAATATCCTTTAGTTTCCTTAGGATATCCCACAAAGTAATCCTTTTCACCTTTGGATTCCAACTTATCAGTAAGAATCTTTTTCACAATTATGGGGCAACCCCATGTTTGATATGTGTAAAAGTTGGCTTCTTGCCATACCATATTTCTTATGGTGTATGCTCAACCGATTTAGATGGAATCCTATTTAGAATGTTAATTGAGGTTTGTAACGTGTATCCCCATAAGAATGTTGGAAGAGAGGAGAAGCTCATCATAGACCTCACCATGTCTAACAGAGTTCGGTTTCTCCTCTCGGACACACCATTCATCTGAGGTGTTCCGGGAGGAGTCCATTGTGACTGGATTCCATGTAACTTCAAGTAATCAATGAATTCATGGCTAAGATATTCACCTCATCGATCTAATCGAAGAGTCTTGATACTCTTTCCAAATTACTTCTCTACTTCAGCCTTAAACTCTTTGAATTTCTCAAAAGATCCGAACTTATGTTTCATAAGATACGCGTATCCATATCTTGAAAAATTATCAGTGAAAGTGATGAAGTATCCAAACTGACCCCTAGCTAGAGTGGGCAATGGTCCACAAACATCATTGTAGATCAACTCTAGAACTTCTTTGGCATGCACTCATTTCCCAGAAAAGGGTCTGTTGATCATCTTGCCCATGAGATAAGATTCACAATCTCCATAAGACTCACAGTCGGATGGGGTTAAGTAGTTTAACTTTCTTAACCTTGTAATTCTTTTCCCGTTTACATGATCAAGTTCTACAATGCCATAAGTAAGTCGGGTTTTCATGATTACTAAGTTTGAGTCATTAATTTTGTATGTTAAGAACATCATATCCATAATACAACAAATGCATGTTGCGAGTAATAGAAAGAACTAGATGACAACCATCAAGTCTAACACATAAGTCCCCGCACGTTAAGTTAGCAACTCTTGCTTCATTTCCACGTGTAAGACGACTTCACCCGCCCTAACTGCCCTAAGACATATCAGCCCCTTCACATTCGTACAAATGTGAGAGCCACATCTGGTATCTAATACCAAGCAGTTAGCGCTATTAGTGGACATGTTTATCTTAATGACAAATATACATGTTCTAGTGCCTTCGTTTGAGCAGCTAGAACCTTACAGTCCTTCTTCCAGTGCCCTCTTCTGCTTACAGTAGAGGCACACATCCTTGTTTACATGCTCCTTCCTTTGAACACCATCTTAGTGATAGTGAACTCAAAAGTGTTGAGTACGTTGTGAAGTTCAGGCATGGTTGCATCCGTCTTATTCCTATTGTAGTTCACAATGAAGCTTGAATATGAATCCGCGAGTGACTGGAGGATAACATAAATGGGAACATTGGTCTTTTAGATCAATGCCTAAATTACCAAGTTTCTCAATTAGGCCTATCAACTTAAGCACATGAGGTGAACATTCCCTTCTTCAGCTAACTGACATCCGAACAAATCTCTCATCATTTCGAAGTCCACGTGCCAGAGGTCACGGAAGGGAATGTGGAGGGGTCGGTTGGTGGTTTGGCAGGGCCCTGAGTGGCAAAGCTCCTGGCGGTTTACCTTTTTTGTTTATCATTTCGATGTACCGGCCTTCGGACTTGCTTCATTGTATGCGCCTTCGGGCCCCCACTTCTTTTATTTCAATGTGTTGACTTGATTTCCTTAATCTACTTGTTGTCTATTTGTCCATGTCGTCTTATCCATATTGCGACTTTATTGTTTGGACTTCTTTTTTCTGGTCGTCTTATAAAGTCGTGGGAGGTCGCCCCTCATGGGGTGTCGATCCTCCCCTCAGTATATTGAAAGTCGTACCTCGGGTGACTTATGTTTTCTTTACATAATCCCTTTGGGTTTTACACAGTAATTTTGAGATAAAGGAAAAGACATTATTATTAATAAATATTTAATAAATAACTGATTACAAGAATGTAATTTTACTGATAATATTTCCTCAAGTGTGTTGCATTCCATGGGTATTGAGCCTTGGTGCCATCTGGTTGTTCGAGCTCGTACGCTCCATTAGGTAAGATTTTTGAGATCTTGAATGTGCCCTCCCAATTCGGGCCGAGGGTTCCTTTCGATTCGCCGAGTATCTTCTTGAGCACTAGGTCTCCTAATCTGAAGCATCGAAGTTGTACTTTGGAGTTATAGTACTTCTCCAGCCTTTGTTTGTACCTTGCATTTCTTATGTTAACTTCTAGCCGCTTTTCCTCGAGCAGATCGAGGTTTCTGGTTAGGGCCCCATCGTTTTGGTCAAAGGCGACCTGACTTGTGCGGAGACTGGGGAAGTCGGTTTCTGTGGGAACTAGTGCTTCGGTCCCGAAGGCTAGTGAGTAGGGGGTTTCTCCTGTTAAATTTCTGCAGGTCGTTCTATAGGCCCACAAAACATTCGGGAGCTCGCTAGCCCACTTCCCCTTGGCTCCCTCAATCTTGGCTTTGAGAGTGTGTTTAATGATCTTGTTCACGGCCTCGACCTGACCGTTTGACTGCGGGTGGCATGGGGTAGAGAAAAGTTTTGCAATTTCCCATTTCTTGAAGAATGCATCGACCTTGAGGCCATCAAATTGTTTACCATTGTCTGATATGATTGCTTGTGGTAAACCGAATCAGCATATGATGTTTCGCCATATAAACTTGATGACCTGGTTTTGATCAATGGTTGCCAGTGCCTCAGCTTCGGCCCATTTTGTGAAGTAATCCACCGCCACCAGGACGTATTTGACCGAACCTAGCGCTGTTGGGAGTGAGCCAATAATGTCTATCCCCCACTTGGCAAATGGCCACGAGCTGAGGATACTTGTAAGCTCTTCCGGGGTGCTTTTGATGGAAGGAGCATAGACTTGGCACTTATGGCACTTGCGAGCGAAGATGATGGCGTCGGCCCTGGGCTAAAAATATCCTTGCCTTGTGGTCTTGTGGGCCAGCGATTCTCCCCCGGTGTGGTTTCCGCATACCCCTTCATGTATTTCGCGTAGGATCACTTGTCCTTGCTCGGGTGTAACACATCGAAGTAGGGGGATGCTAAAACCACGCTTGTACAACTCATTTTGGATCATCGTGTATCTTGCTGCTCGCAATTGTAGCTGCCGGGCTTGGACCCTATCTGTTGGCAGGAGGCCTGTTGTCAAATATTCGATGATGGGTGTCATCCAGTTCGATGTTGGGGCTTCTAGGTTTGCGACCTTTGCGTGCGTGGTGGAGGGGTGGGATAATGTCGTGATGGTGACATCTTTCATCTCTGGTGATCCTTCAGAAGTCGCTAGTCGCACTAACGCATCGGCTCGTGAGTTTTGTTCTCTTGGGATTAGCTTGACATGGATTTGGTTGAACTTTTGACATAGTATTTTCACCACCACTTGGTAAGCTGCCATCCGGTCGTCTCTTGCCTCATATTCTCCCGAGATCTGGTAGTCTACGAGTTGGGAATCTGTGTGAACTTATAATCTCTTGACACCCATCGCTATTGACATTTCCAGGTCGCTGATGAGCGCTTCATATTCGGCCTCGTTATTCATCGCGGGGAAGTCGAAAGTGATGGCGTTCTGAAATGAGGTTCCTTCCGGGCTTATCAGAAATATACCGGCCCCCAACTTATGGGAGGTCGCTGATCCGTCCACGAATAGCTCCCAAGGTGGGCCGTTTGGACACCCAGCTTCAGATGGGAAGGTGAGTTCCACGATGAAATTGGCTAAAGCCTGGGCTTTGATGGCAGGTCGGGGTGCGTAAGTTACCCTGTATTGTCCGACCTCAATTGCCCATTTGAGGCATCGTCCTGACGTATCTGGTCGATGAAATATGTTCCTCAGGGGTGTGGAAGTAAGTACCTCGACTTGGTGGTCGAAAAAGTACGGCCTTAGCTTCCTTACGCTCATAACTAGCGCGTATGCTAGTTTTTCCAGGGCCGGATATCGTTGCTCCGTTTCCTTCAATGTCTGGCTGACAAAGTAGATCGGGAATTCGTTCCTGTCTCTACTCGAATGAGTACCGCACTCAGAGCTGTTTCGGAAGCCGCAAGGTATAGAAAAAGTTTTTCCCCAGGAACTGGTTTTGACAGAATACTTACATCCGCCAAGTAAGCCTTGATTTTATCTAAAGCTTCCTGGCTTTCGTGTGTCCATTCGAACTTTGACTTTTTCCGGATGGTGTCGAACAGCGGTTTGCATTTGTCTCCCATTCGGGAGATGAAATGGTTCAAGGCGGCTAGACATCCCGTGAGTTTTTGTACTTCCTTTACGTTTCGAGGCGCTTCCATGTCCAATATCGCTTTGACCTTGGTGGGATTCGCCTCTATCCCCCACTTTCTCACCAGGTGCCCCTGTAATTTCCCTGACTCAACCCCGAAGTTGCATTTTTTGGGGTTCAATCGCATGTTGAATTCCCTCAGGATGTCGAAAGTTTTGGCCAAGTGTGTCAGGTGGTCCTCCGACCTCAGACTTTTGTCGACTATGTCATCTACTTAGACTTCCACCGACTTCCCAATGAGGTCGGTAAACATGTGGTTGACCAGCCTGTGGTATGTTGCCCCTGCGTTTTTTAAGCCGAAGGACATCCTCTTCCAGCAATAGATGTTCTTCTCTGTCAAGAACGAGGTATGTTGCCGATCAGGTTCGTACTTGGCTATCTGGTGGTAGCCTGCAAAGGCATCCATGAAGGACATTATCTCGTGTCCTGCCGTGTTGTCTATCAGGTAGTCGATATGAGACATTGGGAAAATATCTTTTGTACAAGCGCCATTGAGATCTGTGAAGTCGATGCACAACCGCCAAATCCCATTGGATTTTTTCACTAACACGGCATTGGCCACCCACTGAGGTTGATCGGCTTGCGTGATCAAGTCTTTGTCCAGTAACTTTTTTACCTTCTCGGCTAATGCTGCGTACTTCTCGGGGCTGTACTTTTGCCTTTTCTGAGCTATCGGTTTTCAAGGTGGATCTATGAATAACTTATGGCATGCGACTTCCGGGTCGATCCCTACCATATCCTTGTGCGACCAAGAGAAGACGTCTAAGTTCTTTTTTTGAGAAAGTCGATGACTTCCCCCTTCAGGTCGTCCGACATTCTTGAGCCTATGATTACTTCAAGATCTGGTCGGGATGTGTCTACTTTGACTTTCTCGAGGTCTTCCCCTGGGATGGTCCTTGGGATATTTTGCCGTGGGTCATCTATTTCTGCTTTGAGCAGAAATTCTTTTGGTTCGGGCCCCATCCTTGGATCAAGGTCGTCGCGACTTCTCTTCCTGCTCGTTTTGTTATTTAAAATTTCACACTGCTTTTCGCTATCTATTACAAGTATTTGTTTGCTAGATATTGGTGTGGAATTTAAACGAGACGAGGAATAAATCAAATAAGCCCTTGCATCAAATTGGTCACCTTTGACGGTGCCGACCAGCCCATTCTAGGTGGGAAACTTTACACAGAAATAAAAAGTCGAGGACGCAGCCTCAAATTCATGTTCAAATGGCTTCCCGAGGAATCCATTATAGGAGCTCGGGAGGTCGACAACTAAAAAATATAAAAGCCTAGTGGCCCTAACTTTTTCATTCAGAGTGGAGACTAATTCTACGGCAAGTCGGATCATTCCTGTCGGCTTCACTGTTGCGTCCCCCGAAGCCTTTCATGACATGGTCGCATGGAGTGATGTATGCATCGTAATCTCCGAGCTGGTCCAGGGTCTTCTTGAAAAGTATGTTACAGAAAGCCCCTCTATCCACTAGCGGCATACGGTCGTGCCCCTGATATTGGCTCTGATTACCAGTGGATCGACATTGGGGTAGACTACCCCGGCCTTGTCCTTCTCCCCGAACTCGATTGTGCTAGTCTCTTCTCCTATTGTGAAGACGGGTAACACCATTTTCCTGGCGTTTTCTATCTCTCTTATCTCTGCCTTCAGCCGCCTTTTGGATGAGCTGGTTGATGAAAGTCCCCCTACCGTCCCCAGTGGGGACAAGGTATGTATCATGCGACCTCTCGCCTCTTCTGGCATGGGTGGTACTGGCCGTTCCCCCTGGCCGGCATCCCCGAAGCTGGCTCTTCCTGTGGGTTTGCTTGTTGGCGACCTCTCTGAGCTCGATCCTGATTCTTCTGAGGTCGCTTGACAAACTCGTCCAGTAATCCATCCTCGTATAACCTCCAAAGCTGGGGGAGTATATCCTTGCACTCACTGGTATAGTGCCCAGTTTGATCGTGAAAGTGGTAGTACTTGTTGGGGTTTGCCTTCCCCTTGTTCTTGATCGGCCGAGGTGGGAGAAGTAGTCCTCGGTCCCTGATCTGATTGTATATGTGCCCGGGTGTCATGCCAAGCACTTCCATCAACTTGACCAGCATATTTTCTTCAAAGGGTTTGAAGCTGCCGGGTGCCTTGTAATGACTGCCGGTTTTATTGGAGCTTTTCTTTGAGTCGGTGATCTCCTTGCCTTCGGAAAGTCTTGATTCCAGAAGCTCTGAGGCATGGATGAGGTCGTTAGCTCGCCTTCGAAAGTTGTTATAACTGATCGGGTATTCAGTGGTCATCCGCCGCCATAGCTTGGTTCCCTTCTTGAGACCAAAGACGGCCCCGAGCACATTGGCCTCATCCCCGATTGGATCCCCTTCGAGTATGAGCTTGTCGATCCTTTCGATGTAGGATCAATCAAATTCATTGTCGCCCTATTGGGTGTTCATGAGTCATTGTCTAGTCGCAGGTCGCGGCGCCAAGGCTGTGAAATGGGTCAGAAACAACCTGGCGAGCTATTCGAAAGTTTCCACTTAGAAAGGTGGCAGTGAGGTGAACCATTGGTGGGCCTGGTCGCTCAAAGTTAGGGAGAATAGATGGCACTTTGTGGCATCCAACGTGCCCATGGAGGCCATGTAGGAGTTATACTTGGCCACGTGGACCCTTGGGTCCGTGCTTCCATTGTAGCGATCTAGGACCGCAGTGTTGATTTTTTGCTGGGTGGGTGCCAAAGTGACTGTGGTCCCGAGGGGGGAGTCTGGGACGATAAGGTTATGGTCTGCCCCCGTCGGGCTGCCTTGGTTTTTAGCTTGCTCAAGAAGTCACTGGACTGTCCTGGCCAGCACATCAAGTTTGACATCGCAGAGATCTTTGGGGCGGAAGGTCGTTCTTGGATCGCCTTGGTGAATTGCCGACCCTCTCGGTAGCTCGTCGTGGTGCAAGTTTAGAGTCATGACCAGGTCTCGCTCCATCTGGTCGACGTGATGGGGCTGAGATTGTGCCTCATCCTCGATGGCTATTGGGGCCTTCTGGGCCTCTTGTCTTCCCAGTCGGTCGAACATGTTGCCCGATCCGGCCTGCCTTTCTACGAGCCTACGGTTTCGAATGATGGCGTGTTTTGCCGGATCATACGCCAGTTGGCTGGTGGAATGCCCTTTCTCGACAAGGGCATTCTTGCCCTTGGAAGTCCCCAGGTTGGGTGCCGCTTTCTTGGCTGGCGGCGTTCGTCCTCGTCATCGAAAGCGAGGCGTTTCTTGAGAAGGACGGCCAGTACGGCCTTCGCGTCCTCCGGCGTTTGGACGAGATTCCACCAGTTGGGGGTGTTCTCTAGAATGATGGGGTGAGAGCATTGCGAGCTCATGGAGGCCTCAATACCATCGCGGTGGTCAGTCTCGTTCCTGGTGGTGTTACCTTAATTTATCGCCATCGACAAAGATTGGGTTTTCTGTAGATTTTTCAACAAATCGACAGGTTATCTTTCCCACAGACGACGCTAATGTTGTGACCTAGATTTTACGTCTAGGGCAACGTGATATTATTGAATGGGATCAATTAGGGTAACAAAGAACACATATGAAATATACGCAGATTTGGTTACCTAGTTCGCCTTTTGAAGAAGACTATGTTTGGGGGTGCCCAAGCCAGGAGTATTTTATTATATTTTCTGCCTAAGAGTACTAAGATTTCGTCCCTTTACAATGAGTGATACAAGTTGTATTTACAGAGCAGAAATTAGGGTACACTCCTCCGTGGGCTTCAATCAATGGGCTTGCCAAGCACCCAGCCGCCAGAGCTAGGGTTTTATCGGTTAATCCCATGGTTTTCATGTCTGGATACACTTGCCTTACTTACCCCGCGATATCCGAACTTTCAGTTATCCGTATCTTTGCTATAAATAGCCGTCTGAGGTCGCTTCCGACTTGTGGTCTTTCCCAAGGTCGAATGCGACCTTCTTGTTCCTTCTAGATCGCTTTGAGACCTCCTTCAGCCTCTAAGTCGCTGTGCGACCTTCTTTATCTTTGAGGAAGTCGCTCCGCAGCCTCCCGATTCCTACCGAAGTCGCTCTACCTGATCTCCTCACCGAGTAGGATTATTCCATGGTACAACATATAGATTGTTATCGATCATTACGTATTTTGCTGCCCTTGTCTGTAGTTGTCTAGCTTTGACTCTGTCGCCGGGAAGGTGTCCTTGTTGGAATTTAGAGGCACGTAAACACGTAATACATGCGCAGCAGAAATAAACAGTTCACCAATAACGAACAATTAATTACATAATTGAATACGTATAAACATAAAGAGAAACCTTACAATAAATCGTACGCATATTTCTCTACTATGGTATTCACGTAATCCCTAATCAAGGACTTACACGGATTTTCCAGCGTTGAATCCCGAGATGAATTTGCTAGGAAAATTCTAACTCTAGAACTTATGGAGAGAATAATGAATTAATGTTGTTTGTGAATTCCCAAGAGCATATATATATATAGGGAAGACCCAGCTTAAATCTTAAGCTAACCTGATTAGGAAATAAAATCCCTAATCTTATAAAATAAATCTCTTAGATTTATTTTCCATATATAAAATCTCTACGGATTTAATTCCCATGTATATCAAATCTCTACGAATTTGATTCCATATATATTAAATCCTATAATAATATTCCATATATTATTATTGGGAATCCTATTTAATTAAATCCAATTTAATTAAACATTAATAATAATTAATTCCAAATTAATAAATTAATCAACCAACTATAATTCGTAAAAGGGAACTACTTGTTGTGTGACCCAAATGCCCTCATATATCGAGCGATTAGTCAAAATAACAGTCTTAATTAAACCCTAGATAATAAATCAGACATTCTCAATATATGAGGTACGTTGCGAGAAACATGCAACTACCTGTAACTGAAACATGGGCTATTACGATTTCCTCCTATCATTCGCGAATAGTCGATTAAGTCTTGAACATGATGAAGTGTCTATTCAAATAACTTAATCATATTATCTCTAATCACTAATTGATCATGTATGTCACACTTAGCCACAAAGTCTAAGTTGACATGCATCGGCTGATGACTTAGATCCAATTATGATGAGAAGATGAATATTCTCTCAAAATCCACATTGAGGACTGAATCCTATTCTTGGATCAACTACCACGCACATGCACTTCGTGATGAACCCAATCCAAGCCATATCTGCCCATAGACGGGTGCAAGCGTCGGTCATGGTCAAATTTCATCACTTCATACATATCGTGCGTATTGACCTCAAGTCAAAGGAGTATCTCAATGCTCCCACTAACCGAGACACTCATAGACACATATTGTGGACTTATATCAAACGGTTTCTCGGATGGGTATACCAATACCCTCTAAAGTATTTGTGCATCCATCATGAGATACCTAGTATCTCGTAGTAAGTGAGATCTTACTACACTATGTAAGAGTATGATGCAGATCGCATACCAATCTCAATTGCATCACCAATATCCCATTCTTGATGATCCTTGATCGGGGCCATTTGAGAATCATGCTTAAGTCATCTGAGTTCTCACAACCTCAATGACAACAATGACTCATGGGAACACTTGCATGAATAAATGCAAACAATCAAACATAATATTCAAACAAGTATATTCTCATACATTAATATTAAGTGAACTACAATATTAAATCAAACTGAATTTCATCGAGTATTATGTCCTTACAATAGATTGTCTCTAGGACACTAACACTAATAGTCCTGTCTTGAGGTATTCAATTATTGGTCTCATCCAATTTTTGATGTCGATCTCCATGCGGTTGGTTGAGGTGACCAAAGCGTGTATGGTTGATGGGTGAGTCAGTTTGGTAATGGTGACTTCCTTCATGTCGGTCGGCCCTTCCGACGTTGCTAACTTGGCCAGGGCGTCTGCATAGGAGTTTGCATTTCTGGGCACTAATTCCACATATACTTGATCGAATTTTTCGAGAAAGCCCCTAACGATTTCCTAGTACGCGGTCATTCGGTCGCACTGGGCTTCATATTCTCCCGATACTTGGCACGCGACCTGTTGTGAGTTGGTGTGTATTTTTAACTTTTTGACTCCCATGGTCAATGCCATCTCTAGTCCCCCCGATGAGGGCTTGATATTCGGCCTCATTATTGGTCGCTTGAAAATTGAACATGATGGAAGTTTGGAAGTAGTATTCGTCTGGGCTAGTCAAAACCATGCCCGCTCCGGCTCGGGCTTGGGTGGAGGAGCCATCGACGTAGAGCTCCAAAGGTGGGCCGATCGGTGCGTCTAGCTTGGTTGGGAAAGTGAGTTCTACGACGAAGTCGGCCAGGGCTTGTGCCTTGATGGCGGTTCGTGGGGCGTACGTGACTCCAAATTGACCGATTTCAATTTCCCACTTCATGCATTGTCCTGCCGTGTCTGGCCAGTGCAAAGCATTCCTTAATGGGAGCGAGGTTAATACGTCCACTTGGTGGTCAAAAAAATACAACCGTAGCTTTCTCACTCTCATTATTAGGGCGTAAGCGAGTTTTACTAGTGGGGGTACCTTTGCTCGGTCTCGTTGAGGGCCTGTCGTATGTAGTATATTGGTAAGTCATTTTGCCCTTCTGTCCGCACCAGGACCGAGCTTAGGGCCATTTCTGAGGCTGCCAGGTATAGGAACAACTTCTCCCCCGGGACGGGTTTAGACAGGATCTTCGGGTTAGCGAGGTACTACTTGATGGTTTCCAGAGCTGTTTGAGCTTCTTTCGTCCAGTGAAAGTCGCACTTGGCCTTCTTCAATGTTTCAAAAAAAGGTTTGCATCTGTCACCCATTGGCGATATGAATCTGCTGAGGGCGGCTAGATGTCCCGCCAACTTCTGGACCTCTTTTAGGTTACTTGGGCTGCCCATCTCCAGTATGGCTTTAATCTTGGACGGATTGGCCTATATTACCCTTTTACTTACCAAGTAGCTGAGGAATTTGCCAGATTCTACGCCGAAGTTGCATTTCTTTGGGTTGAGCCTCATGTTGAACTTTCGTAGGATGGAGAATGCCCGGGCGAGGTCGGCGAGGTGGTCCTCCCTTTTCAAGCTCTTGAAGACTATATCATCCACGTATACTTCCATAGTTTTCCCGATTTCTTCCGCGAACATGTGGTTCACTAACCGTTGGTACGTTGCACCAGCATTTTTGAGGCCGAACGACATTCTCTTCCAGCAGTACATGTTCTTTTCGGTGAGGAATGAGGTGTGCTGTTGGTCGTCCTTGTGCATGGCTATCTGGTGATAGCCGGTGAAAACATCCATGAAGGTCATCATCTCGTGGCCGATCATGTTGTCGATCAGGTGGTCGATGTGTGGCATGGGGAAGAAGTCCTTGGGACAAGCCTTATTTAGGTCGGTGAAATTGATGTAAAGTCTCCACGATCTGTTTGCCTTCTTGACTAATGGCTCTATCTACGGAGGAGACTAGCTTTACCGCTAGGCGGATGATTCTGTGGAGCTTCAATGTGGCATCACCAAAACCTTTGACCAAGTGCTTGCTCGGCTCAAGATAGCTGTGGTCGCCAAGTTCGTCGAATGTCTTTTTGAACAATATATTGCAAAATGCACCGCTGTCGACTAGTAGTCATTTGATTATTACACCCATGATTTTGCCAGTGATGACTAGGGGGTCTGCGTTCGAGTAGACGATGCCAGCCTTATCCTGTTCACCAAATTGAATTTGGTTGTTCTCTCGCGCTGTTGAATTTATCGGTAGGCACAATTGAACCGTGTTTGCCATCTCCCTCAGTTCGGCCTTCTGGCGCCTTTTTGATAGCGAGGTTAGTGCAGAGAGTCCGCCCACTGCCTCGAGGGGGGATAAAGTGTGGATTATTCTTTTGCTTTCGTTTTCGGGCATGGGAGGGGCCTGCTAACCTCCCCTCTGCCCCTTGCCCTTCCTAGCGACCTCGTTTTGCTGTGGGGGATAATCGCTCATTCCGTGATTATCCTTGGGTTGTGGTTTCCTGACGTACTCGTGCAGTATCCCTTCCTCGTAGAGCTTCCAGAGTTGTTTCAGTAGATCGTGGCACTCGCTGGTGTTGTGGCCGACCATTTTGTGGTAGTGGTAATATTTTCCTGGAGTCTATCGGCTATCAATCTTCTTTATGGGTCGGGGCTCCCCTAGTAACTGTTTATCCTTGATCTGGGTGAAGATGTGTCCGGGGGACATGCTGAAGGCATCTATTAGCTTGACGGTGATTGGGTCCTCGAAAGGCTTGAAATTGCCGGGCGTCTTGTATTGTCCCAGCTTCTTGTTCATCTTAGGGGGTGCGATCTTCTTCCCGTCCCCCATCCTGGCCGCCAGGAGCTCCATAATATTGACAATGTCACTCGCGTGGGTTCTGAATTCTGCATACGTCGATGGATACCGCCACAACTTAGTACCCATTTTTAGCTCAGAAATAATGCCCAATAGTTTGGCCTCATCGCCCACTAGCTCTCCTTCTAGGATGAGTCGGTCGAACCTTTCCCAGCTAGCCTGGCTGCCATGGCTGCGAAGTGTCCCATGAAGAGCCATCCTAGTTGCTCGAAGGAGTTGGTGGATTGGGGGGCGATGGAGGTGAACCATTTGGGTGCTTGCTCATTTAGTGTAAGGGGGAAGAGTCGACACATGGTCGCGTCGAAAGCTCCCACCGATGTTATGTAAGAGTTATACTTGGCGAGGTGTGTTCTCGGGTCAGTGTCCCCACTATATCGATCGACCGAAGTCGTGTTGATCTTAGCCTGTGTTGGAGCAGCAGCGACAATCATCCCGAGAGATGACAGCGGGAGGGCCATATTGGTCGCTTGCCCGGTTCGGGCAGGCTGGCTGTCCATTCTCTCTTGAAGGGCTTGGACTGTTTGTCTGAGAACGGAGATCTCAGTGTCTCGTTGGTTTGCCCGAGCATTCCATTGGTCGCTGGGTACGCTGAGCTGACTTACTGCCGAGATGCGCGGTTCGTTCCTGAACCTTTCTTGGTGGTCACCGGCTTCGACCATGACCAGGGGGTGGGAGTTTACCTCGTCCTCTATGGGGTATGGCCCTCCTTTGGATCATGTTATCTCTTAGCCGATTGAAGACCGAGTTATCCGCTAGGTTGCCCCCTAGTCGGTTGAAGACCGAGTTGTCCCGCGGCCCTTCTTGTCGTCCATCTAGATGGCGGATCTTGTTCGCCCTCCCCTCAGGAGATGGTTGGCCTTTGGAGATGAGATGGATTGATTGAGGTCGAATTTCCGCCCCAGTTTGCCCTTTCCTTTGGCCGCTGCGGGCAGGCAACCTTGACGATGGGCTGCTGGTCGCCGTCACCATCAAAGTTCAGGTTCCGCTTGCCCCCAGTCCTCCCTTCCGTCGCGAGGGTTGGTTTCGAGGCCAGTGATTGGGATATTGCTTTACACCATTACTCTTCGTGAGTTCTTAGAGATTTGTGGGTCTGATGCAGATGGTGCCAAATTGTTATAGCTAGGAATTTCTCTCGAGTGTACTAACAATCACTCAAGAAATAACTGAATAGGAAAGATAGAACTCGAAGTTTGTTGACCCGGTTCACCGAAATTTGGCTACGT
This sequence comes from Stenogyne calaminthoides, assembly GCA_037126765.1. Taxonomy (NCBI): domain Eukaryota; kingdom Viridiplantae; phylum Streptophyta; class Magnoliopsida; order Lamiales; family Lamiaceae; genus Stenogyne; species Stenogyne calaminthoides. The sequence goes on from JBBCBC010000021.1 coordinate 28,008,999, forward strand.
CTAGGGGCAATACCAAGCCAGGAGAGTATCGAATAATTTCTGCCTAGAATGCTACAAGTTTCATCCCTTTACATCGTAAATACATTGTCATATTTATAGGCTATGCTACTAGGCCACAATTGCTCCTTGGGCCGCACCAATTGGCCCTTTAAGGTTCCCATCGGATATAGTGTATCCTCCTCAAACGGGGCCGAGATCTTTGCCCCTGGATACACTTTCCTTGCTTATCTCCAGGAAATCCGGCCTTCCAACCGCCTTGATCTCATTCCTTATTTATCATCTCTGACCTCAGGCGATCCCCTGCGAGAGGCGACCACATTGGCCGAGATCGCCTTTGATGGTCGCCCCGTGAGGCCGGTCTTCTCTTTCTAGTTTAGACCGGAGGTCACCTTGCAGCCCGGGTCTTGTCCGCGCCATTGGCGGATGGTCGCTCCGTTATCATGGGGCTATAACAGTGAGAGGGATACCAAATGAAGTATTTAGTAAAGATCATGTATGCGATGCTTGTAAAAAAGGCAAACATATAAGAGCATCATTCAAAAGCAAAGGAGAAGTGTCTACTGAAAGGATACTTCAATTGTTACATATGGATCTATTTGGTACAGTAACACCTGTGAGCACTAATGGTAGGAAATACACACTTCTAGTAGTTGATGACTACTCTAGATATACATGGGTCATATTCTTACTCAGTAAGAAAGAAACCTTGACAAAACTGCCTGAATTACTGAAGAGACTCAGTAATGAAAAGAATCTGAGTGTGGTCAAAATCAGATCAGATAAAGGCATTGAATTTATCAACCATATTATATTTGATTATTGTGCAGCAAATATAATAAATCATGAGACATTAGCTGCAAGGACCCCACAACATAATGGTGTTGCTGAAAGAAGAAATAAGACCCTGAAAGAAGCTGCAAGGACAATGATTGCTGAAGCTAATATTCCTAAAAGGTTTTGGGCTGAAGCTATCAACATTGCATGCTTCCCTCAGAACAGATCCATACTGACAAAGAATCAAAGAAAAACACCATATGAACTATGGAATGAAAGGAAGCCTCTTGTCTCTTTCTTTCGTGTGTTTGGTTGTAAGTGTTTCATTCATAATAATGGTAAAGATCAGTTGAAAACCTTTGATAGCAAAGCTGATGAAGGAATATTCTTGGGATATTCTAAAGTTAGTAAGGCCTTTAGAGTTTACAAGTGTAGGACCCTTATTGTGGAAGAAATGTCTCATGTTGTTTTTGATGAATCTACTTGTGTTCATAGAAAATAGAAATATGACCCTGGAGACTTGATAAAAAGGGTCACCAGACTTGGCCTGAAAAAAATAAAGATGCTGATAGATCATCCAGTGAGCCTGAAAGAAGAAGTCAATCACCTTCTATGAATGGAGTGAATCTGACTCATAAGAAGAAACTTAGGATGAAAATACTCAGGCTGGTGGACCTCAGGATGATAGTTCCCCACTGAAGGAAATCCAACACATAGGAGCTGATCCACCTGAACTGACTCTTGTTCAACATAAAGTAAGTAATGCCGATGAAGATGTGGTCACAGCTGAGGCAAATTCTTAATCCATCAACCAAGGGGGAACAAATGTCTCTGACAATGTTCTGAATGGAATTTCCCCTGGGGAAGATGATTCCAGTTCTCTTTTCTTGTTGTTTCCTGAATTTGATGATGATGTAACCTAACATTTCTGATAATGAGGATACCACTGAAGGGGGAACATGAAGAAGATCTTGGCTAGATAGCCACCCTTCAAGTCAGATAGTTGGTGATCCATCAGAAGGTGTTGCGAAATCTAAAGTAGAGGCGATTTGCACTAGTTTGGTAATATTAACTTTGGATGATATCATGTTGTTTTTGAGTTATATCAATGTTGTTTTTGAGTTAAATGATAGAGGTGAAGACCTAACATTGTATATGGATGGCAAAGAATAAGAAATTTTGGACCGTTTTGCAGAGACAAAGATATAGTTTAAGGGAGCTCTTCATAAACGTTGTTTGAAGGCAAAAATACAAGGTTCTTATTGATATTGTGGCCAAGTGCTTGATGAGCACTTCTAGGAGTTTGGAGCAAGTTAGCCGGAACAAGTTGAGGCTCATGGTTGCGGTTGAGGACTCTCCAACTGTTGATTTCAATTGGTTGGATTTTCTGGCTGATTGCATTCTTCACCAGATGCAAAAGTTGTCCTTTTCAAAAGGGGCATTCAAGAAGTCTGGGAATTCGTACTGTTTAGTATGAAGATAAGTTTCCTTCTTGAAACCTTGCCCAAAGATAATGAATTTCTGATTTCTGGAGTTGAATTCTCAAGAAATCGAGTTATATTCCGGAGGCCTAAAACTCAGAGAAAGAAACCAACAGCCTCGTGAAGTCCAAGTTCGACAACACAAGAGAAACCGGAGGAGTCGAGATCAGATAAGGACAATCTAGCTCTCACTGAAGTAATTCAGAAACGAGTTAGGACGGAATCAGTAAAGCAGGCTGAAGCTTCAGGAGAAAGAGAAAAGAAAAAGAAGTCTCTTGAATTGCTAAGAATAAAGAGAGAAACCGGTGAAAAGAAGAAGGCTCAGGAAGAGCAAAAGAAGAAGAAGAGATTAGTCAGGACCATCCGTGAGTTGGAATCAGGAGAGAAGTCTCCTTTGGATACTCTTGCCAAAGTGGTGTCACAAACCATTGAGGAAGAACCAACTCAGGAAGAAATGAATGTTATTGTAGGTGGCGGTGATGAGGATGTCTTTACTGAGGTGCTTGGCGCAAGCATAGGTATTGACAGGATTACTCAAGAAATCTTCACAGGTTCTCAAAAACCTGTTGAAGAAAGCCAAACTACAATCCCTACCACTGAACCCTCAGAGCCATATATTCCCATCCCTTCAGATGTTGATTCTAGCTCTGAAGAAGAACCACCTGCTCCTGAACTCAGGAAAGGTGAGGTGAAGGAGAGAGAATGGAAGCAAAAAGCAGCACAATTTTTCATGGATAAGTATCCTGAAATCTCAGAATTTTCTGACCTTCAGGATATGTTTATCAGGATGTAAACTGCCATCTTGATTGTAAATCAGAGCCTTGCCATGATGCTGAGAATTAGCAACTTCAAGGGAGAAGAATTTTGGGCTGAGGAGGTCGTAGAGTTGGATGCATTCTATGGACGAGGAAAGAGAAGACTAAGGATAAAAAATTCTGAATTTGATGCCTTAGTGAAGAAGAAGGTTGCTGAAAAGAAGGTTGTCTTGCAACCTGAAAGGGAGGTCAGTGGACAAGATAAAGATGATCAATAACCTGATCCTGTTCAGGAAAAGGAAACCTCGGAGATGGCTCTTGACAAAGGAAAGAAAGCTGCTGAGTCCAGCATTGATGCTACCATTCAGAGGGAACAAACTCAGGATGTTCCACCTTTGCAGATGATTAATTTTGGATAGACTGTTCATTACCAGAAGGAGCCTAAAGTCACCATTACAGAGTTGCCAGATGTTGGAATTCAGACTGACATTGAGGCAGAAATCCCACCTCCACCACCTCTAACTGTTGACTTCACTCCCATATTAGACAAGCTAACCAAGCTCGAGCCTTTCGTTGATGAAGTATCGAAGATTGCTGAAACTCAAACTTCTCAGGACAACACCCTCAAGTTACTCAGCACATCGATGGTGACATCCGATCAGGTAACTTTGCTATCTTCCACTATTTATACAAAAGTCACTGAATTAGACACTAGGATTGGTGGTGTGTCTAAGGAAGTATTGGAGGAAATTGAGAAAGAATTTGAGGAAAAAGATAAGGCTTTGGAAGTAAAACTGACAGCACGGGCTGATGAGGTGGTCAAAGCCGCAGTTGAGGAAATGAGTACATCACTCATGACCAAGATGCATGCTACTTATGGTGGTCTTGCTGAAGATACATCAATAGGTCTGAATGTCCTTCAGAGGATTCAGGATGAACAATTCCACATTGCTGCAGAATTGAGATCTATTGGGAGAGAGGAATTGCATATGGATAGGACACTTTCTGAGCTCATAGGCAATTATGATGCCAAAAAGGGGGAAAGTTATGATAAGCTTGCTGCTCTACCACCATTAGAAGGAAAAAGACCTGAATCTGCAACCATCATTCATAGAGGAGGAAAAAGGAAGGAACCAGAAGTGTTGATCCACCCTGAAGCTGCTGCTGAAATTATAGAAGAAAGGGCAAAAAGACAGAGGACTCAGGAATCCAGCAAGATGGGAGAAGCCCATGGAGTTCTGAACCCTCAGAAGAAGTTTATTGATTTTGTTGAGAAACCTGTACAGAAAAAGAAACTGTTAGGCCCGGTGGAAAACCCATGAAATGCGGAATAATCATGAAATGCATATAAAACAGGGGTGAAGGAATGGTGATTCCAGATTTTTGGGTTTTAAGCTCATGTGTTGTGTTTTGCTTATAATCGAATGCATATGACAAGATAAGAACGTAAAGCAGTAAAGAACAAAACAATGTATAGTGGTTCGGAGACTCAAGCTCCTACATCCACTCTCCGTGTTCCTAGGAAAATTCCTTCAAACTGGACTTATCACCCTCTCGGGTTCGCCTCTAGATATTTAACGAGCTCTCACTCCAACTGGACTTATCACCCTCTCGGGCTCGCCTCTGGACTTATCACCCTCTCGGGCTCGCCTCTAGATGTTTAACGAGTTCACACTCCTACGGGACTTATCACCCTCTCTCGGGATTGCCTAACAACTACCTCACTTCACCACTTGTTATCTCTTACGAGAATGGGGTTTGGGTTTGGTGTTGTCTCCAACTATGGTGAGATTTTCCCTTACATTTGTTTAGCCTCAATGCTAAGGTTGAGAAAATCTCTCTAAGCGTAGGATACATCGTGGGTTGCTTAGATTGGGTTCTAGAACACTCTTTGAATATATTTGTATATCTACAGACTTATGTTCTATGGTGGGAAAGCTTGAGTATATGTTCTCTTAGCTCTGTAGCATCGTTTTCTATCTTCTCCGCACTTCCACACGTAATAATGAAGGAATATCTTGTATTTATAGTGTGGATTTGAATGTTACCGTTGGAGAGAATCACATTCAAATCCATACTATTCTTTGTAAGTTCTGCAGCTTTTTTAGGCTGGTTGTCTTCCTCACATTGGTCCACGTCAGCTGGATTCCAACGGCTATATTCCTCAGTTTCTTGGCCGGAACATTAGGGTTATCTTGAGCATTGATACATTCTTGAGTCTTGATAATTCTTGTGACTTCGATATCCTTTGTCTTGATCTTGATATCTTGGTCTTGATCTTACGTCTTGAGTCTTACGAGTCTTGATGTCTTCTCGGTCTTGAGTCTTACGAGTCTTACGTGTCTTACGAGTCTTGAGAGATATCTTGATTGATATCTTGAGTCTTGATTTCTCGATTTCATCTTTGAGACTTGATTCTAAGTTTTATACTGAGTCTTCAGATTCTCAGTCTTATACTGAGTCTTCAGATTCTCAATTTCATACTGAGTCTTTAGATTCTCAGTTTCATACCGAGTCTTCAGATTCTCAGTTTCATATTGAGTCTTCAGTTTCTCAGCTCATACTGAGTCTTCAGAACCTTTAGCATCTATCCTGATCTATATCTGCTGACTATACACGGTGCAGATAACATCCTGAACATTCTAAAACTGAATCATGACTCAACTATCAAGATTATCCTGAACATGTCATACTCAGGGGTTTTGGGATCTAATCAAAATCTTCTTTATTAAATTCATCTCCCAACAATTTCCCCCTTTTTGATGATGCCAAAACCATCTTGGTACAACAACACTTAACCTATACTCAGGTTTCAGTTTTACCTATTACAAGATTGGTATATCTCCCAACAACAATCTCCCAACAATTTCATCACCAAACAACATTTAGGCATATCAAAAGTAAAGACATGTAAAGTAAGATAATGAGGTATTATCTTTGAGCAAAAATGATAAAGTTTCATTTATGAATGGTAGACAGTTACAACTTACAATGAACTTATCAAAAGTAATGACATAAACATAAAGAAATACAAGAGTCTTCAGTCTTGATCTTCAGTCTTCTTTGATCTTCAGCTCTGGCTCTTCAGGTCTATCTGAGCCTCAGTGTCTTCAGTGACATACCGAGTCTCAGGTTTCTTGATTCAGCGGACCTTGTCTGATCAGGTATACTGACACTCAGGCTGACTGAGTTCAGTTTTTCTGACTTCAGACATCCTGACCCTCAGGTCTCTTTTACTTACTGAGTCTCAGATCAGTTTTCTTTACTGAATCTCAGATCAGTTTTACTTACTGAGTCTCAGATTACTTTTACACAGGCTATCTGATTTCTTCTTTGCCTGATCTGATTAGCTCGACTGATCAGCTCAACACATCTTCAGATCAACATATCAGGATAGCATCTGGTAAGTACATCATATCAGGTTATCATATCTGATCTTGATCACGTCTGATCTCGATCAGTCTTATCTGCTCATCTTCTGATTTGCAACCTTCTCTTCTGATTTGCTGGCTTTAGCTTTTCTTTACTTCTGAATTTTGCACAACTCATCAGTTGACTCCGGAACTCATCTAACTCATCTGATCTTGATCAGTCTCGTCTGCAGCCTCGTCTAATCTCGATCATCTACTTCTGATTCCGTGAGTTCCCCCTCAATTTGTTCTCTTGTTCCCCCTCAACTTGTTATCTGTAAATTAGCTTGAATAACACAAGTTGATAATGTTTTGGCATAGTTCATCAAAACTAAAATATCCCAACAAGGATGCCAAAATATTAAAATATATGCATTTTAGAGAAATGGGTTTTCCTTTAAAAATATCAGTTCAGGTGGTCACTCTGAAATTAGTGAACCTTTTGAACTCCTGCTCTGATACCAATTGATAGGTATAAGTGCAGAGACGGGTTTTTAAAAAAGATCTGTTCAGGTGTTCACTTTGAAATTAGTGAACTTTAGAACTCCCGCTCTGATACCACTTGTTAGGCCAGGTGGAAAACCCATGAAATGTGGAATAATCATGAAATGCATATAAAACAGGGGTGAAGGAATGGTGATTCCAGATTTTTGCATTTTAAGCTCATGTGTTGTGTTTTGCTTATAATCGAATGCATATGACAAGATAAGAACGTAAAGCAGTAAAGAACACAACAATGTATAGTGGTTCGGAGACTCAAGCTCCTACATCCACTCTCACTGTTCCTAGAGAAATTCCTTCAAACTGGACTTATCACCCTCTCGGGTTCGCCTCTAGATATTTAACGAGCTCTCACTCCAACTGGACTTATCACCCTCTCGGGCTCGCCTCTGGACTTATTCACCCTCTCGGGATCGCCTCTAGATGTTTAACGAGTTCACACTCCTACGGGACTTATCACCCTCTCTCGGGATTGCCTAACAACCTTGCCACTTCAAAGATTTAGTTATCTCTTACGAGAATGGGGTTTGGGTTTGGTGTTGTCTCCAACTATGGTGAGATTTTCCCTTACATTTGTTTAGCCTCAATGCTAAGGTTGGGAAAATCTCTCTAAGCGTAGGATACATCGTGGGTTGCTTAGATTGGGTTCTAGAACACTCTTTGAATATATTTGTATATCTACAGACTTGTGTTCTATGGTGGGAAAGCTTGAGTATATGTTCTCTTAGCTCTGTAGCATCGTTTGCTATCTTCTCCGCACTTCCACACGTAATAATGAAGGAAGATCTTGTATTTATAGTGTGGATTTGAATGTTACCATTGGAGAGAACCACATTCAAATCCATACTATTCTTTGTAAGTTCTGCAGCCTTTTCAGGTTGGTTGTCTTCCTCTCATTGGTCCACGTCAGCTGGATTCCAACGGCTATATTCCTCGATTTCTTCGCCGGAACATTGAGGTTATCTTGAGCAATTACATTCTTGAGTTTTCAAAGAATTAATTTTTGTGCCTTCAGTATCCTTTGTCTTCGATCTTGATATCTTGGTCTTACATCTTGCCTTCTCTTGAGTCTTGATGTCTTACGAGTCTTGATGTCTTACGAGTCTTGAGTTTTTACGAGTCTTGATGTCTTACGAGTCTTCATAGATATCTTGATTGATATCTTTGAGTCTTGATTTCTCGATTTCATCTTGAGACTTGAGATTCTCTGTTTTTATTTGAGTCTTGATTCTCGATCTTATCTTGAGTCTTGATTCTCAATTTCATCTTGAGTCTTGATTCTCGATCTCATCTTGAGTCTTGATTTCTCGATCTCATCTTGAGTCTTGTTTCTCGATCTCATACTAAGTCTTCAGAATCTTCAGAATCTATCCTGATCTATATTTGCTGACTATACACGGTGCAGATAACATCCTGAACATTCTAAAACTGAATCCTGACTCAACTATCAAGATTATCCTGAACATGTCATACTCAGGGGTTTTGGGATCTAATCAAAATCTTCTTTATGGAATTCATCTCCCAATAGAAACTTATCAGAAGGCAACTTGTGGAAGAATTCTCAGAAGAAGAAAATCCTGAAACTGAGAAAGAAGAAGAAGAATCTGAGACAAATGAGCTTTTCAGAGAAGGCTTTGGGAGTTATGATGTGTCATCCAAGAGGATGAATTGGGATTGACACAACTCTGTTAAAATGATTGAAGCTGAGAAGAAAAAGAAAGCTGCCCTGTCAGGATCCGAGATGACTAGGAACACATGGAGGATGCCAAAAGGTTGCGGGGAGGATTTCAGAAATTTGTCCTGAGAAGAAGAGGTACTTAGCCAAGGAAGAGGCAGTGGCCACACTTGGATAAATGGATGCCAATTGAAATGAATGACAAATGGGGGCAAACCAAGAGGGAATTTGTCTTCAGTTATGACATCTTGCACACTTGGCCAAGATTGTCTATTCCTGACAGAGATGATGCATTTATTGCATACCTCTTGAAATTCTACACTGATGTATGCCAAAAGTGGTTCAATTTATTTGACACTCTAGGCTACCAGCTGAAGGCACCAGGACAGATGAAGTACCCTCCACCAAAGTTCGAAAATGGAGTGATCAATTATGACTTCATTCACAGAGATTTCATTGATTAGGCTGAATTTCTTGAGCTCACAGGAAATGATGCAAGGATCATTCATGAGAGGGAATAACTGAAGAAAAGATACTATGGAATGTTCAACTTGGAGCCACCATCAAATGAGATTGAGTCTGAAGATGAATGAAGTAGATTGAGTTGTATCTTTTTTTGTGTTCAGTAGAGTAGGATAAACCATGTATCATGTACTTTCATTTCTACTTTAATGAAACTCTACTGATTTTTTTTTGTACTAAAAATATAATAACTCATTATCTTACTGATGAATATTAATTCTATAAACCTGCTCTTACTTATTGATAGGAATTGAAACCTGAATAGATGATAGGTTCTTTTTCCTTGTAATAAGATGGTTTTGGCATCATCAAAAAGGGGGAAATTGTTGGCAGATGAATTTAATATAAGATATTTTGATTAGATCCCAAAAACCCTTGAGTATGATATGAATAAGGACATCTTGGTAGAATAGGACCCAGGTTTCAAATAATTAGCAATTCAGGAGAATCTGCACCATGTATAGTCAACAGATTTAGATCAGGATAGGTAATAAAGTCGTGAGGACTCAGAAGACCCTGAAGACCTAAAGATCCTGAAGACCGAAGATCCTGAAGATGTTTCTACTGAAGATATAAGATCCTGAACAACTATTTCATAAATAGTGTTATGTTCAATCTTAGTACAAACAAAAATAATGTCATGCATTTGTAGGCTTTAAGGAATGTATCAGTTCAGTGGAGTTGACCAAAAAGAGCCGTTTGTTTGTCTCTGATCAAAGGAAGATTTCGACCAATGAGGAGGTGACAACAGCGTACTTTACTGACACTGAAAATGACATACCACTGAGGAAATGTCAGGACTGATATCTTCCAGGCTACAGAAGCAAGTGATTGGCTGCTTAGCTGCGTATTACCCAAACCCTGCAAGGGCACGTTCAAACTTTAATTTAGCGTTTATCACTAACCAAAAGAGGAAACCCTTGAAGCTATCTTTTCCAGCGGATAGTTTTTCAAGAGTAACTCTTAGAGTTGTCTATAAATACCGAAGGCCTTGCAAGTTACGGGAAATTAAGCAACTCCAGAGCTCATACTTATTCAAGTTTGTTTTTGAAGCACTCGAAACCTTACAGATTTTCCAAGTGTTTTTCACTTTGTAAAGAGCTCACATACTAAGCCTAGCATTGTTAAGATCCAAAAGCTTTAGTAGAGATATCCTAGCCTTTCCATTCTGTTCTTATTGTAAAGGATATCTCAACCCTAGTTGGAAACCAAACCAAACCCAAACCCAAACCCTAAGTGTTAGATAGTTTGAGTAGATGATTGTTTGGAAGTTGAGAGAGAGTTTTAAGAGTTAGTAAGTTGCGTTGTTCAGCCTGAAAACTCGAGAGAGAGTAGTAGTTCTGAGTAATAGGACTCAGGAAGTAGATCATAGGGATCAAATTGCCTTTGAGAGGTGATTTGGTCAGTGTACCTTGGCACTATAAACCAAGCGGATTCCTGAAGAGTTTAAGGAATTCCCCTGTGGATCAAGGAGAGTGGACGTAGGAGCTTGAGTCTCTGAACCACTATAAGTTTGCTGTGTTATTTACCTTCTGTATTGCATTTGAGTGTTGCATATTTTCACTGAAGCATTAAAAGGTTTTCTGAATTCAATTGGAACCAATCCACTGAACTTGCATTAAACTAATCACAGCCTAAACACTGTCTTCATAAAGGAAAAGATATTTTTAGCAAAGTAAAACGAGTATAAACTTAGGGTCTACACTATCTGCACCTTGGCTAGCTAGTATATATAGCTATCAAACTGAACAACTCTTCTGAGTATTCAGTAAGACTGTTATCTGTGCCAAGCTACTCAGGATTGTAGCACTCAGGATCAGTAGAGCTAATTTGAAGGACTGAAAGCTGCTCAGAGTTATTGTCTCAGTAGACTTTTACTCAGGGTGATTTGTGCTTTTCAGGACTAAACTCAAGAAGACCTGACTCACTGATCATCAAAGTTTTAAAACTAAAAATTACAATACATTTGTATTCCCCTCCCCATACACGTGTGTGACTCGTACTTGGGACCAATATGTTTTATATTGATTTTCTCTATTAAGTGCTCGGTAATACTAAATCACTGTTTCATTTTAAAAGAAGGTATGCATGTAATGCTTCTCAAGAATATTGACGAAAATTCAGGTTTGTACAATATCACTAGATTGTTTGTCACAAAGCTGGGAAATTATAATTTTTAAAGCACAAATAATTTCAGGAAATAATATTGAGAATATGGTGTTCATCCCAAAAATGATATTAAATAATTCAGACAAACATTGCCTGTAAAGTTTAAGAGGAAGCAATTTTCAGTCCTATTATATTTTGCGATAACGATAAATAAAAGTTTGTATCAATCTCTTTCAAGTGTAGGTTTTTTTTTCTCAAAATAGTTTTCAGACACATACAATTATATGTTGCGTTCTCAAGGTAAAATAAAAAAAAATTGAATTTTTTTTGGCTCGGTTTGGATGGGAGACCTTGAAAGTATACAACAAATGTTATTTACAAATAATTCTTTCCAAATTAATTTGTAATTTAGAGTGCGTATATATATACATATTCTTTTAATCTAAATTTGTGGATTCATTTTTTTTATAGAGTCATCAAGTATAATAACATATAAAATCATATTTTGCATATATAAATTATATTTTTATTTTTAATATTTATGAATTACAAATTATTTAAACACAAACATACTAAAATAACAAAAAAGTATTAATTTTTTTATTATTTACTATTTTACATAAAAAATTCTTTCAGTCTGCTAAGTTCGCTGGACTAATACTAGTTTTCTATAAATTAAGACTTCTTATTTCATTTGTCATTCTTAAATCAATTTTTCTTTTCACATCGTGGTCAACTTTTACGAGATTTCATCTCACCCTTCTCCTATGAATACATTACAATCAGGGGCGGAGGTATGTATATTGGTAGGGGGACCATGACCCCTCCCAACTCTTTTTCATTGTTAACTATATATATATATTATTATGATTATGATATTAATAAGAGTTGAAGTGTGTGGACTGTGGAATTAACTGTTGAAGTGTGGGTCTTGGTTCAAATGTCTAATTGACAATTCAATATTGATACTTCTAATCCTAAGCCCAATTACATTAAACCAATTTTAAATTTTAAATTCAATAAAATCTAAAACAAAATTAGAAAATTAATTGAAAATTTGAAAAGTCATTTTCCAAACTCATCTTCTTCCGGATTATTTTTTTATTTTTATGTAGACTCAATTATAGATAATTTTTGTGATATGCAAGAGGGACGTTCTAAATTTCAATAAAAATGACATATTTATGTATTTTTAAATTATCTGAATTTTATTATCGAACTTTTATTAATTTTAAATTATACCAGTGCCCCCCCTTCCCATGAATCATGGCTTTGCCCCTGATTACAATAATATTTTTAATATTATTCTGCATAATATCTTTGTGTTTCACAATGAGATTATTACTACTAGATACATATTTTTCACCACAAACTCTAAAAACTACACATTAAAAGTACCTATTACTGATAACTACAAAATAAAAAATTTAGAACAAAAATAATCCCCCCCCTTATCACCGGTTATTTCATTTTACCGATTATTTCATTTCTCTCATTCTCTCACTCACTCTTGAAACTTCTCTCTCTCTCTAAAAAACATTTATCTCTCAGTTTTTTTTCCTCCTCCCCTCTCTAAAATATATTTCTCCCTCAATTTTCAAGAGTCTCCAAGAGCCACATCTCACCACTAACTCCCTCTCATTGCTAGCACAGGCCGAACGGCCCACAGAAGCGATGCCTCTAGCGGTGGCGCGTGGACGTTCTCATCTGTATTGTCGATGACAGGTCGTTCACATGGTTCACGGATTTGAGATGAGATGGACGAGATCTGAAGATGTACGAAATCGCTTCCAGATCTATAATATTTACAAGTCCGGTGGAGCTACGGCGGCGGTGTTGTAGGATAATAAAGGTGAGATAGGGTGAGAGTGTTGAAAAGGTATTGTGAGTTGTGTGTGATTTGTTGTTTTGGTTAAGGATTTATGTAAACAGAGGACATGTGCATCTTCATCACGGATCTGTATGAATTTGTAAATTCGAATTTTACTGATATTTTGATTTTTTTTTAATTTTTTTTATAGACTATGATTTTTTGTAAAATAATAGGGTCAAATATTTTTTCAATGATATACTTTGAGATCTGTAAATTTATAGTCGTAAATTTGTAGTTGTAAATTTGTTGAAGACACTGACATTGTAAATTTGTTTAGATCTGTAAATTTGTGAACTGATGGAGCTTGATATTTTTTTGAGATCTGTATATTTTTAAATTGATAGGATCTGATATATTTTCGCACTTGAGCAGAAAAATTCTGCATATAAAAGTGTTGTTCAGTTTTTTTCTGAACATGTCCATTTCGTTTTTATTTTGTAGATGAACTCTATTTTTTTTGTTGTCCGAGTACAAGGTATGTTATTTTTTTTTTCTTTTTTGGTTTTTCGAGTCTTTGTTTTTTACAATCTTTGTAGGTTGTTCGTATCATTGCATGAATATTTTGCATCTTTTATTGATTTTTTACTCGCATTATTTCAGTCACATTATTTAATTATGAAAATTAATAATAATATAAATTTTGTTTTTTTGAATAATATAATTTTTATAAAAGAAATCTAGTAACATAATTTAAAGAATATATATTTTTTTTGTTTTTTTCTACTAATTTAATATATTATTAAAATAAATAATGCCACGTCTATATCTATATATCTATATATATATATATATATATACTAGTTTTTTGCTAAACCCCGTGCGTTCCATGAAAGTCGTTATTATTCCAATATTTTATTTTTTTATTGTTGTTTATTTCTCAATATCACTTCAAGTTATATATTATAAATAATCTTTTACATATTAATTGGTAATTTAATCATGAAGATATATTTGTTATTATACTAATATATATACTCCCTTCATCCCAAATTCGAAGACATGTTTACTGTTTGTACGCGTTTTTACGAGCGAATTTTGTATTAGTAATTGAAATGATAAAGTGACTTTTAAGGAGGGGTATGATAGATGTGCCCCTCATATATCATACCCCTCCTTAAAAGTTACTTTATCATTTCAATTACTAATACAAAACTCACTCTCAAAAATACGTATGTAAAGTAAATATGACTTCGAATCTAGGACGGAGGTAGTATTAGTTAAACAAATTTTAATAATTATTGTGATTCCTGAAATTTCAACTGTAGAAGATTAAGAAAAGTAGAGTCTCCATTTACCACTTGACAATTTGGTTTAAAAAAGGGCACTTATTATCAGTGATTTCAGAACCGGACCGGACCGGCCAGTTCGACCGGTTGAACCGGGAACCGGACCCGGTCCGGAAACCCCCTAAAAACCATTTTATAGATCGAACCAGTCAGAACCGCACAAAACTGGTCAAAGCCGATTAAAACCGGTTTGACCGGTTCTTTCTTTAAATTTTTTTTTATTAAGAATTAGGATTTAGGGTTCATTTTCGTGTCGCTGGTGAGTGAAATGGCGTGGATCGATCATGCCGTCGAAGAGGTGGTGACCGGCTACTGGCTTGTGGAGAGAGTTGGTGCCGTTTTTGCCGGAATATTGTCCAGTGACATGGAGGTTGTGGCGCGCAAGCTGCTCCGGGACCGGCACAAAATTGTCGGCGATTTGCTCGCAGGGGTCGGAGGTTTTGGGGAGGGGTTGGCGGCGCGCGGGCTGCACCGGTAAAAAATGTGTTTTGTTTTGGAAGATAGAAGTATGTTGAGAGAGAGAGAAAAGAGTGGGTGGGTTTTTCTTTTTACAGGAATAGTGGTTGAGTTTTTTGAGGGAAGAGGGAGTGAAATTAGGAAATAGATTAAATGATTATAAACTGTAATTTGAATCTTTTCAAATTTCAAGTATAAACACGTAAGAAGACCACGTGTGGTGGAGCATTTGGGGTAGACATTATTAACAAGTTAAATAAAGATTTAAATTAATATACAGTACTATATACTCCCTCGTCCTATTTTTTAATATACATTTACTGTAGACAAGGAGATTAAGAAAAAGTAGGAGATAATATTATTAAATGGTGTAAAGTGGGTAAAGTGGGTTTGGTGGAGAGAAATAATAGTATTAAATGATGTAAAGTGGGTTTGGTGGAGAGAAATAATAATATTAAATAGTATTGAATGTTGTTTTATTGCCTTATTTGAAAATAGATAAACAAAATTAGGACGACTATTTATGGAAAACGGATAATCAAAATCAGGACGGATGGAGTATTATATACATATATATTTTATATGTATATTTATTTTAATTAATTTTTAATTAAACATAAAAATATTAAAATAAATTAGGTAGTGATCATTTCAACGGTTGAACCGCCTGTTGAACCGGTCCGACCGGTTGAAGCCTGTCCGGTTCGATCACCGGTTCGGTTATGAAAACACTGCTTATTATACATAAATTATTCTCATTTTTGAATTCTCGTCACTGTGTGCGATTTGCACACACTCAGCGTGTAAAAAAAATCGCCCAATTCGTCTCCCTCAGCCGCCGCTGGCGGTCCGGCCGCCATGGCCGCCTCATCTATGAAGGTCGACGACCTTGCTACAGCCTTCAGCAACCTATTCGCGCTTCTCACAAACCCGTAGACCCTAGCCGCCTTGCTCGCGTTTCCACTGCCAGGCCACGCAGCCTCTGCCGCGGACCTTCAACCTGCGCCATTCGAGACCCCAGGGAGGACGACGATTTCCGGAGTTCTGGGTAGGATAGCGCATCTAGACAACAACCCATTGATGCCCGCCCTTCATCAATCAGTTTTGGACGATTCCGATGTGATTCAATCTGGGACTTGCATGCGTTCAGGGCTACGGAGTTGCAGTCACAGCACGACGATTCACTTCGCCCCACGTCGCTCGTCGAGGCCCGAACCAAGGCTGCTACAGGAACGGCCCAAACTTTGGCTCCAGGTATTGCGTCTGATTTTGTTGAGAATTTGGGGTATGATGATAGGAGTATCGTTCCTAGTTTGCCAAATACTGGTTTTAATTTTGGGGTTGGGAACTCTGCTGGTGTTGAAAAATCTGTGGTCCCTGCTTCTGGTTTTTGCTGGTTTGGTTGAGAATTTGAACTCTATGGATGCTCCTAATATTGCTCAGAATTTGATTGCAACTGAATTCCCTCCCCTTGGCTCTGATTTGAAGAAAACTGAGGTACAACAGGTGGCTGTGCAAGTTAAGCAGCCGGGGTTTGCTCAACACGGTAACATCTCTGAGTCTTCTCGGGCTTACGCTGATGCTTAAGCTCCGAAGATACCGAATATTGCTCAACCTGTTCGTAAAGGGGAGTTTCTATCGGTGAATATAGATGATGAGGTTCATATGTTGGAAAATAGAGGCACGTAAAACACGTAATCACATGCGCAGCGGAAATTAAAGTTCACCAACAACGAACAATTAATTGCATACAGATTACAATAATCAAAACGAGAAATCTTACAGTAACTCGAGAGCCGATTTCTCTACTACGGTATCCACGTAATCCCCAATTATGGACTTGCACGGATTTGCCAGCATTGAATCCCGAGACAGATTTTCTAGGGAAATCCAAACTCTAGATCTTATGAAGAAAATATGAAGTAACGTTGTTTGTGAATTCCCAAGAGCTTGTATATGTAGGGAGACGCAGCTTAAATCTTAATCTAGCCCAATTAGGGAAATAAAACACTATTAATCTTGAATTAAATTAATTTCTTTTAATTTAATTCCCTAAATATAAATCTCTACGGATTTAAATGTCTTATATGAAAATCTCTACGATTTATTTCCATATACATTAAATCCTACAATTATATTCCAAATATAATTATTGGGAATTCTTATTTAATTAAATCCAATTTAATTAAATATTAATAATAATTAATTCCAAATTAATCTATTATTAATTACTTCTCCATAAATTAAATATTAAATCCAATTTAACATTTAATCAACCAACTATAATCCGTAAAAGGGAACTACTTGTTGTGTGACCCATAGGCCCTCATATACCGAGCGATTAGTCAAACTAACGGTCTTAACTGAACCCTAGCTAATAAATCAGACATTCTCAATATATGAGGTAAGTTGCGAGAAACATGCAACTACCTGTAACTGTAACGTGGACTATTACGATTTCCTCCTTTCATTCACGAATACCCGATTAGTCTTGAACATGATGAAATATCTATTCAAATAACTTAATCACTTTATCTCCAATCACTAATTGATCACTTATGTCACACTTGGCCACAAAGTCCAAGTTGATGTGCATTGGCCAGTGACTTTGATTCAATTATGATGAGAAGGTGAGTATTCTCTCTAAATCCACTTTGAGAAATGAATCATTTTCTTGGCTCAACTACCACGCACATGCACTTCGTGATGAACCCAATCCAAGTCATATCTACCCATGGAAGGGTGCAAGCATCGGTCATGGTCAAAGTTCATCACTCCACACATGTTGTGCGTATTGACCTCAAGTTAAAGGAGTATCGCATTGCTCCCACTAACCGAGACACCCGTAGACACATATAGTGGAACTACATCAAACGGTTTCTCGGATGGGTATACCAATACCCTCTAAGGTATTTGTGCATCCATCATGAGATACCTAGTATCTCGTAGCAAGTGAGATCTTACTACACTCTCTAAGAGTATGATGCAGATCGCACACCAATCTCCATTGCATCATCAATATCCCATTCTTGATGATCCTCGATTAGGGCTATTTGAGAATCAGGCTCAATGACAACAATGATTGAAGAGAACACAGATAAGAATAGATGCAAACAATCAAACATAATATTCTAATTAGTGCAACGCCATATATTTAATATTAAACAAATAATAATATTAAACCAATACTGAATATTATCTGAGTATTATGTCCTTACAAAGGATTGTCTCTAGGACACTAAAACTAACAATCTCCCACTTGAACTAGAGCCAATCACCTACATGCCAAACCCCTAGACCATCAAAATGTCTAGTGTGTACATGAACGCTCAAAGCCTTGGTGAAAGGATCAGTCAGATTATCCTCCGTGGGGACACGTTCTAATTCTATCTCTCCTCTAGCGATTATTTCTCTAATCAAGTGATAACTCCTCGGTACATGCTTGTTTCTGTTATTGGATCTCGGTTCCTTAGCTTTCGCAACCGCACCAGTGCTGTCACAATATAACTTTATTAGACTGCTGGCACTCGGAACTACCCCTAGTTCATTTAAGAACTGCTTTATCCAGACAGTTTCTTTGGCAGCTTCCGCCGCAGCAATGTACTCAGCTTCAGTTGTTGAATCAGCAGTAGTATCTTGCTTGGAACTATTCCAACTAACCGCCCCACCATTGAGAACGAAGATATAGCCCGACTGTGACTTGTAATCATCACAATCGGATTGAAAACTTGCATCAGCATAGCCGGTCGCGACTAGCTCTGACTGACCTCCGTAGACCAGAAAGCATTCTTTAGTACGTCTGAGGTACTTAAGAATGTTCTTGAAAGCAATCCAGTGGGGTTCTCCCGGATTCTGTTGGTATCTACCAGTAGTGCTGACAACGAAGGCCACATCTGGCCTAGTACAATTCATGGCGTACATGATGGATCCAATTGCAGATGTATATGGTATATCCTTCATGCGCTGGATATCAGCTTCTGTAGAAGGACAATCCTTCTTAGAGAGCTTTATCCCATGAAATGTCGGTAGAGAACCTCTCTTGGAGTTCTCCATCGCAAATCACTTCAACACCTTGTCTACGTAGGTGGACTGTGACAGCCCCAACATCTTCTTGGATCTATCCCTATAGATCTTGATCCCTAAGATGTAGCAGGCTTCTCCAAGGTCCTTCATCATGAAGGTCCTTGACAGCCATTCTTTCACGAACTGCATGAGTGGGATATTATTTCCCATAATGAGTATGTCATCGACATACCCAACTATGAATACAATATTCTTCCCACAACATTTCCAAAAATGCATGGATCTTCCGAGTTTCTGACGAAGTCAAATGATTTGACAGCTTCATCAAATCGGATATTCCAACCCCTAGAAGCTTGCTTCAATCCATAAATGGATCGTTTAAGCTTGCACACAAGATTGGATTTTGGTTTTGATATGAAACCTTCAGGTTGAGTCATGAACACTTCCTTATCAATGTTGCCATTGAGGAAAGCTGTTTTGATATCCATCTGTCAAATCTCATAATCTAGGTGTGCTGCTATCGCAAGTAAAATTCGAATGGACTTGATCTTTGCAACTGGTGAGAAAGTTTCGTCATAGTCAATGCCTTCGCGTTGACTGTAACCTTTCGCCACCAACCTAGCCTTGTAGGTTTGTACCTTGCCATTTGCATCGGTCTTTCGTTTGAAGAGCCACTTGCAACCTATGGGTCTAACCCCTTTCGGCAATTCAACCAAGTCCCAAATTTGATTGACGTACATCGAGTCCATCTCGGATTTCATGGCTTCATGCCACTTCTTTGAGTCAACATCTAATGTTGCCTCAATGTAAGTTTTAGGTTCGTCCTTATCTGGGATCTCCACGTCATCATGCTCCTCTACGAGGAAACCATAATATCTTGTGGGTGGATTACGAACTCTAGTGGACTTACGGAGTTATGATTGCTCAGGCTGCACATTCAGATCGTGAAAAATTTATGGTGCGGCGATTTCATCGTCGACCGGGGAGACCTCAAGAGCTACACTTCCGGATGCTCCTTGAGCACTTCCGGATGCCTCTTGGGCGAGAGTTTGAACTATGCTGTTCTCATTCAGCCCACTTGGAGTTCGTTGCTCGGGCAATGCAACTCCAATTACGCTCCCACTGGCTGAAAGAGGATCACTTAGTGATAAACTAAGGTCGACTTTGTGTTCCTAACTCTCCAAAATGCTTCGATGAGTTTTACTGTAGTTATGTGATGAGTGATCACATGTTCACTATGGAAACTCTACCAGAAGTTTTGGAGACGATAGAGAAGCATTTGGGACAAAAGGACCAAGCTTTGGTGACTAAAAATCTCTTATCAAAATCTAGGCCAATGGAAGGCAAGATTGATGAAGAAATGAACTGTCGTAACCAAAGAAACCTCAACATAAAGAACAATAGAGAAAAGACGGTCAAATGGTTGGGTGTCAAAAAGAATCCAAAAGGGAAGTGTTTCAATTTCGGTGAGAAAGGACATTGGAGGTCTGCATGTCCCAAGCCTAAGAGGAATGGGAAGAAAGGTAATTCTCATGCACTAGTTGTTGAAACTTGTTTAGCGGCGTATGCTACCCACTCATGGGTAGTGGATACGTGATCCACTGATCATGTTTGTTTCACGTTACAGGGGTTCAAGTTGACCCGACAACTTAGTGGGAGTGAGATCCTCATCACATTGGGCGATGCTACGAGAGTAGCAGCTGAAGCAGTGGGAGATATGCACCTGTCTTTTGAAGACAAGACTTTAGTTTTAAGAGATGTTCTTTACGTTCATGTTTTTTCGTAAAAACCTTATTTCAGTTTCAAAACTATTTAATGATGGATATTCTGTTCATTTTTCTAAACAAGTTACTATTTTTCGTAAAGATGTGTTTATCTATCATGGAACTTTGCGGAACAGTCTCTATACTATTAACTGTGCACACCACTCACAAAATTCATCGTTTAACACATCAATTGTTTCAAGCAACAAGAGAAAACATTCAAAAAAGATGAACGAGACACTTCTTTGGCATCTAAGGTTTGGTCATATTAATCTAAATAGGATACAAAGGTTGGTGAAAGATGGTT
Source organism: Stenogyne calaminthoides (assembly GCA_037126765.1). Classification (NCBI taxonomy): domain Eukaryota; kingdom Viridiplantae; phylum Streptophyta; class Magnoliopsida; order Lamiales; family Lamiaceae; genus Stenogyne; species Stenogyne calaminthoides. Next base: position 28,029,934 of record JBBCBC010000021.1, read on the forward strand.
CATTATTGGACCTACAGATGGAACCATTTCCAACCTGCTAATCATGTTTGGAGGGTAAAATGACCAAGAGGGCATTTGAAGCCAAGGGGAATACAGCCACAGAAGTGTTGCAAATCATTCGCACTGACGTGTGTGGTCCAATGTCAACCAAAGCTAGAGGTGGTTATGAGTATTTCGTGACGTTCACTGATAATTACTCAAGGTTCGGGTACGTTTTTCTGATGAAACACAAATCGGAAACCTTTGATAAATTCAAAGAGTTCAAAGCCGAAGTGGAGAATCACATGGAAAAGAGTATCAATTTTCTACGATCTGATCGTGGAAGCGAATACCTCAGTGATGAGTTTTTGAACTACCTGTCAGACGAGGCATTATTTCCCAGTTGATTGCACCCGGAACCCCTCAACAAAATGGGGTTGCAGAATGAAGAAACAGAGCACTCTTAGAAATGGTCAGAGCCATGATGAGTTATTCAGATCTCCCCAAGTCGTTTTGGGGTTATGCCTTGGAAACAACGGCTTATGTTCTAAATTTGGTGCCATCCAAATCGGTTCCCAAAATCCCTAAAGAGTTGTGAACTGGGCGCAAGCCCAGTCTGAGACATCTTAGAATTTGGGGTTGTCCGGCATACATGCTAGATAAAGAAGTCGGAAAGTTGGATGCACGTTCGAAACTAAGGATGTTTATAGGATATCCCATGGGAACGAAAAGGTGTATGTTCTATGGTCCCGAAGATCAAAAGGTGATAATAAGTACGCACTTTAGATTTTTGGAAGAAGACTTTATGAACAATAGAAAGCCTAAAAGTGAGATTACCTTAGACAAAATAAGAGGGCAAACTCCTATACCAACTGTACAATTTGATATACCAAGCGTCACACCGACACAACCGAAACTTCGTCGTAGTGGGAGGGTTGTTCGACCACCTGAGAGATTCATGGGGATAGGAGAATCTTCAGATTTGGTCCCCGGGGATAATAAATCAGACCCCTAGTCCTACAAGGAGGGGGTCCTAGATAAGGATTTTGAATCCTGGCAAACTGCGATGGAAGCCGAGATGGGCTCAATGGATCATAATCAAGTGTGGGAGCTAGTGGAACCACCCAATGGGGTAAAACCCATTGGATGCAAGTGGGTCTACAAGAGAAAAAGAGGACCGGACGGGAAGGTTGAGACCTTTAAAGCTAGGCTTGTGGCAAAGGGATAAACTCAGAAAGAGGGTATTGATTATGAAGAAACCTCTTCGCCCGTAGCCATGCTTAAGTCCATCCGTATTCTCTTGGCAATAGCTGCGCATCTAGATTTTGAGATCTGACAAATGAATGTCAAGACAACTTTACTTAACGGGAGTCTTGACGAGGAAATCTATATGCAACAGCCTGAAGGTTTCACCACGAAAGGCTAAGAACACCTTATTTGCAAGCTGAGGAAGTCTATTTATGGACTAAAGCAAGCATCTCGGGCTTGGAACCAATGTTTTGATCATGTAATCAAGTCTTATGGGTTTGATCAAAACGAGTTTGAAAGTTGTGTGCATAAGAAGTGTGACGGAACTGCCTTGGTATTCTTAGTACTATACGTAGACGATATTCTGCTCATCCGAAATGATGTAAAGGTTTTGTCAGACGTAAGGGTATGGCTGTCAAAACAGTTTGATATGAAGGACTTAGGTGAAGCCGGTCATATTCTTGGGATCAAGATCACTCGAGATCGAAAGAAAAGAATGATTGGCTTATCGCATGCTTCATACATAGACGCTGTTTTGAAGCGTTTCAGCATGCAAGATTCCAAGAAAGGTTTTGTACCCTTCAGGCACGGAATCCATCTATCGAAAGACATGTGTCCCAAGACACAAGGGGAGATAGATGACATGAGAGGCATTCCTTATGCGTCGGCAGTAGGAAGCCTTATGTATGCAATGCTGTGCACGAGATCGGATATTTGCTACGCCGTTGGCATGGTAGCAAGATATCAAAGTAATCCCGGAAATCAACACTGGACTGCCGTAAAGAACATTCTAAAGTATCTGAAAAGAACTCGGGATAGAATGTGAAAGTGTGTGTGCGTGTATTTTCAGAGTGTTGTTGAAAATGTTGTGAAACATATAAAACAATATATGACAGCGGAAGTAGAAAAACACAGTGCAAAGGATTTCCAAAATTGTGTATAGTCTATAATAAGACTATACAAACCTCATGGTTAAAAACATCACTATAACAAGTAGTGAGATACACACATATCTCTTACAAGATCCTAAAAGGTGTAGTGAAAAACCACACACCAAAAATCAATCTATCCAATCAAGTAACTAGTGATCTTATTCAACCTAAAACTTGATCTAATAAGACAAACACAATATTGATGGGAAATGTCGAGATACACTCGACCAGTACAAATAGGCATAGCATTGACCCTCACACTCCACTCACGGTTGTGTCTCGGATGCTACTCTCTTAAGTTTGGAGTAGGGCAAATGGGATTTCACTTTAACTCAAACTTGAATGTCGACCAATGCAGTCTATTTATAGACATTCGGACCAACTGCATTGTCTTATCCACTTGGTTTTGACAGCCTTGAAGATCTCCTCCACTATCTCCATGATCTTGGTGTAACCACCCATGATCTTTCTATTCTTACTCCATCAGTGCAATCGCTTGACAATATCCGAAATTGTCTTCAACCTGCAATGTAGGAAACATAGAAAAACAAATCTAATAAAACAGAGTCAGTGTTAGGAGAAAGGGAAAATTTAAGATGTTGTGCAGAATGTTGTCCAATATCTGGAACAACATCCGTGCAACATCAACAAAATCCCCCAATTTGGCCTTTTTACTACAACACACCTGATGTTAAAAACAGCATCCGAACTTGTGTCAGGAAAGAAACAAATAATAGCCATTTAGAGAACAACTACTATTCAACCAAATCATAATTTAAAAACAAACAAACAACACAAGCACTAAGTACATCAATAGTGTACTTAGGCCAAAATATCCAACATAAAGTAAATGACAGAAACATAAACCTATCAACTAATTGTCCATTAACAGAGTTCATAAAGTAAAGAGCAGTAAATAAAAGATTGCAATACAGAAAGGAATTTTTAAAGTGAATTAGGGAAGGACTGGGCCATTGGAATGGTTGCATCTCCATAATCTGGAAATGCTCCCCCATACATAAAAAACTCTCCCTCTGTTGAATCTGTTCACCAATTGTCATGACCATACATCTCATCAAGCAAAGCAATACTCTCAGAAGACATATTCTCCCTGTCTGGAGTCTTTCTCAGATCTTCATCAGTGCTATCATCAGTTGTAGGGTCAATTGGTGCAGGATCAGGAACAACTTGTTCAGCAGCAGCATCATTGAGTACATCATTCACTGCATCCTCCACAGCCTCATTCACAGCATCTTGTACAGCATCCTCAACCTCTCTGTCTTCAGCATCATTTTGATCATCTTGTGCAGCAGCACCATCATCATCCTCAGCATCATTATCTTGATCATCCTACTCACCTGCATGGCCAGATGGGCCAGCTCCATCATCACCACCATCTTCAGGACCATCATCAGGTGATCCTCCCCCTGTTGGAGTAGAAAACAGGCTTCTCCAGAAGGTTTGCTGTTTAAGAAGAGCATCTATGCTGTGCTGGATGGATTGAATTTGATCAGTAATGAAACAATTAGTAAATGTGATAGAAGGGATACCATTACTTCTTGTGACTGTGTAAGGAATGTTGCCAACAGAATGGCCAACATTTTCTGTTTGCGGTGCAGGATCGTCCAAGGGTAGATAAACAGTGCGATTTCCAGACCTCAGTACATGTGAGATACCCTCTAGGACTCTCAAACTCCAGTCTATCCAAGAGTTGACATATCAAGCTTGGATATAGCAGAATGGTTCCTTCAAAGTGTTTACCAGCATAAGATACAATGTTGTCAAATATAATTTGATCCATGTTGAACTTGTTCAGGTGTATAATCTTGTACAACAAGAATGCCTGTTCTTTGGTTAACACAGTAGAATTCTTGGAAGGCAACCAATTAGAGACTAGCAGCTTATGCATCACAGAGTATAAAGAGGTCAGTTTTGCAGTAGAAAATTGTAAAGTCCATATAGAATGTCTACCACCAGTGATGACAGACATCACTTCCCCTATGTCCAATTCTCAAGAATCATTTTCCATTTGTCTTGTTTTTAGAAAAATGTTTATAATCCTAGGGGTAATGGTAACAACATTGTATCTAAACCTTACTTTCCCATAATTTGAAGACTGCCTATTCCCACAACTCTTCTTCAAATTCGCATAAAATTCAGCAACCCAGGCAACATAATAAGATTTAGCATATTGTAGAGCATGCAACAGATATCTACTCTCAAGAAAACCTATCAGATTTTGAGCTTCAAAATCAGGCATTTTGATTATCCTTTCATCCACAATGAACCTCTTAAGCATGGATTTAACAACAACAGATTTTCTATCATACTCAACCTTATCATCTGAGTCAAAGTCAGAATCCATACCTCATCAAAGAGTTGATCAAACTCATCATCAGCCGCTCCTCCAAGCTCGACCCCTTTCGGTCCCTCTGCCGCCGACAAGGGAAAAAGGAAATACATGGGGCCGACTCCGCCGACTTTCTAGCTTGCTCGGAAAAAGGTGAGGGAGGAGATAAGCACGTATCAGTCGGAAATAAACTGGGGGCTTGGAAAGTCCCCCCTACGCCCGACCTCACAGCCTGCCCCCACTCCCGAGGGAGGTCGCCATCCAGAGGATGACTCCTGGCTGGGCTGGGATGTTTCCCCGGAGGTGTTGAGCTTCCTGAGGTCGCCCCAACTTGTTTCGGCCGGGGTTCCTGAGAATTGGCCCAGATATCTTTCTCGAGGCGTGCAGAATCTGCCTCGGGGGTGGACACGAACCGACCATGCCAATGCCTGCCATCAGAAAGTGACGGGCAATCTGTATTTGTCCCTCGTCTACTCCCAGAAGGTGGCCTTTTTCTTGGAGAAATCCAGTGCCCAACTGGATACGGAGCTCGAGAACTTGAGGAAGGCGCGGGCCAGGGTTGCCGACCAGGCCAAGTCGATCCTTTCCACGGCCGAGACCCAGAAGGAGATGGAGAAGTCCAAATCTGAGCACCTTCAGAGAATCTCGACTCTTGAAGGTCACATGGCGGAGGTCATCTTCCTGTACATCAGCTTCATCATCTTCTTCAGGGTCATCTTCCTCCACATCCATTTCTTCCTCAGACTCATCTGTCTCAGCTTCATCTTTCTCAGATTCCTCTCTCTCAGAATCATCTCTTTCAACATTCTAAGATGGTTCTGCAACATCAGGAGCAACATTCACAGATGGTTCATTTCTCCTTTTGATTCGTTTCTCTTTCTTTGCCATCAATTCCTCCATGGTTAAGTCATCATCTGAGTCTTTTGGCTCAGCAACAGAAACATCTGGAACAGTCATTTCTTCATCTGAATCCTCTACAGTGATAGGATCATCAACACCACCATCAGTCCTCTTAGGACGTTTTCCAGTGTAATCTACTTTCTTTCCAAGGTTCCTCTGTGAGACTCTCCTATTTCCCCATTTTCCACCACCTCTTTTTGGAGCCAATTGCTTCTTTCTCAACCTAATGTTCTTGAGTTTCTCCCTCATTCCTTCAGAATCAAAGGAATCAGCTTTGTCCATCTCAACATCGGTCGTTTGAGAAGGGTTTTCAACAGGTTTTGGAGAAGTTTCATCATGAATTTATGTGGCTAAAGGTTTAGCAGAAAGATCAACAAAGTCATTAATGTTGACTTGTCTTTTGCCAACAAAAACATCAGGAAGAACATGAAGATTTTCCTCGAGCATCTGTTCTATGATCAGTCGAATCAAAGATTGAGGGGTATCTTCAGGAAATTCGTACGGAGTGGGTTTTTGTACGGATGAAGATGATGATCCACCAACATTAGTGGAATCATAATCTGGGTTTTGAGCGGCCATTTCAGCAAGAAGATTCAAAGGGTTTGAATTTTCTGGTGAAGAAGCAGTAAAAAGAGGGTTTTCTGCAGATGAAGGGCTCGCGTGTTTGAGTGAATGATCAGGGAAGTCTGAAGGGTGTGTATTATTAGCCATCCCACCACTTTTCTATTGAATCACAATAAATCAAGCAATTAAAAAAAATGAAATCAGAAAATAGGAGGGAAAATGAAGTAAATGACCGAAAATAGTGCAATAATATAAGTAAAAATCAACAAACCTCAAATCCTAAGTGCAACTCAAAATGTTTTCAGCATACAATGAACAAAAACACTGAATGATTGAAATAAATAGAGAAGAGAAGAAAGTTATTACACAAAAACCACCACAAAATCGAAACATAGTGGGGCAAAATAACCACCCACTAAACTTGAGTGATTGTGTGTTGTGTAAACAGCCGCCAAAAGCAATTTTGAAAACAAAAGGACCATATCCAACTTAAATAAACACAATTCATATTTAAATAATATGTTTGACCGGGAATTCAACTTAAGAAGAAATTTAAACAAATCATGTATGATAGATAAAGTTCGAATCACATAAGGTTTCACAAAATGTCGGAACACATATATCTCAACACTCAATTTTACATGAAATTCATCATCAAAGTGTTTCATATTTTGAATTTTTTTTTAAACACATGTTCACATTGATCCATCTTTTCAAAAGAGAACATCGTAGTCGCGAGCTCCGTGCCCCATAGTTACTCAGCGGATTGTGAACAAACATGGATGTATATTTAATCACCTTTAGAAATGAGAACATCGTAGTAGCGAGCTCCGTGTCCCATAGTTACTCAGTGATTACACATCTAAGTTGTGTTTTATTTTTTAAAGCATTTAAGAGATATATGCCTAGGACTCTGTATCTAAACCATGATTCAACAATAAGATCATAACACTATCATTTAAAGTTCAAACATAAGCAAAACAGCAGATAAACACGTTATCAGAACCACAATATTGCTTCAAATGTTGTGAAACATTTGTTACAACATCTAGTGTTTATGTTCAGATATAGCAAAGACCAAGAGATTTTCTAAGTGAAGAAAACCTCTCATTATCAAGGGTTTTTGTGAAAATATCAGCAAGTTGTTTTTCAGTAGAAATGTACTCTAACTTCACAACTTCTTTCTCTACAAGATCTCTTATAAAGTGATGTCTTATACTAATATGCTTAGTCAAAGAATGTTGCACAAGATTCTTGAAATATTGATAGCACTAATATTATCACAATAAACCGTCAAAATACCACTTTCCAACCCATAATCATCAAACATCTTTTTAAGCCATAGCAGTTGAGTGCAGCAACTTCCAGCAGCAACATATTCAGACTCAGCTGTTGATTGTGAAACATAATTCTGTTTCTTACTATGCCAGGATATAATGTTGTTTCCCATGTAGAAACATCCTCTACTAGTACTTTTTCTGTCATCACAATCACCTGCCCAATCTGCATCACTATAGCCAACTAAAGAGCAATTAGTATCCTTTGAGTACCAAATACCTAGATCACATGTTCCAGCTACATATCTTATAATTCTTTTCACAGAATTAAGATGTGATTCCTTAGGGTTAGCTTGATATCTAGCACAAAGACAGACACTATACATAATATCATGCCTACTAGAAGTTAAGTACAAAAGACTTCCAATCATTGATCTATACAAAGTAGGATCAACATCTTTTTCAATCAAGTCTTTACTCAACTTTTGAGTTGAACCCATAGGAGTTTTCATAGTTTTAGCACTTTCCAAACTCAAGTAAGAAATCAGTAAGTCCACCATACCAAGCTCTAGGTGCTTGTTTTAAACCATACAAAGCTTTCTTTAACTTGTAAACATGATCAGGAAATTTCAGATTTTCAAAACCTTTAGGTTGTTTAATATAAGCTTCATCATCTAGAATACCATTTAAGAAAGCAGCTTTAACATCCATTTGATGCAAGTTAATGTTAATGAAACATGAAATAGCAAGAAGTAATCTAATAGATTCAATTCTAGCAACAGGAGCAAATGTTTAATCAAAGTCTATTCCTTCAATCTGAGTATATCCTTGAGCAACCAATCTAGTCTTATTTCTCACAATATTACCAGATTCATCAGTTTTATTCTTGAAAATCCACTTCATTTCTTTCAAACTGATTAAGCTGTTCATGCATATCATTTATCCAATTTTCATCATCAAGAGCTTCTTTCACATTTTTAGGCCCAATTTCAGAATGATAACACTCAAAAGTTACCTGATTGCATATGGATGACATGCAAACTGATCTTACAAGGTTATTGGTATGAATACTCATTCTTCTTCTAGTTTGTACACCAGTGGTAGCTTCTCCAATGATCTGATCTGATGGATGACTTTTCATTATCTTCGTTGAGGGAACCAAATGTTTTGGATACTGTGAATCTTGTGAAAGATTTTCAGTATTTGAACTTTTGGGTAATGTTGCATTAGATGTTGAAGGAACATTCTGATTCTGATCAATAATTTACTATCTTCAGTGTTATCAGTATTTTTGGATACTTCTATCAAATCTGAAACATTATCTTCAGCACTTTTACCTGCAAGACTTGCAAGTTCATCAAATACCTCATTTACAGATTCTTGCATTGTATCAGTTCTCAAGTTATAGATTCTATATGCCTTGCTATTCTTAGAATATCCTAAGAAAAATCCTTTATCACTCTTAGAATCAATCTTGTGCAACTGATCTCTATCATTCAAAATGTAAGAAACACAACCAAACACATGAAAGTATTTTAAATTTGGTTTCTTGTTATTCAAAATCTCATAGGGAGTACAATTACTACCAGAACGAATATAAACTCCATTCACAATGCGACAAGCAGTATTCAAAGCTTCAGCCCAGAATTTCTTAGAAAGACTTTTTGAGGTTAGCATAACTCTTACCATTTCTTGCAAATTTCTATTCTTTCTTTCAGCAATTCTATTTTATTGAGGAGTTTTAGGTGAAGAAAACTCTTGCAAAATACCTTTCTTTTCACAAAAATTAGTAAACAAACTGTTTTCAAATTCTCTTCCATGATCAGACCTTATCCTACTGATCTTTAAACATAAAACAGTTTTAAATCTTTTGTAAAGAATTTTGAACTCAGAAAAGTTATATGATTTTTCTTTTAGAAAAATAACCCAAGTATATCTAGAAAAATCATCTACTAGAACATATGAATACCTAAACTTTCAGTTTCCATAGGACCCATTAGTTCCATATGAATCAATTCACTGTTGGGATTATACTGAAAAGTATGCTTTTTACTTTGTATAATCGAAACTGAATTTTCAGACTTATTTGCTGAAATAAATTGTTTATCACTGATGCTTTAAATATGATTGAATGTTACATATATTTACTGCATAACTGTTCAATAATTCGTACGTGTTACATTGTAATTAATTTAGTGATACCAGATCACAGAAGATTAAATTAACAGTCCCTTGTAACTAAAAGTACGCCATTCACGACCTAGATGGAAATGAACAACCCATCGCGAAAGGTTGAGGTGTAAGGCTCAGATTGGTTTGTCTTGACCAAGATATTACACTAGTGCATGACTGATGCGCTGAATAGGACCTACATGAGGATAAATTCTTCAGAACTGAACAAGGAAGAATTAGACCTCAGTGGTTCGTTGTTTCTTAACCTTCGTCCCTTAAATAGGATCACGTGGGATTGGTAACTATTGCTTTGACTTATCATGGGTAAATAATCGAGAGATTCAATACTTTTTATCTTGGGCAATATTATTGGTCAAATGTGATTGCTAAGATTTAATACGAAGAATCGTGTGCAAGCACGCTTTTGCTTGATTTGCCCCCTTGGGAGGTTCATAAGTTTTATCATACCAAATCTTGCAAGTGGAATTAGTTTAGGTATGGATAATAATGTTGAACCGATTTCTCGACCAAGGACAAAAGATATTAATTAACGGAAAGCTATTTGGGTGGCTTGAATTAATTAATGGGCTAGATAATCTTAAAACACGGAAATAATGACCGGGAGCCATATTGACTGTAATATGGGTTAAGATGGATGGTGCAATATTAATTATGTAGTGAGATATATTAATATTTATGGGCTTGAATTATATTGTGGCTCAATATTAGATATTCAAGATCCATTAGAAGGTCCAATCTTAATTCTCCTAAAGGCCCCCTGAGTAGCCCAACATATAGTCCAATAACTGAAAAGGTGATTAAAATAAAATAAATATTGTTGCTTATATTTCCTCTAAATTTTCGAAAATTATGGATAAAAGAGGGAGAAAGATTTTCTTTGAATTTTGTTATGGAATGAAGATATGTATTCTTGGAATACAAGATTATCTCATTAAATTCAAGAAATCTCCCTCTTGGTTATTTATAGTGATATTTCGAAATTTTTGAAAATAGAGGGCAATAAAGATTTTCTTGATTTTCTTGAAAAGATATTATGGAAGATATGTATTTCTTGAAATACAAGAATATCTCATAAATTCAAGAAGATCCAAATCTTGGATTCTTGCACACTGTATTTTTCGAAAATCACCATATTATAGAGGAGGTGGGATTTTTGTGGAATATTTTAACTATGGGAAAAAGAATATAAGGGATATATTCAAGATTTCTTGGTGATCAAGAAAAGTCTTTTCCCACATTGAAATATCACTAAAATTTCGACCAACCCCCCTCTTATAAATAGGGGATGATTAGTTCATTCCCAAGTACAATTCCATGTGCTGGAAATATTAGCAAATCCACATAAGTGGTGCAACAAAGTTTATTTTTTTCCTTTTGTTAATTGTTCGCCAGTATCCTTCCACCGGATTATCGAGCAAGGTCTAAGGGAATACTTGGGAAGTCCTTTTGGTTAGTCCGTCCGACCAAAGCCACTGCCATCCCAAGAGGTACGTTCACGTAAACCCGTAGATTCCGCATGCGTAGGTTTTACGTGGCTTTTTATATGCATGATATGTTGTTGCAATTATTATTTGAATTAATATAGGATTAATTCATGCTAGTAATAATTAATGAATTAAATTTGTATTTAAATATTCACCGAATAGATAGATCTGTGTAACTCATTCCCCAACAATCGTATCGAGCCTTTGTTTTTGACTCAATTTTTTAAATTGTAATTTAATTCGTGGACATTAAATTTGAAATTGGATAGTAGAACTCATTAGATCTTTTTTGCGGTATCCAATTGTCATGGATTTTAATGTTTTATTTTGCATGCATATAAACTGTGGTTTTTAATTCGATTCGTTCGGATTTGTTTTGCCTCGTGAGAAAATCCACGAGTAGACTAGGATTTGTTTGATTTGATCAATGTAATAGACTAGTCTAGATCTAGGTTTATTTATTTTTTGTAAATAAATTGTAACCGGATCGAACGAAGAGATGAAGAATTAAAGGACTAAATCCAACCAGGCGGCGCTGGCGCCGCTACCGGCACTCATGGGCGCAGTGGCGAGGCCGGGCGGCCGAAGCGCGCGCGGGCGGCGGTCTGCCAAGACGGGGGCGCAGGCCCAAAGCCGGGACAGGTGGCGGATACAAGGGCCAAAGCGCGATACGCTGGCGAGGCGGAGAGGAGCGGCACGCACGCTGGCGATGCACTCGACGACGACGCTGCCGCTCGCCGACACTCGCCGAGGTGACGGCGGCACGGCTCCACGGGCAGTGCCGAGGCCGCTTAGCTGTCCTGTGCCAAGTGGCCGGCCGATGCGACGCATCCCGCCGCAGGCCGCCATGGCGGGCGGTTCGAGACGAGCATTTTTTCGAGACTTAACGAGGGAGAAATTCGAGACGCGTTTTCTTCAAGATCAAGCCAAGAAAATCACCATGACAATCGATAATTTGTGCTCAATATGTTTTTTTTTTTTTCTCGCTTTGCTTGATTTAATTTTGTGCTTTATCTTATGCTTTATTTAATTTGTTTAAATGTGTTTGCATGAGGGTTGCCAAATTGAAAAATCTCAACTTCAAAATTACTAAGTATGTTTTAAATAATTAATTGACAATTTTATTAGGATAATAAAATTGAATTAATTTTGACCTCCATGATTTATTTATTTGTGAATTCTTTTGGAGAAATTCCCCCACGGGACGGGTCAAAAGATAGGTTTCACATGAATGAATTCCGAACGGATGATTGTGGGTTATTACTAGTGGCGACGATGACCCTCCCCACGAGGCTCGATCAAAGCGAAATAGTAATCCTGTATTTAATCATGGTTATTACTTAGGTATAAAATTGATATGCATATACTTCCCCTAAGTCCTGTCTAATTTTATATTGGTCAAGTGGGGAGCCAACTATTAACTGGATATTAAAGGTTTGTAATCGTTCTTGTTTGTAACTCGCTTGAATGTGTTTAAATAATGACCCACCCCACGTGGCTTATTTAAACTCAATTTTTTGAGATGTTGGTGATGCATGTTCATATTTTTTTGAGATTTTAATATGATGCATGTGATCGAACCTTGTGATATATTTGTGCTTATGCATATTATTATTTATTTCAGTTCATCATGTCGCAACCTTTTAATCCACTGTTCAATATACTAAAAGATAATTTGCTCACTGGAGAAAATTTTGTTGATTGGAATCGAAAACTCACTATTGTCCTCACTACACAAAGCCATAATTGGGTTCTGACCACACCTAAACCGGATAAACCATCAGATGAGTCCACTAAAGCGGTTAAGAAAAGAGTATCTTCGACCGGGAGTGGTCTAACGAAATGGCTAAGTGTACCATCTTGGCTTCTATGTCAGATGTGTTGCAACACCAACACCAGAACGTTGAGACCGCTGCGGAAATCATGACTAGTCTTAAAGCGATGTTTCAACATCAGAACCGTGTGGCTCGTCAGATCACCATGAGGGACTTGCTCTCTATGAAAATGGTGGAGGGAACGCCCGTAAGAGAGCACGTTCTCCAGATGATGGCTCACCTTAATAAACTTGAGGTACTTGGTGCTGAATACGATATCGAGACCCAAATCGATTTCGTGCTCCATTCTCTGCCGAAAAGCTTTGAACAATTCAGGTTGAACTACCAGATGAATAATCAGAAGTTCTCGATGCCTGATCTGTTGCAAGCTTTAGTCTCGGCAGAGGCGATATTGGGGCAGAAAAGCCAAGCCTTGATGGCAAACAGACCTTCTTCTTCTTCTAGACCAAGGGGTGGTAAGAACAAGAAAAGGAACAAAGGCCACAAGCAAGTGAACTCAAGTGTTGCCAATGGCAAAGATAAGGTGAAGAAGGGTGGTGGAGTGAACAAGCCAGCTAAGGGGAAGTGCTTCAACTGCGGTGAGAAAGGACATTGGAGGTCAGCCTGTTCCATACCTAAGAGGGATGGAAAGAAAGGTAATTCTCACGCACTAGTTGTTGAAACTTGTTTAGCGGCGTATGCCTCCCATTTTGTGGGTGGTGGATACGGGATCCACTAATCATGGTTGTTTCACATTACAGGGGTTCAAGCGGACCCGGCAACTTAGTGGGAGTGAGGTCCTCATCACCTTCGGGCGATCTTCTACGAGAGTGGCAGCTGAAGCAGTGGGAGAAGTGCACCTGTCTTATGAAGACAGTGCTTTAATTTTTGAGATATTCTTTACGTTCCGAATTTTTAGAAAGAATTCATTTTCAGTTTCTAAACTTTTATGATGGATATATTGGTTATTTTTTTAATAAAAGTTGTTACCATTTTTTTTGATAAATTTATCTGTCATGGAACGTTGTTGAATGATCTCTATACAATTAATTGTGCACACCACTCATTTAAATGTATCCTATAACACATCAATCAAGTTTCGAAAAAAAAAAAACGTTCATCGGGCGTGAACGAGACACTTCTTTGACATCTAAGATTAGGGTCATATAAATCCAAAGAGGATCCAAAGGTTGGTGAGAGCGGTTCACTAGGGTTTTTCTCCAAGTTGAACCGATTCAACCTCGCGAATCATGTCCGGAGAGTAATATGACCGAGAGGGCATTTGGAGCCAAGGGAATAGGGCCAAAGAAGTGTTAGAAATCGTTTTTACGAGATGTCGTAGTTCAATGTCAACCAAAGCAAGAGGAGGTTATGAGTAATTTTATTGATGATTACTCAAGGTACATTTTCCTTATGAAGCATGAATCGAGACCTTTGAGAAATTCTAAGAATTTAAGGCTCAAGCAGAGAGAATCATGTGGAAAAATGTATCAAGTCTCTACGACGATCATGGAGGCGAATACCTCAAATGATGAGTTTTTGAACTACTTATCGATGAAGGGATTGTATCCGACTCACAAGACCGGAACCCCTCAACAAAACGGGATTGCGAGCGAAGCAACATAATTCTTTTGGAAATGGTTAGATCAATGATGAGTTATACGGATCTTCCCGAGTCATTGCGGGGTCATGCCTTGGAAAACAAATGACTTACATTCTGAACTTGGTGCTATCCAAATCAGTTCCCAGAACCCCAAAGAATTGTGGACCGGGCGCAAGTCTAGTATGAGACACATGAGAACTTTGGGGTGTCCGGCCTAAGTGTTGGACAAGGAAACCGGTAAATTGGATCCTCGATCAGAATTAAGGCTGTTTTGTAGGATACCCCGAGGGAACAAAAGGGTGAATGTCCTATAGTTCCGAAGATCAAAAGGTGGACATCCGCACCCACTTTAGATTTTGGAAGAAAACTATAGAACCAAAGAAAACCAGAAGTGAGATTACCTTAAATGAGCTTAGAGGGCAAACCTCAGTCGACTGTAGTACTAGATGATATACCAAATGATACGTTTTCACAACTGGAGCCTCGTTATAGTGGGAGGGTTGTTAGACAGCCCGAGAGATTCATGGGAATAGGAGAGTCCTCGGACTTGATTCCCGGAATCAGACCCATGGACATATGACGAGGCACTCCAAGATAAGGATGCAGTTTCTTGGCAAACAGCAATGAAAGCCGAAGTGGGTTCTATGTTTCATAATAGAGTGTGGGAGCTAGTCGAACCACTTAATGGGGTCAAACCCATTAGATGCAAGTGGGTATATAAGAGGAAAAGAGGATCGGACGGGAAGGTTGAAACCTTTAAAGCAAGACTAATGGCGAAAGGTTATACTCAGAAAGAAAGGGATCGATTATGAGGAAACTTTTTCGCCCGTAGCCATGCTTAAGTCCATCCGTATTCTCTTATCGATTGCTGCGCATTTCAACGTTGAAATCTGGCAAATGGATGTCAAGACAGTTTTCCTTAACGGAAGTCTTGATGAAGAGATCTATATGCAACAACCCCAAGTTTTCATTGAAACAGGCCAAGAACATCTTGTTTGTAAGCTCAAGAAGTCAATTTACGGACTCAAACAAGCATCCAGAGCTTGGAACCAATGTTTTTGATCATGTTATAAAGTCTTATAGGTTTGATCAAAACGATTTTGAAAGTTGTGTGTATAAAAGCGCGTCGGGACTGCATTGGTATTCTTAGTACTGTACGTAGATAACATTGTGATCATCGGGAACGATGTGAAGGTGTGATCAGACGTAAGGGCATGTTTTTCAAAACAGTTTGATATGAAAGACTTAGGGAAAGCCGGACAAATCATTGGGATCAAGATCACTCGAGATCGCAAGATAAGGATGATCGGGTTATCGCAAGTTTCATACATAGATACTGTCTTGAAATGCTTCAGCATGCAAGATTCCAAGAAAGGATTCGTACCTTTCAGACTTGGAATCCATCTATCCAAGAAAATGTTCCCTAAGACGAAAAGGAGATAAATGACATGAAAGGTATTCTTTGTGCTTCGGCTGTCGGAAACCTTATGTATGCATTGCTGTGTACAAGACCAGATATCTGCTTTGCCCTTAGGCATGGTAGCAAGATATCAAAGTAACCCAGGGAAAGCGCATTGGACGACAGTTAAAAACATTCTGAAGTGTCTGAAAAGAACTCGGGATAGAATGTTGATTTATCGATCGATACTCCAATCCCCATCGGCCATATTGGACTTGGATTTCCAATCGATATAGATTCGTAAATTATCCGCCTCGATTAGTGTGTTTCCATTTGGGAAGTGTAGCCATCAAATGGGACGAGTGTGAAGCGTAAATGCATCACTGACTCAACCATGGGACTCGGGTAAGTAGCTGCTTGTGAAGCAGTGAAAGAACCGATTGGGCTCTAGATCTTCTTAGTGGACTTGGATGGTGTTTCAATTTGTCTAGCAATATCGCTAGGGGCGATTTGCAAATTCAAGAGAACCAAGAGTCCACGAGTCAAACAAACACATTAAAGGAAAGACATCTTATACGAGAAATCGTTAAGAGAGGAGATATAGATGTGGCAAAGATAGCGCCCGAGGACGACCTCTCAGCGAGATCCATTCACAAAGCGTCGCCTCTGAATACATTCGAGAGACATGTGAGTGGAGTGGGTGTCAAGACCGTTTAATCTGCTTTGAGTATAAGTGGGAGAAATTATTAGGTTCGTGTAGGTGACATTAGATGTCACGGACTACTCGAGGCGTGTTGTAGTATACTTAAAAAGCGGACTTTGAGTATAAGTGGGAGATTGTTGGGATTATACTAAAAAGTATGCTTTTTACTTTTGTATAATCGAAAATGAATTTTCGGACTTATTTTTGAAATAAATTGTTTATCACCGATGCTTTAAATATGATTGAATGTTACATATATTTCTTGCATAACTGTTCAATAATTTCGACGTGTTACATTGTAGTTAATTTAGTGATACCGGATCACGGAAGATTAAATTAACGATCCTTGTAACTAAAAAGTACGCCATTCACGACCTAGATGGAAATGAACAACCCATCGCGAAAGGTTGAGGTGTAAGGCTCGAGATTGGTTTGTCTTGACCAAGAGATTACACTAGTGCATGGTGATCTTGTTGAATAGGACCTACATGAGGATAAATTCTTGAGAATCGAACAAGGAAGAATTAGACCTCGGTGGTTCATTGTTTCTTAACCTTCGTCCCTTAAATAGGATCACGTGGGATTGGTAACTATTGCTTTGACTTATCATGGGTAGCGAATCGGAGAGATTCAATACTTTTTATCTTGGGCAATATTATTGGTCACATGTGATTGCTAAGATTTAATATTTAAGAAATCGTGTGCAAGCACGCTTGCTTGATTTGATTTGCCCCCTTGGGAGGTTCATAAGTTTTATCATACCAAATCTTGCAAGTGGAATTAGTTTCCGGTATGGATAATAATGTTGAACCGTTTCTCGACCAAGGACAAAAGATATTAATTAACGGAAAGCTATTTCAGTGGCTTGAATTAATTAATGGGCTAGATAATCTTAAACACGGGAAATAATGACCGGAGCCATATTGATTTGTAATATGGGTTAAGATGGATGGTGCAATATTAATTATGTAGTGGGATTAATTAATATTTATGGGCTTGAATTATATTGTGGCTCAATATTAGATATTCAAGATCCATTAGAAGGTCCAATCTTAATTCTCCTAAAGGCCCCCTGAGTAGCCCAACATATAGTCCAATAACTAAAAAGGTGATTAAAATAAAATAAATATTGTTGCTTATATTTCCTCTAAATTTTCAAAAATTCTGGATAAAAGAGGGAGAAAGATTTTCTTTGAATTTTGTTATGGAATGAAGATATGTAATCTTGGAATACAAGATTATCTCATTAAATTCAAGAAATCTCCCACTTGGTTATTCATAGTGATATTTCGAAATTTTTGAAAATAGAGGGCAAGAAAGATTTTCTTGATTTTCTTGTAAAGATATTATGGAAGATATGTATTTCTTGAAATACAAGAATATCTCATAAATTCAAGAAGATCCAAATCTTGGATTCTTGCACACTGTATTTTTCGAAAATCACCATATTATAGAGGAGGTGGGATTTTTGTGGAATATTTTAATTATGGGAAAAAGAATATAAGGGATATATTCAAGATTTCTTGGTGACCAAGAAAAGTCTTTTCCCACATTGAAATATCACTAAAATATCACTATAAATAGGGGATGATTAGTTCATTCCCAAGTACAATTCCATGTGCTGGAAATATTAGCAAATCCACATAAGTGGTGCAACAAAGTTTATTTTTTTTCCTTTTGTTAATTGTTCGCGAGTATTCTTCCACCGGATTGTCGAGCAAGGGCTAAGGGAATACTTGGGAAGTCCTTTTTGCTTAGTCCGTCCAACCAAAGCCACTGCCATCCCGAGAGGTACGTTCACGTAAACCCGTAGATTCCGCATGCGTAGGTTTTACGTGGCTTTTTATATGCATGATATGTTGTTGCAATTATTATTTGAATTAATATAGGATTAATTCATGCTAGTAATAATTAATGAATTAAATTTGTATTTAAATATTCACCCCGAATAGATCTGTGTAACTCATTCCCCAACATTCACATCACCTGTTTGTTGTACATGCTGACAACATTTGGTGTGTTGTCCTAACTTGCTTACCTTTCTGGCATGGTCCACAGACCTTTCCTTTTTCAAAGTTAAGATTAGGTAAACCAACATCAGCACCTAGTCTATGCAATTTCTGAATACTTCTGTAATTAGCATGACCAAGTTTTTGATGCCACAAAATAATATCATCTGCTTTAGCACTTTTACAAGCATGATTCGAACCAATCAAATAACAATTATCAGCAGATCTTTTGCCAGTCATTAAGCAATCATCATTTTTATCAAACACATAGCATGAATTCTTGTCAACCTTTACATGTAAACCATCATCACATAACTGACTAATACTAATCAGATTAGCAAGTAAACCTTTACATGTAACACATTTGTCAACTTTGGAAAACCAGGAACATTCAATATTCCTTTTCCAACAACTTTACCTTTTGAACCACCACCATATGTTTAAAGAGTATGTTGGGAGATGAATTTAATAAAAGATTATATGATTTTGATTAAGATCCCAAAACCCCTGAGTATGACATGTTCAGAATGATCTTGATAATTGAGTCAGGATTCAGTTTTAGAGTATTCAGGATGTTATCTGCAAAATGTATAGTCAAGCAGATATAGTTCGGGGATAGGTTTCAAGACTCGAAGAACTCAAGATATGTTTTCGAAGAAACCAAGTTTCAAAAGATGAAACTAAAGACTCTGAAGACTCAGTATGAAAACTGAGATATCAAGACTCAAGATGAAATCGAGAATCAAGACTCAAAGATGAAGACTCAAAGATATCACCAAGATGAACTCAAGACTCGAAGACCCTCAAGACTCGGAAGACTCAAGACCTCAAGACTCAAGACGCAAGATCAAGACCGAGAAATCAAGATCAAGAATATCGAAGCACATGAATTATCAAGACTCAGTAATGTACTGAATGCTCAGTATGAACCTGAATGTTCCGAGGCACTGAATATATCTATCTGAAGGATGTAATACTGAGAGAAACGCGATGCCTTAGAAAGATAGATATTGCCAAGACATTCAAATGCAGACAAAAGGAACTAAGTCAGAAGTGTTGTTAAGGTTATATCAAACTCAGAGTTTGTAACCAAAAGAGCCGTTGAAGGTGTCTACCTTTAATCAAGACAAAAGTCAAAAAGGAAGACGACATCAGACTATACCGACATCGACAAAGGAGGAAAAGTCATTTGAAAAAAAAGATGTCAGATGTACGAAAGTTCCAGACTGCAAAAAGTGAAGACCGGCTACATGAAAGGCTATTGCCTAAAACATGTTAGGGAGTTTCAAACCCTAAATATAGCCGTTTCTCACACACACCATAAGAGGGAACTCACGGGTTATCTCTCCAATGGATAGTTTTCAAAGAGTGACCTTGGTGTATGCCTATAAATACTGGTGACCCTCTACTTTGTAAGGTTACGGGAAATTTATACGCAACTCAAGAGCTCAAAATTATTCTTGCAAAAGTTAAAGCACTCGAAATACCTTGAATTTCCCAAGTGCTTCTATATTGAAGAGAGCTCACTTTACTAAGCCTAGATTGATAAGATTTATCCAAAAGCTTAGTCGAGATATCCCAACCCTTTGCATTGTGCTTCATTGTAAAGGATATCTCATCCTAGTTGGAAACCAACCGAGAAACCCCAAACCCTTGAGAAGGTAGTTGGAGTGTGTTTTGTTGGTGAGTAGAGTTGTAAAGAGTTAGTAAACTACGCGGAGTAGTAAGAAAACTCTAGAGGAGAAGTTAGTAAGCTACAGGGGTAGTCTGAAAGCTTGTGTGTGATTGAGTAAGTAAACTACGGAGGTAGTCAGAAAACTCAAGGTCGGGTTGAGTAAGTAAACACGTGGAGTAGTCGAAAAACTCAGTACGAAGTTGAGTAAGTAAACCACGAGGTAGTCGTAAAGCTCGAAGTTGATAGTGAATTTCTCTCAAGAGTCGAGAGAGTGGATGTAGGAGCTTGAGTCTCGAACCACTATAATGGGCTTTGTGTTCTTTATTGCTTTCCTTATCTCGTGCTTTAATCATTGCATTGACTTGATTTTGAAAGCATACTTTTCATCGATATTCGGTTGGAATCAATCCAATTTGAAGTTGCATAAGTGAATCACAGCCTCAATCACTATTTCATAAAGGGAAGGTCTTTCAAAGAAAGCTTAAAACGAGTATAATCTAAGGGCCAACCATTCAAGACGATCGAAAGTAGCTAGAACAGAGATAGTTATCAAACCGAACTCTCTTCCGAGGATTCAAGAAGCTAGTTATCCGATCCAAGCAACTCGGGATCTCGACACTCGAGGATTCTGGGTTGGGATTATCGAGGTTTCGAAAGCATTTCGGGATCACCGCCTCGAAGAGACTTTGACTCGAGCGATCTGTGCTTCTCGTAACCTAATCTTCGAGGATTATCACCCAAGTCGACCTCAAGAAGGAAAAAGTTTTAAAACACGAACACGTGTATTCCCCCATACACGTGTAAGACTCGTTACACGGGACCAACAAGTGGTATCGAGCAAAGTGGTTCAACTTGACCACTGTTGCGTGTTGACCAAAGTTTTATTTTCAAAAATACTTGTGGTCTATCCGAATCGATCTTAATTCTTGAAATTTTTTCTTTTCAAAAGATCGGAAAAATGTCTTCAAAAAAAACTTCCCATGTTCTCAAAGAGAGAACTATGATCTATGGAGATCGAGAATGCAGCTCATCTCAGATTCCAAACATGAGCGTATGTGGATAGTGGTTTCTCAAGGACCATTCAAATTTCTTTGTGGTGAATCCTGCATTACGTAAGAGGAGAGAATTGATCCTAGAGCAGAATTTTCTAAGTCTGATGACCAACTAACTCCCCGAGGAGAGAAAGTTAGTCAATCTAGACTACATTGCAAAAAAGACACACTATACAAAGACAATTGATGATGGTGTGATGGGAATGATCTCTCACCGTAATATCGCTAAAGAGATATGGGATACACTACTAGTTGTTATGTGCCAAGGCACAGATCATATAAAAAGAAAACAAACTTTCAAAGGGCAATTGGAAAGTTTGACAGGTTTTTTGAAATGGATGATGGTGAATCAATAGACAAATTGGAAGTCGATTCACTAAGCATCATGAATGATCTAAACGCGACTTGGAAAGAAATATCCACAAAGAGAAGTGGCATTGAAAATTCTTAGAGGTCCTTTCTAAGAAATGGGATATTCATGCAAGAGTGATTGAAAACACCAAGAACATTAGTTCAATGCCATACCAACAAGTCTTCTCCGAAATAAAGCCTATGAATTTGTAATTGATAAGAAATCCAAAAAGGTCGATGGACTTAATAATAGATTTGGAAAGTACAAAAGCTTTTATAGAACCATGTGTACCGAAGAAACCCGAGGACATATCAACCGAGAAGAAGAAGGACTCGAAAAGTCAAGGATCTTCATCCGTAAAAGAAGGACTCCAAGTCCAAAGAAGAAAATGATCGGGATGATGATGCCAACAGATGCTATAATTGCGGAAGAAAGGTCACTTCCAAAGATGATTGTCCGAGTTGAGTGCTAAGGAGAGAAGAGAAAGACAAGCTAAAAAGAGACCGTAAGTTCTCGCAAAAAGGGCAATGATTGCGTAGAAGAAGAACAATCGAGGAGGATCTAGCTCTTCAGATGAGATATTCTCGATGACAAAGGAAAGTGATGACATCGGCGTCGATGGCCATTGAGGAGGTAAACTCTTCGCTCTCTTGTTGTTGCTCCTACACTAGCACAAGAGTTTTCAAGTTCCACCAAAAAAACAGTCTATTTTGACTGATGGATTCTTTTGAGAAATGATGAAGGACTATCTTTGTTTTTTGCAAGGACTGCTAAATAAAACTCAAGAGCAGAATAAGGAACTGAATGCTGAAAATCTAAAATGGAAAGACTCTAGCAAAACTGAGATCACTTCTCAATTAATGGGAGCTACTGATGAACTGGATGTTCTGAAAGTACAACTCTCAGAGAAAGAGAAGTTGATCATGTCCCTAACTGAAAAGCTAGAGAAATCCACTGAAGAGATTCAAATTTAATCGTAATCGAAGTTCAATGACCTCTCTGAGAAGCATAAAACTCTACAGAACTGTGAGGATAGTGCACAGAAGAAGTTAACTCTATTGAATAAAGCATCTAATGTGATAGATGAAATTCAGAGTTACCAGAGATCTGCCACTATAAAAACTGGATTGGGATACACTCCAGGGGGAACCTCACAAGGTCATCTGAATGCTGCATCATGTAGCAAGAAGACTATCTTTGTAAAACCAGTGGCACCTACACTTCAAGCTGAAGTAATGCCCAAGGTTGTAGACAAGGGAAAAGGACCTATGGTTTCAAAGAAACCGAATGATCGGGTTAGAAAGCCCAAACCAAAGTGAAGGCTAGAAAACCTGTGGTCGATTGGAAAGTTTCAGCAAGTACTTCAAAGCCTCAGCTAAGAATGCAATCTGAAAGGCTCCACATCGAACCATCGAGGAATCCTCGGATGAGAAACACTCAACAGAGACATTCTCAATCGAAGAGACCAAGTCCTCAAGATAATCGAAAGACCAGATTTCAAAGATGCATAACCCTGAACCTCACTTGCCTAAAGGTAAAGGTTATCTGAACCCGAGTCAACAA
This sequence comes from Stenogyne calaminthoides, assembly GCA_037126765.1. NCBI lineage: Eukaryota > Viridiplantae > Streptophyta > Magnoliopsida > Lamiales > Lamiaceae > Stenogyne > Stenogyne calaminthoides. The sequence continues at coordinate 28,053,031 of JBBCBC010000021.1, forward strand.
AGATTTAGACCAGCTACACAAAAGCCCAAGCATCTGAACAAAAGGCCTGAACCAAAGAAGAATTCAAAAGCCCATGTTCATGCTAAAGGTAAGACACATACACGTAAAGTCATTAAGGCACCCAGAGTAGTAGATGTGTATGTTTATGTTTATGGAAGACAAATTAGCCACTCTAAAGTGATTAGAGTTGTCAGCAGATTTGGATTCCGAAGGTACATCTAACCTTGTAGGACCCTACACAAATTGGGTACCTAAGAATTGATCTGCTTTTTTCGGAGGAAAACAAGGGCACTAAACCGACTAATGATCACATGGCATCGATGAGCAGAGATGAAAAAAAGCCCGACATTTGGTATCTTGACGGTGGATGTTCAAGACATATGACAGATACAAGAAGACACTCGGTGACTATGTTGAACAAAGAGGCCCACAGATCACTTTTTGGAGATAATTCAAGGGGATGATCAAGGATATGGAACTTTGGAAATCGACTTCGATTCATATCCATGGTGTTTCATATGTATCCGGATTGAAGAATAATTTGCTTTCAATTAGCCAATTTTCGTGATAAGGGTTTCAATGTTGAGTTCTCTAAGAACTTATGTTTTGTGAAAAATGATACATCACGTAAAGTTTTACCGACCGGGTACAAGAAAAGGGAATGTGTATCTTGGTCGATTGGAGTTCTCGCTTCCTAAAGATACATGTTTAGTTGCTAAAAGTTCCACATATACCGGTTGGTTATGGCATAAAAGAATGAATCACCTAAATTTCAAAAACCCCGAACAAGCTTGCAAGATTAGCTCTTGTGAGAGGGTTGCTTTAACGAAGTGTTCAAGAAGGAACATATTTGTGATGCGTGCGAAAAGGAAAACAGATAAGAGCATCATTTAAAAGTAAAGTTGAGGTTTCTACCGAAAAGAATACTTCACATTACATATGGATCTTTTTGGTCCCTATAACACCTGTAAGCACTAATGGCGTGAATACACATTGGTAGTAGTTGATGACTACTCGAGATATACTTGGGTCATATTCTTACTCAAGAAGAAAGAGACTCGAGAAAAGTCGCCAGAGAGTTCTTTGAAAAGGCTCAAGATTGAGAAAAATCGAGTGTGGTCAAAATCGGATCGACAAAGGAACCGAATTCATAAATCATATCATATCGATTATTGTGCAGAGAATGGAATTTCACATGAAACATCACCGCAAGGACCCCTCAACGTAATGGTGTTCTTTGAAAGGAGGAACAGGACTCTGAAAAGAAGTTCGCAAGGACTATGATAGCCGGTCGACATTCCTAAAAGATTTTGGGCTGAAGTCGCCAACACCGCAGATGCTACTCTCGTAAACAGATCCATGCCGACCAAGAGTCAAGGCAAAACACCCTATGAGCTTTGGAATGAAAGGAAGCCTCTTGTTTCTTTCTTTTCAGTATGTTTGGTTGCAAGTGTTTCATACACAATAATGGTAAAGATCGGGTTGAAAACTTTTGATAGTAAAGTCGATGAAGGAATATTCTTAGGATATTCTCAAGTCATCAAAAAGCTTTCGAGTTTACAACCAGTAGGACTCTTATTGTGGAGGAAACACCTCATGTTGTTTTTTTGATGAATCTATTTGTGTTCGTAAGAAACATGAACATGATGCAGATGAACTCACTAAGAGGATCACCAGATTAAGCCAAAAAAGAAAAGATAAATCATCCAATTCGAACTCGAAAAGAAGAAGTCAGTCACATTCTATGATTGGAGTGACTCAGACTCAGATAAGGAAGTTCAGAATGGAATTCAGGATGGTGAGCCTCAGGAAAACCAACACTCCAAAGGTGACCAATCTGAACAAAACACCGGTCGGACTCGGTGTATGTGATGCCAATGAAGATGTGGTCACGGTGAGGCAATTTCGAATCTATCAACCAAAGGGGAACAAATGTCTCTGACAATGTTCTGAATAGAATCTCCCCTGAGGAAGATGATTCCCTTTCTCCTTTTTTGTTGTTCCCTGAGTTTGCTGATTTAACTGAACCTAACATCTCAAATGTTGAGGATATTATTGAAGGGGGAACATCAAGAAGGAAATGGTTAGATAGTCATCCTACAAGTCAGATTGTGGGTGATCTAACTGAAGGTGTTAAGACAAGAAGGTTCCATGGTGAGAGTGCACTATTCTGCTGCTTCCTTTCAGAGAAAGAACCTGCTGAGATTGGTGAAGCTCTACAAGATTCTTATTGGATTACTGCTATGCAAGATGAGCTGAATCAATTCTCAAGGAATGAAGTATGGGAGTTGGTAGATAGACCTGAAAGGCACAATGTCATTGGAACCAAGTGGGTTTTCAAGAATAAAAGAGATGAAAACAACAACATTGTAAGAAACAAGGCAAGACTAGTTGCACAAGGTTATTCCCAAGAAGAAGGCTTGGATTATGATGAAACCTTTGCACCTGTTGCAAGACTAGAAGCCATCAGATTGTTTCTTGCATATGCTGCCCACATGAAGTTCACAGTCTATCAAATGGATGTGAAAAGTGCATTTTCGAAACGGTGTGCTTAAAGAAGAGGTTTATGTGGAACAACCTCCGGATTCAAACAGAATGACCAAGTTTCTGTGCTCGGAAAAAGCTTTGTATGGTCTCAAGCAAGCACCCGAGCATGGTATGATACTCTTTCTCGGTTTCATCGACCATGGTTTTGTCAAAGGGATCGTTGATAGAACTCGTTCGGGATAGAGGATGGGGAAGAGATCTTACTAGTTCAGATATATGTTGATGACATCATTTTTGGATCTCCAAACCATCAGCTTTGTGAAAAGTTTTCAACACTGATGAAAAGCAAGTTTGAGATGTCAATGATGGGAGAGATGAATTTCTTTCTAGGTCTTCAAGTGAAACAATCAAAGGAAGGAATATTCATCAACCAGGCAAAATACACCAGAGATCTGATTGCAAAATATGGTGTACAAAATTGTAATGCAGTTAGGATTCCTATGAATACTAACTACAAGATGGATCCTGATTCAGAAGGCAAATCAGTGAATCATACTGATTATAGAGGAATCATTGGATCATTGCTCTATCTCACAGCAAGTAGGCCAGATATAACATTTACTGTTGGGATATGTGCAAGATACCAAGCTAATCCTAAGACTAGTCACATGGAGGCTGCCAAAAAGATACTAAGATATCTTAAGGGCACAGTGAATAGAGGATTATGGTATCCCAATCGATGATAACCTTGAATTAACGGGTTACTCGGGGATGTCGACTATGGAGGTTGTAGAATTGATGTGAAGTCCACTACAGAACTTGTCAATTTCTAGGAAGCAAGTCGATATCGTGGTTTTCAAAGAAATGACCTCAAGAGCAACCAAGATTATCGGGTTTAATACATGGTGCAGGAAGTCATTGCCTTTCAGATTCTTTCGCTCGCACAACAATTAAGGGATTATAAAGTTGAAGCCAATGAAGTACCAATATTTTGTGACAACAATAGTGCCATTGCTATTTCACAAAATCCGGTATTGCACACCAGATGCAAGCATGTGGATATCAGACATCACTTCATCAGAGATCATGTCGAGAAAAAGGACATAAGGATGGAGAAAATTCATACTGATAGGCAAAGAGTTGATATCTTGACTAAACCTTTCAATTTGAATCAAGATTTCGTGAACTTTCGATTGAATTAGGGATGCTAGAAACAGTGTATAGAGTAAATCTGAAAAATTGAAGATTTTCGGATGCATGAAGTTTTTTCGTAATTCTATCGAGAAACTCGGGATAAAAAGGAAATATCGAATCGAGTCTCGTGAAACTCAGATTCATCAAGGTCAAGATCAAGAGAGTATCTTGAACCCATTCAAGATTTCAAAGATATTATCGACATTTTATCAAGGACAAGACAAAAGAAGACTGATAGAGGGAAATTAGTCTGAAGAAGTAAAGACTCATGCGACTCATTTATTGCTCAAGTAAAACTCAGTAATCATTCGCAATAAATATAAAACACCGAGGAATGTTTTTTTTTCAGGGATCGTTTTTAAATTTCGAAGAAGGTCAACAGTCATTTAATGCTCTATCACATTATTGACCAATGAGGATATTTTGGCGGTTTACTTTTTAGAGATCGTTCGGTTCAGATAACCCGATTAATCGGAGATTAATCTCAACCGCTGCTTTTTCACCTAACCAACACGATTCTCCACGATCTCGTTATATATACCCCTTTTAAGCCATTCAAGCCAAAATTTTATCAAACCCTTCGTTCCCAAATCCTCCGCAAATAAAAAATCCTTTGCCCGTAAATCTCCAAACCCTAAAACTTCAAATTCTTAAATCAATCTCTAAAATGGCCCCAACCTTGTTTCGAGAAATTAGCCATAACCAACAAGCCGCGGGTACGAAGTTCGTTTGTCTCACTTGAAAGCACAACCAACTCAAAGCCGTAAGAGGAGGCTCGCGATATGATTCGACCGCTAAAATCACCCATCTAGTCGCAGTTCCACTGCATCAGAGTTCATAAAAAGAAGTAATCGAATTCATCTCGTAATTTGAGAATAGATGAAGAAAATGGTATGCATTCTTCGATTACCACATCACATTTAGAGCATTCTGGCCAAAATACGCCGATTTTGAGAGGGATTTGTGCATAATTCGAAAAAATCAATGATGTCTTTAAGCTCTGTGATAGAGGAGAGGATCCTGCGATGTATATGTCGGGTAGAGAGCAGGAGTACCTAGATACGATTGCTGAGAATCCTGTTAAATTTGAGGCGACATTGCATAAGAGGCATCTAAAGCCACAATATCGTGTGCTGATGGATATTGTGAGCAAGTGCATCATGAGTCTTGCGGGGAGTTTGAGCAGATTAGTACCCCAAGCTCGACCGATGGCGGCGATCGAGGCATCTCCTACCACTGACTTCAACTTGCTGAAATTCTTAATTCAGATGGTGACGGAGCAAGCCAAGGTCATATATATAAATGGTCAATGGGACAATCACGATGAAAGGCAAGATCCACCATGCCACCAAAATTGCTTATATTTTGGAGATGTGCAGAGAGGAGGAGGATATCTTCGCCAATTCAACCCCATTCCCTAAAACCAAAATTCTCTTCAAGCCCATCCTTTGGAAGAAGGTGCCATTCGAGGGAAAAAGAGAAAAGAAGGTAGAATCACCTTCAAGGGGTCGTTGAGAAAGAGACCCAACAAACCGGGGGAAGGTTCTTGGAGGCAAAAATGGAGCAAGGAGCAAAACCGATGAAGCGGAAGGATCTTGCTCCAAAGCATAAAAAGATTGGTGGTTCTCACCGACGAAGGTAGCAAAGATGATTCCGAGGAGATACAACCCAAGGCAAAACCGCCGAGTTCGCCATTACAAGTATTGGCTCAGTTATCTCCAGACACGTGGATCTGGATCGAGGAGCAGGTCTTCTCCGAGGTGCTCGAGACATCTTTCGATTCAGATAAAATTCTCAGAAATTTTTAAAGGAGCTCGGACCTCGAGATGATGCTACATTTCGGATGTGCGTGCTCGCAGAAGAGCCAACTCGAGTCGATCCGAAGATGTGCAAAGCTCGCACAGACGAGCCAACTCGGACTCAAACCGAGGATATGCCACCAGCCCTAACCCACTCGGATGCAAAACCGAGGACCTGAATGCACAAACTTCGTGACACTACCGAGGCTCGGAGCAAAATACTCTTGATGAGCTCCAGAGTGATCTAACGCTTTGATCCCTTAGCGTAAGCTTCTCATCGAACCGAGAGAGCCTCCGAGATGGAAGAAGGGCGAGGCCGAAGAAGGCGAATGGAGGAGCAAGGGGAACGGTTCATCTGACCGCTACTCCTTCGAGCTCAATTTCATACCCCGATCAAAGAAGATGTTTTCTTCAGATTAAGGACGACAAAGGTATATCCTCAATCGACTCTTCCCGAGATGCTTGACATTGCCGATTCAGAGGGGAAGACCGGTGGAATGAGGAGACGACCTTCCCGACCGACTTCTCGTGGTTCAAAAACGACAAAGCTCGGGATGAAAAATTCGATTTTGATGAGTGGTTCGAGGAAGCTAGCCGAGAAGAAATCAATCTGAAGTTGGTGCCCGAGCAAATGGAGACAAATCCAAAGATGGAGATGGGGACAAATAGGAGATGCCGAGGATCGGGCCTCAAATGGAAAAAGAGACTTTGTTGTCGATCAACCTCAGATCGGTTAGCACTCTTGGTACCTTTTCGCACTATTAACAATTATGCCAAAGTTACCGAAAAGTACTATCTTTAATTTCAATTGTCCGATAAAATGATCGAGGCTCAATTGGAGACCGGAGCTCGTGGATGAAGTCAAGCTCAGATGATCAAACAAACACGAAGGTGCGTAAAGTTCCCGAGATTGATCTCACTCCCCGTAATGGAGAAACTTGAGAAGATTGAGCCAATGGCGATCAAAATTGCTCAGATAGAAGAAACGCTGGCCAATCAAGCTCGTATAATGGAAGGACTTAGCCATTCTTCTAATCGGTGCAGATACAAAACACTCGACCACTCGGGATGACCTCCATGGAAGTAAAGTCGAATGAAAAGCCGGAGGGAGTCAACGCAGAAAGTTAAGTGTCGAAATGAAATGTAAGCACCGTGAATCGATCAATTTCTAGAGGTGATACTAGCAGAGAAAAATGAGGTGCCGATCAAATCATTGTTGAGGAAATGAGCTCAAGGTTCATGACCAAGATGACAGAGATGCTTAAAGATGCACTCTCCGCCGCTTTGCCCACTTATCTCGAAGAACTTTCTCGCGGGCTAAGAACCACATCGTGAGAATGGAAGATGAGCAAGATCATATTAGCAGAGAGATCCATTGTGGTGAGCAAAGAGAAAAGATCACATGGACACAGCCTTCTCCAGACTTCTTCCAAATTACGGTGCCGGAGGGGAAAAGGAAGGTGAAGACCTCGAAGGGAAGTTCATGGCACGATTTTGGAGAAGAAGGCTCTAAAGAGGTCGAAATGTACATCTAGCCAAAGCCTTAAAAGAAGTTGAAGCTATCGATAAATTGAAATTCGGCCAAGTGGAGAAGCCCATCTACACTCGAGTTTTCGAGAAAACCATGCTTGAGGTTGCAAGAGAGAAACCGAAAAGCTAGAACTAAGGTTGGAACAAGCCAGCCGGTGCCGAATCGCCTATGAAGAGGAAAGCTTTTGGGCGTTGTTCAACCCAGAAGAAAAGCGTCATAAGGCTTCTAAGCCAATCCCAGAAAGCCGATTCTCGATGATGAAGATCTTGGAAGAATCGAAGTCTCAACCTCGTAAGAAAGTCTTCAACACCAAAGATGCTCAAGACACTCCAAAAAGAACAAGCCAAAAAAAGCCGCCGCTGCCGGTCTCGTGAGCTGCGTCGCGGATCGAAAAAAGAAGATAGACGAAGAGCGGTTGAAGGAGTGACTTCGTGAAGTTTATGCAGCAAGAGGAAGGAACATCGAAAAGCCGAAAGGGGCCCCACGCTGATAAATGGATGCCCATTAAACTCAACGACATGTGGGAAGAAGTGAAGAGAACCTTCTCGGTTCAATTACGATGTTCTCGAGGGAATGGAGAGGGAAGGCGCAGATCGTAACTAAGCTTTATTGAATATCTTCTAACCTTCTATCCAAAGTATCTCCAAGGTGGATTAACCTTGCGGATGAAGGTGGAGTACATGATAGAAGCCCCCGGTCCATATTCCTATTCTCCTCCAAGACTTGGTAATGGCTTGGTAAACGAGAAGGCCATTACGCAAGAAATTGCTCAAGATATCTTTGGTCGGGTTGGGATTAACAGGAACAGTCAGGACATCATCAAGGAGAGGAATGAGTCAAGAAAAGATTTTTTTCGAATGTTCAACCTGGAGGTGCCGGTGATGAAGTCGAAAAATGAAGCAAATCAAGAGCCGAATCAAGATCAAGAACTCGTAAGATTTTGTAATCTTTTAAATTTTGTCTTTTTTGATTTTGTTGATAAAAATCTCATTGTAATCAGAATGGTATACTTATCATCAATGAAGATTTATCATTTTGCTCAAAAGATAATATCTCATTATCTTATTTACATGTCTTTATTTTGATATCTTTGAATGAATGTCTCCGAACCGATTGTATGATGATATGGGAGAAATTGTTTAAATATTTGGTAATGATCTATTTAAGAAAGATTCATTCTTGAAGAAATCATTGAATGATTTAAATTGTTGAGAGACTTTTTATTTAAAGAGATTCCTTCTTAAAAAGAAATTGTTGGGAGATTTCTGCGTTCAGAACCAATCTTGTAATAGGATAAACCGAAACCCGAGTATAGGTTATGTATTTGTAACAAGATAGGTTTTGGCATCATCAAAAAGGGGAAAATTGTTGGGAGATGAATTTAATAAAAGATTATATGATTTTGATTAAGATCCCAAAACCCCGAGTATGACATGTTCGTAATGATCTTGATAATCGAGTCAGATTCAGCTTTTAGAGTATTCAGGATGTTATCTCGCAAAATGTATACTCAAAGCAGATATAGTTCAGATAGGTTTCAAGACTCAAGAACTCAAGATGTTTCGAAGAAACCAAGTTTCAAAGATGAAACTAAAGACTCAAGACTCAAGATGAAAAACCGAGATATCAAGACTCAAAGATGAAATCGAGAACCAAGACTCAAGATGAAGACTCAAAGATATCACCAAGATAAACTCAAGACTCAGAAGACCTCAAGACTCGTAAGACTCAAGACGCAAGATCAAGATCGAGAAATCAAGATCAAGAATATCGAAAGACAAGAATTATCAAGACTCAAGAATGTATCGAATGCCAAAAGATGAACCCAATGTTCCAAGGCACTGAATATATCTATCTGAAGGATGTAATACTGAGAGAAACGCGATGCCTTAGAAAGATAGATATTGCCAAGACATTCAAATGCAGACAAAAGGAACTAAGTCAGAAGTGTTGTTAAGGTTATATCAAACTCAGAGTTTGTAACCCAAAAGAGCCGTTGAAGGTGTCTACCTTTAATCAAGACAAAAGTCAAAAAAGAGGAAGACGACATCGCACCATACCGATAATCGACAAAGGACAAAGTCACCGAAAAAAGATGTCGATGTAACGAAAGTTCCAGATCAAAAAAAGTGAAGACCGGCTACATGAAAGGCTATTGCCTAAAACATGTTAGGGAGTTTCAAACCCTAAATATAGCCGTTTCTCACACACCATAAGAGGGAACTCACGAAGCTATCTCTCCAACGGATAGTTTTCAAAGAGTGACCTTGGTGTATGCCTATAAATACTGGTGACCCTCTACTTTGTAAGGTTACGGAAATTTATACGCTAAACTCAAGAGCTCAAACTTATTCTTCAAAAAGTTAAAGCACTCGAAATACCTTGAATTTCCCAAGTGCTTCTATATTGAAGAGAGCTCACTTTACTAAGCCTAGATTGATAAGATTTATCCAAAAAGCTTAGTCGAGATATCCTAACCCTTTGCATTGTGCTTCATTGTAAAGGATATCTCATCCTAGTTGAAACCAACCGAGAAACCCCAAACCCTTGAGAAGGTAGTTGGAGTGTGTTTTGTTGGTGAGTAGAGTTGTAAAGAGTTAGTAAACCACGCGAGTAGTGTAAAAAACTCTAGAGGAGAAGTTAGTAAGCCATGGGGTAGTCCGAAAAGCTTGTGTGTGATTGAGTAAGTAAAACTACGGAGGTAGTCGTAAAACTCAAGGTCGTGTTGAGTAAGTAAACTACGGGTAGTCGTAAAAGCTCGAAGTTGATAGTGAATTTCTCTCAAGAGTCGAGAGAGTGGATGTAGGAGCTTGAGTCTCGAACCACTATAACCGCCAGGTGTTCTTTATTGCTTTTCTTATCTGTGCTTAATTTGCATTGACTTGATTTTGAAAGCATACTTTTCATCGATGTTCGGTTGGAATCAATCCAATGAAGTTGCATAAGTGAATCACATCCCAATCACTATTTCATAAAGGGAAGGTCTTTTCAAAGAAAGCTTAAAACGAGTATAATCTAAGGGCCAACCATTTCAAGACGATCGAGTAGCTAGAACAGATAGTTATCAAACCGAACTCTCTTCCGAGGATTCAAGAAGCTAGTTATCTCGATCCAAGCAACTCGAGGATCTCTCGACACTCGTGATTCGGGATTGGGATTATCTCGAGGTTTCAAAAGTTTCTTCAGATCACTGTCTCAGTAGACTTTGACTCAGAGCGATTTGTGCTTCTCAGAACCTAATCTTCAGGATTATCTGACCCAAGCTGACCTCAGTAAGAAAAAGTTTTAAAAACACTGAACACGTGTATTCCCCCTCCCATACACGTGTAAGACTCGTTTACACCGGGACCAACAGTGTATGTCTGTTTTTATTGTGCTGGAGTATGTCATATTCGTCCATATTGTTCTAAGTTAAGAAGAGACTTAAAAGCTGGAATTGTTTTACCTAATAAAATTGAACACCCTATAAAACAGGTTAACAACACTAAAAAGTTGATTCATAAGAACATGTCATGTAATGTTGTGTATACATCTTTGAAAGCATGTGTTCCTGGATCTTGGTACTTTGATAGTGGTTGTTCTAGACACAAAGAAGTTCCAGTTTTTACAAAAGAAATAGGTTCACATGATAAAGGAGTATTTTCAGAAGTTTTCACAAAACCAAGTCCAGCATTATCAGATCTACCAATCATTAATTCCTCATTCAATTCAGTAGTGCTTACAGAAAACTTTTTAAAACTTAGAGTAGGCACTTAAGTTCATCTTTCAAAGAAGAAATTTTCACATCTTTTCTAGTTAAAAGAACTTCAAGCTTCAAAAGATTTTCTTTCAAATCTGAATTTTCTAAAGATAAGGAACTCAACACCTGTTTTTGAGTTTCTAAATCAGTTTTAAACTTGTGATATTCAGAGTTACAATCGGCAGAACTTGATGTTTCAGCATTCAGAATAGTTCCAGCAAAACAGTTAATATCAGAGTTATATTGACTGAATGTTGTTTCAGATGTTGTATGAACATCTGAATCTGCTTCAGACCAATAATAATCGAGATCATCATCAAATGTATCATCATAAACTATTCTAGCAGACATAGCACTTAACTCACATTTACCAGAATCACTTTCATCATCAGAATCATCACTTAAGGTATCATTAAAGTTCATTTTCTTCCTAAGCATAGTATTAGCACATTCATTAGCATAATGACCATATCCAGAACATGCATCACACTTAACCTTTTTTCTATACTCAGGATCATATTTGAACTTGTTATCATTATTGAATTGTCTAGGTTGATTGAAACTGGAAGACTGACTTGGAACAAGCTTTTTATCCGAGGGAGAAGAGTTTTGATTAAACTTATCCTTTTATTGAAATTGACCATTTGGTCTTCTGAACTTTCTTTTTAGAAAAGATTTGAATTGCTTAGTGATGAGAGCAAATTGTTCAGAAACATTTTCATCACATAAATCAGAAACATCACCATCAGAATTAACTTCAGTCACATAAGGATGTTTACCAACATTATCAGAAGTTTCACCTCTAAAATTACTTTATTGTCTTTATCTTTCTCATGTTTATCATCATCTAACATATTTGAGTTAATCTCATAAGTTTTCAAAATACTTATCAACTCATTTTGACTCAATAAATCAGTGTTCTTAGCCTCTTCTATTGCACATATTTTTGCATCAAATCGTATAGGAACAGTTCTAAGTATTTTATTAACTAACCGAGTGTTGGAAATTGGATCACCAAGTGAGTGTGACTCATTAGAAATCTCACTTATCCTTTCATTGTATGATGAAATGTTCTCATCATCTTTCATCATTAAGCTTTCAAACTTGGTTCCCAACATTCTGAGACTAGTTCTTCGAACACTTTCTGATCCTTCACAATGTTCCTTCAATATATCTCATGCATCCTTAGAAGAAATACAGTTAGATATTAGTTTAAACATAGAAACATCGGTAGCAGTAAAAATCACATTAAGGGCTTTAGAATTGAAATTGGCCGATGTGCATTCGTCATTGGACTAATCAATCTCCCTTTTGACTTGTGAATCACCATCATTATCACCAACCGTATTTGGTGGATTCCAACCAGACAACACACTACGCCATGCTCTCTCATCTATAGACTTAATATACATGCGCATTTTAAGTTTCCAGTATGGGTAATTTGATCAATCCAAAATTGAAGGTTTTAAAGAAGGAGTCAGTGGATAATCCATTGCAAAAACACACATTAAACACATGACCTTTAACTTAGTGTATCAAGTTTATGGCTCTGATGCCAACTGAAAGTGTGTGTGCATTTATTTTCAGAGTGTTGTTGAAAATGTTGTGAAACATACAAAACAACATATGACAGCGGAAGTATAAAAATGCAGTGCAAATGATTTTCAAAATTGTGTATAGTCTATAATAAGACTATACGAACCTCATGGTTAAAAACATCACTATAACAAGTAGTGAGATACACACGAATCTCTTACAAGATCCTAAAAGGTGTAATGAAAAACCGCACACCAAAAATCAATCTATTCAATCAAGTAACTAGTGATCTTATTCAACCTAAAACTTGATCTAATAAGACAAACACAACACTGATGGGAAGTGTTGGGATGCACTCGACCAGTACAAATAGGCATAGCATTGACCCTCACACTCCACTCACGGTTGTGTCTCAGATGCTACTCTCTTAAGTTTGGAGTAGAGCAAATGGGATTTCACTTTAACTCAAACTTGAATGTCGACCAATACAGTCTATTCGTAGACATTCGGACCAACTACATTGTCCTATCCACTTGGTGTGGACAGCCTTGAGGATCTCCTCCACTATCTCCATGATCTTGGTGTAACCACCCATGATCTTTCTATTCTTACTCCATCAGTGCAACCGCTTGACAATATCTGAAATTGTCTTCAACCTGCAATGTAGGAAACATAGAAAAACACATCTAATAAAAAGAAGTCAGTGTTAGGAGAAATGACAAATTTAAGATGTTGTGCGGAATGTTGTCCAACATCTGGAACAACATCCGTGCAACATCAACAGAATGCTAGTTTACCAGTCGGGCAGCCTATTTCCAGTGGGATACACAGACTCGGATTTCCAATCGGACATAGATTCCAAAAAATCTACCTCGGGTAGTGTGTTTTGTTTGGGGGAGGAGCTGTAACATGGAGAAGCATTAAGCAGAAATGCATCGTCGATTCTACCATGGAAGCCGAATATATAGCTGCTTGTGAAACATCAAAAGAAGCGGTGTGGCTCAAGAACTTCCTAGTGGACTTGGACGTTGTTCTGAATTTACCCAACACCATCACAGTTTTCTGTGATAATGCCGGAGCAGTTGTAAATTCAAGGGAACCGAGAGCCCACAAGGCCAGCGAACACATTGAAAGGAAATACCATCTTATAAGAGAAATCGTTAAGAGAGGAGATATAGAGGTGGCAGAAATCGCGTCGGAAGACAACCTAGCTGATCCATTCACAAAGGGTCTGTCTCTGTTAACATTCAAGAGACATGTGGAAGGAATGGGTGTCAAGAGCGTTGCCAATATGCTTTGAGTATAAGTGGGAGATATATTATTAGGTTGATGTAGGTAACATTAGATGTCACTGTATAATACATTAGACGTGCTGTGGTATACTTAAAAGCAGACTTTGAGTATAAGTGGGAGATTGTTGGGGTTATACGTGAAAGTATGCTTTTACTTTGTATAACCTATGTATTGAACACTTATTTACTGATTGAATGTTATATATATTTATTGCAAACCGTTCATATAATAGCACATGTTACATTGTAGTTAACATGGTGATACCAGATCACAGAAGATCACGTTAACAGTCCTTTGTAAACTAGTGCGTGTTTCACAACTTAGATAGACCCGAACAGTCTATTGGTAGAAGTTGATGTGTAAGGCTCAGATTGGCTTGTCTTGACCAAGAGATTACACTAGTGCATTCGATGTGCTGAAGCGGACCTGCAGAGAGGATAAACTCATTCGCACTGACTTAAGGGATGAAGAGTTAAACCTCAGCGGTTGTTGATTTCTTAATCTCTGTCACTTAATAAGGACCGTGTGCGATTAGTAGTTATTGCTTTGACTTATAAATGGGAAGAGAATCATTGCGACTTCAATACCCTATATCTTGGGCAATAATATTAATTGTACAACAGTTGCTAAATTAATACAGAGAATCGTGTGCTTGCAAAGTCTTGCGTGATTGGTCCCCTTGGTGGGCTCGGAACCTTTATCATACCAAATCTTGCAAGTGGAATTAATTTTTCGTTATGGATAATAAAGCTGAGCTGTCCTTACTCCAAGGATAAAGATATTAATTAATATAAAGCTTTTCAGTGGCTTAATTAATTAGTGGACTAAATAATCTTAAACACGGGAAATAATAACCAAGAGCCATATTACTGTAATATGGGTTAAGGTTGGATAGTGCAATATTAATTATATAGTGGTATTAATTAATATTAATGGGCTGAATTATATTGTGGCTCAATATTGAAATTCAGAAGCCCATTGGAAGGTCCATCTTAATTCTCCTAAAGGCCCCTCAAGTAGTCCAATTATAGTCCAATAAATAAAAGGTGCTTAAAATAAAATAAATGATTGTTGCCTAATATTTCTTATTTTTTTTTCGAAAATTTTAAAGAAAAGAGGGAGAAGAAATTTTCTTGAAAAGATTTCATGGAAAGGGTATAAGTATTCTTGGAATACAAGATTATACCATAAATTCAAGAAATCTCCCACTTGGTTTCTTTAATGATAAATTTCGAAAATAATATATAAGAAAGGGAAGAAAGATTTTCTTGATTTTCTTAGAAAATTTTTATGGAGAAATATATATTCTTGAAATACAAGAATATCTCATAAATTCAAGAAAGATACAATCTTGCAAATCCTCTTGAAGTTTTTGAAAATTAGGGTTAAATAAGGGTGTGAGATTTTTGTGGAAAAATACACATGGAAAGAAGAATATATTAGTTATATTCAAGATTTCTTGGAGATCAAGAAAAGACCTTTCCTAAACCCTAATCACCCCAAAATAGGAGATGAATTTTTCATCCCCAAGTGCAATTCCATGTGTTGGAAATATTAGAAATCCACAAAGGTGGTGCAACAATTTTAGTTTCCTTTGTTTTATAAATCGTTTATTGGAGAACCTTCCACCGGGGTTGTTGAGCAAGGACTTGGGAATACTTGAGAAGGACTTTTGGTTGGTAGCCAATTACTTGATCCTGTCTGTCTCAGATTGTCTCTCCAACGGGTACGTTTACGTAAACTCCTAGAAATTCCGCATGCTAGGATCTTTTACGTGAATATTATTTGCACGTTGTTGTTGGATTAATTATTATTTGAATTCACTTAGGTAAATTCATGCTAGGAATAATAGTTAATTTAAATTTGTGTTTATGAGGTCATCCCGATAGGTCCTAACAAATGTTATCCGAACACTAATCGCACACGGTCCTTATTAAGTGACAAAGATTAAGAAATCAACAACCACTGAGGTCTAACTCTTCATCCCTTAAGTCAGTGCGAATGAGTTTATCCTCTCTGCAGGTCTGCTTCAGCGCATCGAATGCACTAGTGTAATCTCTTGGTCAAGACAAGTCAATTTGAGCCTTACACATCAACTTCTACCAATAGACTGTTCGGGTCTATCTAGGTTGTGAAACACACACTAGTTTACAGGGGACTGTTACTGTGATCTTCTGTGATCTGGTATCACCACGTTAACTACAATGTAAAATGTGCTTTTATATGAACGGTTTGCAATAAATATATATAACATTCAATCATATTTAAAGCAACAGTGATAAATAATTTATTTCAAGAAATAAGTGTTTAATACATAGGTTATACAAAGTAAAAGCATAATTTCACGTATAACCCCAACATTAACTCATCAAGCTTTACTTAATACATTTCTCAAGTATTCATTTATTCATTCTTGTGACATAAATCTCACCTATAATACTAGTCCTCATGGTTAGTAAGATAGCCGTAAAATATTCTTCTATCTCACCTATTGTATATGTCTTCCTAAATTTGGCACATTAATTATGTTATATGTTTGCTAGAAGGTTGTTCAACTGCATCACAAACCTTAATTTAAATCCCATATTAAAATATCCTTAAATTCTTATCTCAAGCCTAAGTCAATTAAATTGTAACTCACTGCACAAGCACTACATTCCAATGTACAAGCGCGACCACACATGCTCATGAGCACATGCTGTCGCGGTTCAGCGGCTCAATGGCGACGATCTGCATAGTACATCACTATAGTGACATAATGAGAGAGTTGTTGGGTTATACTGAAAAGTATACTTTTACTTTGTATAACCAAACTTGATTTTCTTATTTATTTACTGAAATAATATATTAATCACTGTTGCATTAAATATGAATGAATCATATATATATATTTATTGCAAACCCGTTCAATAAGTTTAGTACGTATTACGTTGTAGTTAATTTGATGATACCAGATCATAGAAGATCAAATTAACAGCTCCTCGTAATTAAGTACAAATTCACAACCCAGATGAAAGTGAACAAACCATCATGAAAGGTTGATGTATAAGGCTCAGATTGGCTTGTCTTGACCAAGAGATTATACTAGCGCATTTAGATGCACGTAATAAGGACCTACAGCAGGATAAATTCTTCGGTACTAAATATACAAGAATTAGACCTCAGTGGTGTGTTATTTCTTATTCTCCGTCCCTTAAATAGGATCGTGTGAAATTAATAACTATTGCTTTGACTTATGATAGAAAAAGAGTCATTGTGATTCGATATCTTATATCTTGGGCAATATTATTAATTACATGATGATTGATGACATTTAATATGGAGAATCGTGTGCAAGTACGTCTTGCTTGATTTGTCCCCTTGGTGGGCTCAGAATCTTTATCATACCAAATCTTGCAAGTGAAAATTTATTTCCGGTATGGATAATAATGTTGAGCTGTCTTTACTCCACGGACAAAGATATTAATTGATATAAAGCTTGTTCAGTGGCTTAATTAATTAATGGACTAAGATAATTTTAAACAAGGGAAATAATGACCAGGAGCCATATTATAGTAAAGTCGTAATATGGGTTAAGATGGATAGTTCAATATTAATTTTATAGTGGAGTAAATTAATATTAATGGACTTGAATAATATTTGGCCCAATATTATAGCTTCATAGTCCATTGGAGGTCCAATCTTAATTCTCCTAAAGGCCCCTCAAATAGCCCAAAATAAAGTCCAATTAATGAAAGGGAGAAGAATATATTATTGCCTATATTTTCTTGAAATTTTCAAAAATTGTAGGAAAAGAAGAAGAAAGATTTTCTTGTAGATATTTTATGGAAAGAGATAAGTATTCTTGGAATACATAATTATCCCATAAATTCAAGAAGTCAAATCTTGATTCCCTTTTCCTTGTATTTTTCGAAAATTAGGGGATAAAGGGGAATAGGATTTTTATGGAAAAATTTAATTAAGGAGAAAAGAATATAGGAGATATATTCAAGATTTCTTGGAGATCAAGAAAAATATTTTCTCCCTTATTTTTTCATTGAAAAAATCGGCCCCCTTGTCCCTATAAATAGGGGATGAATTTTTAATTCCCAACTGCAATTCCATGTGTTGGAAATATTAGAAATCCACAAAGGTGGTGGCAAAATATTTTTAGTGTTTTCTCTTGTTAAAATCGTTCGTGTGAATCCTCCCACCGGATTACGTTCATGGACTTGGGACATATTTGGGAAGGCTCTTTGGGTTGATCCATCATCTCAACGTTTGTCTCTACAAGAGGTATGCAATCTCGTAACTCCTAGATTCTGCATGCTTAGGATTTACGTGGATTACGTGTACGCATGATGCTTATTTCTTGTTTAATTATTATGTTGAATTGATTTAGGATTAATTCATGTTAGAAATTAATTGTTTAATTTAAATATGTATTTAAAATCATCTCGAATAGATCTGGGCACCCATATTTTCCCAACAACTGGTATCAGAGCTATGGTTTCGAGCTCTAACTTTTAAATTGTTATTTAAATTATGTTGGACATTAAATTGAAAATTGGATTGTAGAATTGCTAGATCTGTTTTGCAGGTATCCAATTGTCATGGTATTTATTGTGTTTTAATTTTCATGCGTATGAATGAATGGTTTTTAATTAGAGTCGTTCGACTTTGTTTTTCTCGTGAGAAAATCCACGAGTAGATTAGGTTATTTGATTTGATCAATGTAATAGACTAGTATAGATTTAAGGTGTATTTATTTTTCGTTAAATAAATTGTAACCTGATCTAAGACGAAGACAGAGACGAGGAGTTAAAAGATTCGGGGAACCGCACGTGAGAGACGCGCTGGCGCGAACTGCCCGATGCCGCGGCGTAATCTGCTGCGATGGCCCGCAGGTGATTGATTAGAGCGTTGCGACAAACGCAGGTATAGGCGGATGGCGTGGCATTTCAAGACAAAATTTTTTTGAGAGACCCAGTGGGAGAAATTCAAGAGCTTGTTCAAGATGAGCTGATCAAGGGAAAATCAAACCATGACGTGAGGATAATTTTGTGCCCTAACGTGTTTTATTTTCCGCTTTGCCGCCTTGATTTATTGTTGTATTTTCTTATGGCATTTCAAGATGGAAATTTTTTTAAATTTGTTTGGGAGAAATGAAAATTGTTTCTTCAAGATCAAGCCAAGGAAAATCAAACCATGACAGTTAGATAATTTGTGCCCAATATGTTTATTTTAAGTATGTTTTAATAATTAATTTGGTTTTGAATCAAATTAATTTTGACCTCCATGATTTATTTATTTGTGAAATCTTTTGGAGAAATTCCCCTGCGGGACGGCCAAAAGATAGCTTTCACATGAATAAATTCTCAAAAGGATGATTGTGAATTATTATTAGTGGCGACGATGACCCTCCCAAGAGGCTCGATCAAAACGAAGTAGTAATTCTGTATTTAATCATGGTTATTACTTAGGTATAAAATTTATATGCATATACTTCACCGAAGTCCCTGTCAATTTTGTATTGGTCAAGTGGGAGCCGACTATTAATTTTTGAAATTAAAGGTGATTTAAATGATGACCCTCCCAAGAGGCTCATTTAAATCTGTTTTGAGATGTTGGTTGATGCATGTTCATAATTTTTTTTAGATTTTAATGTGAATCAAGTGATCGAATTATGTGATTTTCTTTGTGTTGATCCGGATATTGACACAAGATGTATGTTTATTTTCAGTTTCATCATGTCGCAACCTTTTAATCCACTTAAATATATGCTCAAAGAATACAAACTCACTGGTGAAAACTATGTCATTTAGAAACGTAATATGTCTTTTATCCTGACTGCACAAAAACATCATTGGGTTCTTGGCGGACCAAAACCTGAAAAACCAATTGAAAGGTCATCAAATGCGGAAAGATGTTTGTAAAAAATCAGGGAGCAAGCAAACGAATCAATGAAACTCGTAATATTTACTTCACTGTCTGATGATTTGAGACTCATTCATGAGGGAGTTGATTTGGCTGCGGAAATTGTACAAAGTCTTAAGGAAATGTTTTCCTCAGAGAGCTGTATGACCAAAGAGTTTCATCAAAATGGTGTGGAAAAACTAAAGATGATCGAGGGGACGCCCGTGAGGGATCACGTTCTCAAGGTCAGACGCCATTTTGAAAAACTTGCTTACCTCGGTACACGGTACTGTGATGAGGCTCAAATTGAATTCTTGTTCCTAACTCTTTTTAGGTGCTTTAATGTGTTCTATTGTGGTTTTGTGATGAGTGATCACATGTTTACCATGGATACTCTACAAGAGATCTTGGAGACGGTAGAGAAACACTTGGGACAAGAAGACGAGGCTTTGATGACTAAGAAACTTCTCTCAAGATCTAGACCGATGGTGTGTAAGATCGTTGAGAAGATGAATGGTCCGATCCAAAGCAAAGCCACTAAGAAAACGGGTAAGAAAGTCAGTTGGTTAAAGGTCCAAAAGAAACTAAAAGGAAAATGTTTCAACTGCGGTGAAGAAGGACAGTGGAGGTCAGCCTACTCCAATCCCAAAAGGAATGGAAAAAAGGTAATTCTCACTCACCAGTTGTTGAAACTTGTTTAGCGGAGTATGCTACCCATTCGTGGGTAGTGGATATGGGATCCACTGATCATGTTTGTTTCACGTTACAGGGGTTCAAGCGGACCCGACAACTTAGTGGAAGTGAGATCCTCATCAGGCTAGGCGATGCTACGAGAGTGGCAGCTGAAGCAGTGGGAGAAGTGCACCTGTCTTTTTAAGATAAGATTTTAATTTTAAGAGATGTTCTTTATGTTCCTCTTTTTCGGAAAAACCTTATTTCAGTTTCTAAACTATTTGTCGATGGATATTCTGTTCATTTTAATAAGCATGTTACTGTTTTTCATAACGATGTGATTATGTGTCGTGGAACTTTACGGAACAATCTCTATATTATTAACTGTGCACATCACTCACATAATGCATCGTATAACACTTCTTTGGCACCTAATATTAGGTCATATTAACCCAAAAAGGATTCAAAGGTTGGTTCAAGATGGTTCATTGGGGCCTCTCCAGATTGAACCATTTCCAACTTGTGAATCGTGCTTAGAGGGTAAAATTACCAAGAGGGCATTTGGAGCCAAGGGGCTTAGAGCTAAGGACGTGTTAGAGATCGTTCACACCGATGTGTGTGGTCCAATGCATATCAAAGCTAGAGGTGGATACGAGTATTTCGTTACGTTTATCGATGATTACTCACGCTACGGATACATTTTCCTAATGACGCATAAATCTGAGACCTTTGATAAATTCAAAGAATTTTAGGCTCAAGCAGAGAATCATAAGGAAAAGACTATCAAATTTCTACGATCTGATCGTGGAGGCGAATACCTCAGCGATGAATTTTTGAACTACCTGTCGGAAGAGGGGATTGCATCCCAGTTGACTGCACCCGATACCCCTCAATAAAATGGGGCTGCAGAACGAAGAAATAGAACGCTTTTAAAAATGGTAAGATCAATGATGAGTTATGCTGATTTACCAAAATCGTTACGGGGTTACGCTTTGGAAACAGCGGCTTATATTCTAAACTTAGTGCCATCTAAATCAGTTCCTAAAACCCCGAGAGAATTGTGGACAGGGCGCAAGCCCAATTTAGGACACATCAGGATCTAGGGGTGTCCGACATACGGGTTGGACAAGGAAGCTGGTAAGTTGGATGCACGTTCAGAATTAAGGTTGTTCATTGGGTATCTCGAAGGGACGAAAGGATGCATGTTCTATGGTCCCGAAGATCAAAAGGTCGTAATCAGTACGTACTTTAGATTTTTGGAAGAAGACTATATGAACGATAAAAAGCCTAGAAGTGAGATTACCTTGGAAGAACTTAAGGGGCCAACTCCATTGCCAACTGTACAAAATGATATATCAATCGTCACACCTTCACAACCGGAACCTCATCGTAGTGGGAGGGTTGTCAGACAACCCGAGCGATTCTTAGGAATTGGAGAGTCTTCGGACTTGATCTCAGGCGAAGAATCAGATCCCTGGTCCTACAACGAGGCGATCCAAGACAAAGATGCAACATCTTGGCAAACAACAATGGAATCCGAAATGGGTTCAATGGATCACAATAAAGTGTGGGAGCTAGTAGAACAACTTAATGAGGTAAAACCCATTGGATGCAAGTGGGTATACAAGAGAAAGAGGGGACCGGACGGAAAGGTTGAAACCTTTAAAGCAAGACTAGTGGCGAAAGGGTACACTCAGAAAGAAGGGATCGATTATGAGGAAACCTTTTAGCCCGTAGCCATGCTCAAGTCCATCCGCATTCTCTTGTGGATTGCTACGCATTTAGACTTTGAGATCTGGCAAATGGATGTCAAGACAACTTTCCTCAATGGAAGTCTTGACGAAGAAATCTATATGCAATAACCCGAAGGCTTCATTGAAAAAGGTCAAGAGCATCTGGTTTGCAAGCTTAAGAAGTCCATTTATGGGCTGAAGCAAGCATCCCGTTCTTGGAATAAGTGTTTTGATCAAATTATAAAATCCTATGATTTTGATCAAAACAACTTTCAAAGTTGTGTTTACAAAAAGCGTGACAGAACTGCCTTGTTATTTTTGGTACTATACGTAGACGACATACTGCTCATCGGAAATGATGTAAAGGTGTTATCGGATGTAAGGGCATGGCTGTCAAAACAGTTTTATATGAAGGATTTAGGGAAAGCCGGTAACATCCTAGGGATCAAGATCACTCGAGATCGCAGGAAAAGAATGATCAGGCTTTCGCAGGCTTCATACATAGACACTGTTTTGAAACGTTTCAGCATGCAAGATTCCAAGAAAGGCTTTGTGCCCTACAAACATGGAATCCATCTATCCAAAGAGATGTGTCATAAAACACAAAATGAGATAGATGACATGAAGGGCATCCCTTATGCTTCGGCTGTGGGAAGCCTCATGTATGCAATGCTGTGCACGAGACCAAAAATTTCTGCTTTGTCGTAGGCATGGTAGCAAGATATCAAAGCAACCCTGGGAAAGAGCATTGGACTGCGGAAAAGAACATTCTGAAGTATCTGAAGAGGACACGGGACAAAATGTTGGTTTATCAGTCAGACAGTCTAATCCCCATCAGTTACACGGACTCGAATTTCCAATCAGACGTGGACTCCAGAAAGTCTACCCCGGGTAGTGTGTTTTGCATGGGGGAGGAGCCATGACATGGATAAGCGTAAAGCAGAAATACATTGCCGATTCTACCATGGAAACTGAATACGTAGCTGCTTGTGAAGCAGCGAAGGAAGCGGTTTGGCTCAAGAACTTCCTAGTGGACTTGGACGTTGTCCCGAATTTGCCCAGCACGATCACGGTTTATTGTGATAATGCCGGAGCAGTTGCAAATTCGAGGGAACCGAGAGCACACAAGGCCAGCAAAAACACATTGAAAGAAAATACCATCTTATACGTGAAATGGTTAAGAGATGAGACATTGAGGTAGCAAAGATTGCATCGGAAGACAACCTAGCAGATCCATTCAGAAAGGGTCTGCCTCAAAGTACATTTGAGAGACATGTGGAATGAATGGGTGTCAAGAACGTTGCCAATTTGCTTTGAGTATAAGTGGGAGAAATTATTAGGTTCGTGTAGGTGACATTAGATGTCACATAGAACACAAGACATGTTGTAGTATAGTTAAAAGAAGACTTTGAGTATAAGTGGGAGATTGTTGGGGTTATACTGAAAAGTATGCTTTTACTTTGTATAACCAAACTAGATTTTCTTATTTATTTACTGAAATAATATATTAATCACTGTTGCATTAAATATGAATGAATCTTATATATATTTATTGCAAACTCGTTCAATAAGTTTAGTACATATTACGTTGTAGTTAATTTGGTGATACCAGATCACAGAAGATCAAATTAACAACTCCTCGTAATTAAGTACAAATTCACAACCCAGATGGAAATGAACAAACCATAATGAAAGGTTGATGTATAAGGCTCAGATTGACTTGTCTTGACCTATACTAGCGCATTTAGATGCACTGAATAAGGACCTACAGGAGGATAAATTCTTCGGTACTAAATATACAAGAATTAGACCTCAGTGGTGTGTTATTTCTTAATCTCCCTCCCTTAAATAGGATCGTGTGAAATTAATAACTATTGCTTTCACTTATGATAGGAAGAGAGTCATTGTGATTCGATATCTTATATCTTGGGCAATATTATTAATTACATGACGATTGATGACATTTAATATGGAGAATCGTGTGCAAGTACGTCTTGCTTGATTTGTCCCCTTGGTGGGCTCAGAATCTTTATCATACCAAATCTTGCAAGTGAAAATTTATTTCCGGTATGAATAATAATGTTGAGTTGTCTTTACTCCACGGACAAAGATATTAATTAATATAAAGCTTGTTAAGTGGCTTAATTAATTAATGGACTAAGATAATCTTAAACACGGGAAATAATGACCGGGAGCCATATTATAGTAACGTTGTAATATGGGTTAAGATGGATAGTTCAATATTAATTTTATAGTGTAGTAAATTAATTTTAATGGACTTGAATAATATTTGGCCCAATATTATAGCTTCATAGTCCATTGGAGGTCCAATCTTAATTCTCCTAAAGGCCCCTCAAATAGCCCAAAATAAAGTCCAATTAATGAAAGGGAGAAGAATATATTATTGCCTATATTTTCTTGAAATTTTCGAAAATTGTAGGAAAAGAAGAAGAAAGATTTTCTTGTAGATATTTTATGGAAAGAGATAAGTATTCTTGGAATACATAATTATCCCATAAATTCAAGAAGTCAAATCTTGATTCCCTTTTCCTTGTATTTTTCGAAAATTAGGGGATAAAGGGGAATAAGATTTTTATGGAAAAATTTAATTAAGGAGAAAAGAATATAGGAGATATATTCAAGATTTCTTGGAGATCAAGAAAAATATTTTCTCCCTTATTTTTTCATTGAAAAAATCGGCCCCCTTGTCCCTATAAATAGGGGATGAATTTTTAATTCCCAACTGCAATTCCATGTGTTGGAAATATTAGAAATCCACAAAGGTGGTGACAAAATATTTTTAGTGTTTTCTCTTGTTAAAATCGTTCGTGTGAATCCTCCCACCGGATTACGTTCGTGGACTTGGGACATATTTGGGAAGGCTCTTTGGGTTGATCCATCGTCTCAACATTTATCTCTACAAGAGGTATGTAATCTCGTAACTCCTAGATCCGCATGCTTAGGATTTACGTGGATTACGTGTACGCATGATGCTTATTGCTTGTTTAATTATTATGTTGAATTGGTTTAGGATTAATTCATGTTAGTAATTAAATGTTTAATTTATATATGTGTTTAAAATCATCTCGAATAGATCCGGGCTCCCATATTTTCCCAACAAGAGTAGGTACTAGAAACCAATAACATAGTCCACTAAGTATCTCATACTAAGTGATTCCTAATTATCTGATGGGGTATGCAAGGCATTAAAATATCATTAATTTTAAAATATGCAGTATTTGTATAAATAATTGTAAATACCTTTTCACAAATTGAAAGATTTACAATTTAACGTGAGAACAAAGTTTCAATTCAAATGAACTTAATGACATCTCTTACATACATGGAGCTGGCAAGGTAGGGGAAGATGGATGCCAGTAATTTATGGCCTAAATTTTAAAAGGAAGTTGTACCACTTAAAAATGAACTACATTTTTTTTTCAAAGACTAGTGAGTCCTGTGTCAATTGCTATGTTACCAACTGAAATGCCCCAAATTTAAAAATAACACCCAAATAAGGAGGGGTGTCCCAAAGTTGAAAATTGATAATGTATTATTATGAATTAGACGTTTCCAAATTGGCATGTTATTCAATTAAAGAAAGTATAATTAATTTAGATGAGATTATTACAAGACAAATCATTGGAAATTACTTGCGTCCGCCTCCTCGACATGCCTTGCCCAAGCTCTTTCATCCTGTAAAATAAAACTGCGGGGGATGAGTGTTTGAAATACACCCAGTGAGGGAAACATCAATGATCGCATTATTAAAAGACATACGTAATCAATATATAACATTCAAGTGTAGCTGGTGAACACATGCAACATCAGGGAGAGACACTGACACTCACTGGTCACTCAGCGGCCCGTGTCGACCTCGACCCAATGTACAGGCCATTACTCGGCTTGCATATAGTAAGGGCCATTACCCGACTTACACATTGTACGGGTCATTACCCAGCTTGCATATTGTACGGGTCATTACCCGGCTTGCATATTGTACGCGCCATTACCCGACTTGCATATTGTACGGGTCATTACCCAGCTTGCATATAGTGCAGGCCATTGCCTGTCTTAACATATATCACTCACATATACCATTTCAACATAACAATCATAAATGAAATATTTAACTCATTGAAAAGTGGAGTTTGCCCTCACCTTAAAAGAAAGAGTTGCAACAAATGGTGCAATGCAATACCCCTTATTATCCTCAACCTCGTCACCCCTCTGACTAAGCTAGTCCAAAGAGTCATGTTCTATACCAAATCCTACAAAAGTATAATATTCGATGCTAATATGGCATTTAATATTGAATGTCTAATATAGTTCATAAATATTAATACTCTATGTACAATTATCTAATATTAATAATACATCTAATTGCGATGTTATACCTTTAATTAATCTTTTCTTGCTAACATGTATAAATAAATAATTATTATATGAATATATATTGAGAATCTTAAATGTATTAAGGTAATACTGGTCCTATTATGTTACTACAAACAGAGAATTATTATTGCTAATATATAAACACACACAAACACGCATACAACCACCCATTAACATATTAATACTCACCATATATAATAATAATAATAATAATAATAATAATAATAATAATAATAATAATAATAATAAAAGTAGGTATAGTTAACACACAACACAACTCAATTTCCTCTGCACACACACTAGCACACACTTTCTCACACACATACTACACGCCACATATCTCACACATCCACAAACAAAAGGTATGTATAAGTTTGTGTGATACGTATTGTAATACCTGTGCATATTTTATACTGAGCATAATTTTAAATTACTTTATAGTATTTAAAAAAAATTACTAATAATAATTTTAGTGTCTTCAAAAGAATTATTTTTGCAGGATAAGTTGGGCGAGCTACTCAAGCCCTAAGGTACTTCTAGCACTTAAAAATAATATTTGACACTAACCCATAAAACAACTAAAGAGTATAAAATAAAATATGCATTTATATATATAATATACATATACATCCTTTAGTTAATATATATATATATATATATATATATATATAAATAAAAAAAAGGGGAGGATAAATGCAAAAAACGTGGCAGGGGATCAAGTGGATAAAATTTACACCTAATCAACCTAGGATAGCCTAGGTAAACTTAGTCACCAAGCTAGATAATTATCCTAAATACTAAGTTACACGCACATATCATATCTATAAATAGGAACTATTCATTCCATTCAACAATCATAAATATATAACAGGAGTTATTTTTCCTTTTATAGTTTTGGCGTCATTTGTCTCTGGCCGTTGATCGTTTCTTATGGATTAATCTTGATCGTCCATTATTTTCCATCAATTATTCATTTTATTTTTAACCTTTATTTATTTAACTTTAATATGTCTTTAATTACATGCTCAATTCAAGTCCCACTAATTTGTTCTCACTCCTATTTAAAGAGAAGTTCCATCATAAAAAAAATTCATTCTCAAGCAAAACAATTTTAATTCTTAGTCACTTTATTTTCATTAGGAATTTTAGTTTCAATTTGTATAAGAGTTATATACAAAATTGAAATTATGAATTTATTTTCTGATGATTCAATATTTGTAGAGTTTTGTCATCTTCGAGATGAGTTTAAGGATGACAGAATGTTGCTTACACGTAAGTTTATAATCTTATAAACAAATCATCTTAGTAGTTTTTATGCGATATATATATTTGTTATGAATTTAATTAAATTATTTTATGCAGTTGGAGACTTATTTATGCAATATGATGAATTGAAGATATACACGAAACATTACTTTTCAAATAATTCATTTGATTTTTTCGTTCAATATGTACCCAGTAATTCCATTGAAGTGCAATATAAATTTGTTGGAATTTAGAGGCACATAAACACGTAATACATGCGCAGCGGAAATAAACAGTCACCAACAACGAATATATAATTGCATAAACGATTACAATAATCATAACAAGAAATCTTACAGTGTTTCAATAGCAGATTTCTCAACTATGGTATCCACGTAATCCCCGTGGACAGACTTGCACAGATTTGCCAGTGTTGAATCTGAGACGGAATTCGCTAGGAAAATTCCTAATCTAGATTTTATGGAGAAACTAGGTTTTCTTAAAACAACGTTAATTAATGAATCCCAAGATGTCATATATATAGGGAGAGATTGACTTAAATCTCAAGCAATCTTTATTAGGAAGATAATCCCTAATCTTGCAAAACAAATCTCAAAGATATATTTTTCCCTACAGATATTTTCCTATAATAATATTCCATAATATTAATTTGGTATTCCTATTTAATTAAATCTAATTTAATTAAATAGTAATAATAATTAATTCTAAATTAATATATTATTAATTCTCCATAAATTAAATATTAAATCTAATTTAATACTTAATCAATCAACCATAATCCGTACACACGAATTACTTGTTGTGTGACCCATAGGCCCTCATATATCGAGCGATTAATAAAACTAACGGTCTTAATTGAATCTTAGACAATAAATCAGACATTCTCAATATATGAGGTAAGTTGCGAGAAACGTGCAACTACCTGTAACTGTAACATGGGCTATTATGATTACCTCCTTTCATTCACGAATATTCGACTAGTCTTGAACATAATGAAGTGTCTATTCAAATAACTTAATCACTTTATCTCTAATCACTAATTGATCACTTATGTAACACTTGGCCACAAAGTCCAAGTTGTTGTGCATTAGCCAATGACTTTGATCTAATTATGATGAGAAGGTGAGTATTCTCTCTAAATCCATTTTGAGGAATGAATCCTTTTCTTGGTTCAACTACCACGCACATGCACTTTGTGATGAACCCAATTCAAGCCATATCTACCCATAGACGGGTGCAAGCATCGGTCATGGTCAAAGTTCATTATTCCATACATGTCGTGCGTATTGACCTCAAGTCAAAGGAGTATCGCATCGCTCCCATTAACCGAGGCACCCGTAGACATATATAGTGGAACTACATCAAACAGTTGCTCGGATAGGTATACCAATACCCTCTAAGGTATTTGTGCATCCATCATGAGATACCTAGTATGTCGCAGTAAGTGAGATCTTACAACACTCTTTAAGAGTATGATGCAGATCGCACACCAATCTCCATTGCATCATCAATATCCCATTCTTGATGATCCTAGATCGGGGCTATTTGAGAACAGTGACTCAAGGGAACACAAATAAGAATAGATGTAAACAATCAAATATAATATATGTAACCTCATTTGGTATCTGAGATTTGAGCGATTCGATATTATGCCTCTTTAGCTCTCATAATAAAATCCGAGCTCCTTTCTGTAGTGATTTTCGACTGTTGATATGTTTTATAAATTTTGAAAATTTTGTGATTTCATATTATGTTTTATTGCAAGTTACACTTTCTATTACCAGTTCCCTTTGATATTTAGTGGACTGTTGTCATCGATTCATGTAACCATTTAATATAGAATTTCTCACAACATCTAAGCTTGACATATTTTCGTTGCTTACAGTTTGTATACATCTAAAGTTTCTGAATTTCAATATTGCAAGGTACACTTTTTATTTAATTACACATTATTCTTTGTTTGTTTATGTCATTTAACTTTTATTTTATCTTAAATTGAAAATATTCATGTTTAATGTCCACAGATGACATGTAGAAGTGATAGTGGTGGTTTTCGAGGTAAAGACACTATCTAAAAAGTAGTAGAGGTAGAAGCACAACCATAGGTACGAAGCATTTGAAAAAGCATCTCAGAGGCACTAACTCAAAAATTATATCCACCAACCTTGTCAACCAATTACCATTTGAGAGAGCTTCTTCTGATACAACCCCAACACAATTTGAGGGAGCTCCATCTGAGAAAAACCTATCGAAGAGAGACCATACACCATCCGAGAGAGCTCCATCTGTGAGAGACCATACACCATCTGAGAGGGTGATTACACTATCTAAGAGAGCATCTCAGAGATCCAATACACCATTTGAGAGACTTGATTGCTCTTCATCAGCAACTCTAAGCGCATCAACACTTAGTAAGCTGTTGATTCAGCCAAAGGGAAATGAGTAAGATATTCAAACTACTTGCATTTTAATGCATTTACTTAATTAATTTTCATAATTATTGTGTAACAGATTCTTTCCTAGAGAAGCAATTAAATTCATCGGCAAAACCATCAAGAGTAAATACGAACAACCATGGCTCGGATGGAGCGAAATTCCAAATGATGTGAAACATATGTGGTTTTTACTATTTCAGGTAATAAGCTAAACTTATATAAATATTTATTTGTTAAACTTTTTTCAATAATTTAAGAAGTTATTTATTTTTTGGTAGAATAATTGCAGATGGGAACATGAACATAACAATGAAATTAAACTTATATGGAAATATAAAGCGTCAGTCGTTGTTCGTATAAGCTTTGAAGATATTCGTAGGAAAAAATCCAAAGGAACATGGTTCTTTGTTGGAGTGCTTGAGGCACTTCAGGCAAAATGGAAGACAGGCACTAAAGAAATCGTTTGACTGTGGATGAGAGTGACTTGACTTCCATAAAGAAGATGATCAATGCACAATCAAGCACTACCTATGATTCATCTTCTTCAGGCGTTTCTTTTCATGATGATGACATGGCTAATGTTTGGTAGTCATGATGATGATGATGGTGATTTCTAGGATTTGATTAGTTTTTTTTATTGGTGATAAGAGTTGGGAAGATGATCAACATTTGGTACTTACGAATATGATTTCTTGAGTTTATTTTTTATGTTATGACGTTATTTATTTTATATATGCACTTGACTTTGAAATTATTAATATATTTGATTAATAGGATTTTATATTTGCATTTTGTTGCTATTGTGTGTTATTTCGATTTATTTTGATATAATCTTTTCATGATTTTTTTCATATAGCAATGTAAAAGTTAAATATTTTAAAAATAAATTCAAATTAAAAAAATATTTTTACATTTCTATTACCTAGTATTCCAATGACAAAATCTGATGGAATAATTCCAATAGAAAAATACTATTGGTACTGATATTGGAATTTGCCACGGAAAAATTCCAACAACTTGGAAAATCCAACGTCACATATTCGTTGGAATTTTTATTCCAGCAAAATTTTTTCCGAGGAATTGACATTGAAACGCGTGATGAATAATTTTCAAATTATTGAAATTCCAACGCGCAAAATATGTTGGAATAAATCCAATGGAAATATACCGTTGGAATTATCAATTGAATTTGCATTAGTAAAAAATCCAACAACTGAATATTCCAACATTCATGTTCTTTGAAATTTTTTATCCAATGAAACTCTTACCATTGGAATTGGGGATGGATAATTTTCCAACGAACAAAAATTGTTGGAAAAAAATTCCAAAGACTATTTATCGTTGGAATTTACGATGGAACTTGTGTTGGAAGATATTTCCCCTGTTGAAAACTCCAACGACGACGATCCTTGGAATGCTGCGTTGGAATATTATTCCATCGGAAATTTGGCTAATTATTGTTGGAATTTTGCAATTCCAACAGACACTTTTCCAACGGGGTGATTTCCATTGGAATTGTCGTTGGAATCAATGATTCCAACGGTAAAAGCACCAAATTCCGTTGGAATTTTACCATTGGAATTTTAATGTTTTCTTGTAGTGTAATTCCGTTTTAAGTGCAATATAAATTTATTAGTTTTTTCTTTGTCAAATAATTTTTTATTCTAATTATATAACTTTTATTTCTATTGATTGTTATTTATTTATTTTAGTTTTCAGTGTATACATGATGATATTATTTCATCAAGGGATATGCCATTAAATTCAAGGTATACATTTGTTAATCAGATTGTCAAGATATGATATTTAAAAATAACTATCATTAGAGGTTGTTGGTACTTTACTGATGGATGGAAAGAAATTGAAGAACATTACAATCTGTGCGTTGGTGATTACATAACATTTTGCGAAGTTTAATTTGTGTAAAATTTATATTAAGGTTTGCCATCGAAATAGTATCCTAAAAGATGTTGGTAATCTCAATCTTATATAAGAGTCTTTTAATGTATATGGTGAGCAAAGACGGACCTACATGGGGGCCAAGGGGGTCACTTCCTATATAAATTGTGTGAGACGAACTCACAATGAGACGGAGTATAAATTGTGTTTTAACGCTTTAATATTAGGTTGTACCCTATCTCATGTATGAAACGGTCTCATACGAGTTTTTGTCTTTATTAGTTATTTATTGTTAACTTGATGAGGTTAGAGTTTTTGATTAATTTCAAAGTATGCCTTCTTTTCCCATATTTATTTTCTTATTATCCTTTAGGTGAAAAAGGGGTAGCGAAATATAGAAAGAAATATGTATAATTCACATTTTAAATATATATATATATATATAGATGTATTTGACTCTGTTAATATAAAGATATTTAGTTCAAATAATTTTATAAAATATATAAAAAATTAAAAAATGCATTTAACTACACTATATTATAAATTGGGCCCCCATCGGTGAAATTTCTGGGTCCGTCCTTGATGGTGAGTATATTCGTCAGTGTATTTGTTCCATTAATCTACATTGATATTTTTTTGTTCTTAATAATAATAATAATAAAAATACAGGAGAGATAAGGGGAAATTATTTTATTTCCGATTTTTTCAAATCTTTTATAATAATTTGGTAGGTTTTTTATGTCTTTTTATGTTCATATTTTTTAATTTATATTTATTAACTTTGTTTCTACTTATAGATAATTCCTTACATGTGGACTGATATTCATGGTGGAAAGTTTCCAGAATCTATATATCTAGGAAAGACGAATAAAGATTTTTGGATTATAAAACTAAATTTTTTAAATACACTAGGTTATGCATTTGGTGATGGTTGACAATCATTTGTTGATTCTAACAATGTTAACAAAAATTATTTTATTTCTACATATTAAGGCGGACTTTGTACAATTTGAATTAAAATATATTCACAGTATGGTTGTTTTCTTTTAATATTTTCAAACAAAAACACATATTTAGATCTAGGTATGTAATTTATTGGTTATCGTTTTGTAAAATAAAAAGAAGTTATCAATTTTTTTTTAAATTTAAAATCTTTAGATGTATTAAATTAAATAAATTTTTATAATATTTATTGAGTATTTTTATATATTTTTAAAGAAAATCTGGAAATAAGTGTTGTCTTACTAGTGTTGAAGGTTTAATTCCTGTTGCATATGGTTTAGTCTCATTTTCCCGCTTGATTAGTAAATTCAATATTCATAGAGGTCAATTGGTAAGAGTTTTTTTAATATAATTTTATTTATATATTTATATTTTGCAACTTATAAATATATTATACTTTTATTCTTTTATGCAAATTATTCTAAAGTATTTATAGAAGAATTATAAATGGTCTGAAATCTCATCTTTCAAGTGTTCAACTGTGTTTGTTGGTGAAAAATGTTGGAAGGTTGGTGTCAAAAAGGAAAAGAAAGGATTAAACTTGCCTTCAAGTGATGATATTGATCGCATAATTTAAGCTGAATTACCAGATGAGATGAATGATAAACATTACTTTGAAGTTGTTCGTGATTTTATGATGCATGGTCCTTATGGTCCAACTGTTAAGTAATGTCCTTGCTATACTGACGAAGGTGAATGATGGCGAATATCCTAATTATAGACGAAGAAACAATTAAAAACCGTGAAGAAAAAAAATGTTGTTTTAGACAATAAATATGGTGTTCCTCATAACAGATATCTTCTTTTAAAATACGGTGCACATATTAATGTTGAATGGTGCAATTAATCTAGAGTCATTAAATACTTATTAAAGTATGTCAACAAGGGTCATGATTGTGTGACTGCTACTTTTGTTGAAAATAATGAGGAGTCTAATCACACAACAAATATTGATGAATCAAGATGTATTATGATAGTAGGTATATTTCACCGTGTGAAGCTGCTAGGAGATTATTTGGTTTTGAAATTAACTACAGGTATCCATATGTTGAACGTTTGACATTTTATCTTCCAAAAAAATAGAATGTTATGTTCAGAGATACAAATTCATTAAATTCTGTTTTGGACAGACCAAGTGTGAAGACTAGCATGTTTTTAATTTGGTTTGAATTGAATAAGAATTCTGATAAAGCTGTTAAATAAACATACACTTAAATTCCTCAGTTTTTTTAAAAAAAAATCTAGGACGTGGGAACCCAGGCAGAGGGGGTTTGTTTGTTGGTCGTATTTGTTTTTGGAAAATTTGTAGTTTTGATGGAAGTTCCAAAATAATTGTTATAGGACCAGTCAAACCTGTTAGTCGACTGATGAATTGTTAGGAAACCAGCTGAACATGTTAGACAGCTGATGAATTAGACTAGATCACATATTGAGGGGGAACTCAATATGTATAAATGAAGATCAGAAGCGAAGACCAGAAGATCTACTCTAAGAAGACATCAGCAGAGTCGATAGGTTGAAGCTAAGACAACCATATCAGAAGACTCAAGGTTACTGATTGTTTGTAAAACGGATCAGTTGAAGCTAAGTCAGAAAAGTGATAAGCTTATCTACTTATCCAAAGCGTACGTTGCTTATCAGACCAGAAGAATGTTTAATCTGATGGCTTTAAAAGGCGCCGAATAAGGGTACTTGTTAGCCACTAAGAGGTCGGTCGACACGTATGTACGGATCTGACGATTGCAGGATATGGCGTATCAAAGCCAACGACTAGAAAGGACAAAATTGCACGAAGACGGCATGGGCTTTTCTGAACATGTCAAATCAAGCCTGCAATCAACCTAAAATAGACTGAGATTCAAATTTCTCTCCAACGGCTCTTTGATTTCAAGGTCTATAAATATGGGATCAACCTTCAGAGTAAGATTACGGAAATTATCATCAAGCTCAAGCTCAAACAGATTTCCTCACGAAGAACACTCACACGAAGATTATCTTTCTAAATGTTCATCTCATAGTTCTTAGCTTTGAATTCTTATCCTTTGGCTTTAGGCTACTTAAACACTAGGATAGAATTCCAGTTGGAACAAATACAAATCTTATACCCAAATCAAAAGTTAGGTTAAGTTTGTTAAAACAAGATTCCAGTCTAAGGTTTCTAGATCTGATTTCTGGGATTGGTTGAGTGAGAACTCTTGAAACATCTGTTGGTTGTACTGTGTTGGACTAACACATTAAACTAAGTCCAGTTTGTTTAGTTGGTGTCCCATCTGAAGGGAATAGTGGACGTAGGACAATTTGTCTGAACCACTATAAATCTTGTGTGATTTATCTATTTTACACTTACACACTGTTGACAGTCAAATAATTTACGATTCTAATGTGGCTTGTTGAATTTGACCACCAAACAAATAATTAATCGAACAAGAATACTGCGGGAAGAACCGTAGTTCTTCCCTGAAATGTGGGAGTAGGTATATAAGTGGAATGAGGGAAACATTCCAGAGTTTTATTACAATGAAGGGTGAGGTCCTTTATATAAAGAGGACCAGCACGACAAATCGTAAGCACGACAAATCATGTGCATAAAGCATGACAAAACATATGCGTAAGCATGATAAATCACTAAGCACGACAAATCTCTTAAGCACGACAGATCAAGTGGTCTCGGTGGGACCTGCTGATGTGTGATAATTCTTCCTGCTGACGTGTGATAAATCTGGTGATGTTGACATGTGATAAATCTGGTGACAACAATAGCCCCCAAGATCGGGCTATGACGTTGTTCAGAGCTCGATCTTATTTCATGTCTCGACCAGATTTTATCTTTTGTTGCATCTGCAGTCACATTGTTTGCTTCCGAGCTTGCTCGGGTGCCGTATGAGATCTTGATCGTTCGGAATGAGCCCCTGCATAGAAGATCTTACCTTCATCGTCGATCTAGTCTGTGCTCGTACTTCGAGGCGAGCCCCATTATACAAGTCTTTTTACGTTCTTTCGTGCTTGAGAGCCCCATCGTCTGATTTCAGTACTACGTACCGTGTCGCCAGAAGCCCATTGTATAGTCTTTTACGTACTTTCAAATGCCGAGGAGCCGTCGTCTGATCTTTCAACCTTTCGTGCCGAGGAGCCGTCGTCTAGTCTTTTCACGTGCTTTCGTACTTTGAGAACCCCATCGTCTGATATTTTTCTGTCTTTCGTGCCAGAAGCCCATAAATGCGAGTCTTTTTTGTGCTTTCGTGCTTGAGGCCGCTGCATTATAGTCTTTTGTGCTTTCTCGTGCGCCGGAGGCGTACTAGTCTTTGCTCTACCGTGCCGGAGGCCCCGCTCGTCGAGTCTTTTCTGTCTTTCGTGCCGGAAGCCCCATCGTCTGAGTCTTTTCTGTCTTTCGTGCTTTGGGGGCCCGTCGTCTGAGTCTTTTTTGTCTTTCGTCTTGGGAAGCCCGTCGTCTGAGTCTTTTTCTGTCTTTCGTACTTTGGGGGAGCCCGTCGTCTGAGTCTTTTTTCGTGGATCGTGCCGGGGAGCCCCATCGTCTGAGTCTTTTTAAGGCTCGTGCCGGGAGCCCGTCGTCTAAGTCTTTTTTGGGCTTGTACTTTGGGGGGAGCCCCATCGTACGAGTCTTTTTTGTGCTCGTACTTTGGGGGAGCCCGTAAATGAAGTCTTTTCAGGTGTCCGTGGGAAAATGGTCTTTGGGGTGGCTCCTCCGAGAGAAGCGGATGGTATCCTGCTCGGGATGAGCAGATCTTTAGAGATGGCTCGTCGGAGAGAGCCGGATGGGATCCTGCTCGGGATGAGAAAGTCTTCAGAGATGGCTCGTTGGAGAGAGCCAGATGGGATCCTGCTCGGGATGAGCAGGTCTTCAGAGTTAGATCATTGGAGAGAGCGGATGTGATCCCTTTCGGGATGAGCGAGGTCTTGAAGATATGGCTCGTTGGAGAGAGCGAGATGGGATCTGCTCGGGATGAGCGGTCTTGAGTTAGCTCTTGGGAAAGTAAGATGTGATCCTCGGGATGAGCGGTCTTGAAAGATGGCTCGTTGGAAGAGCAGATGGGATCGCCTTTCGGGATGAGCGGGGTCTTAAGAGATTGGCTCATTGGAGAGAGCCAGAATGGGATCCTGCTCGAGATGAAAGCGGGTCTTTTATAGATTGGCTCGTAGGAGAGAGCGGATGTGATCTGCTCGGGATGGCGCGGTCTTTTTGAGATATTTCGTTGGAAGGCGGATGAGATCCTTCTCGGGATGAGCAGGTCTTCACAGTTGGCTCGTTGGAGAGAGCCAGATGTGATCCTGCTCGAAATGAGCAGGTCTTCAGAGATGGTTCGTTTGAGAGAGCCGAATGGGATTCTGCTCGGGATGAGCAGGTCTTCAAAAATGGCTCGTCGGAGAGAGCCAGATGGGATTTTGCTCGGGATGAGCAGGTCTTCAGAGTTGGCTCGTTGGAGAGAGCCAGAATGGGATCCTGCTCGGGATGAGCAGGTTTTCAGAGATGGCTCGTTGGAGAGAGCAAGATAAGATCCTGCTCGGGATGAGCAGGTCTTCAGAGTTGGCACCTTGGAGAGAGCAAGATGTGATCCTGCTCGGGATGAGTATGTCTTCAGAGATGGCTCGTTGGAGAGAACCAGATGGGATCCTGCTCGGGATGAGCAGGTCTTCAGAGTTGGCTCGTTGGAGAGAGCCAGAATGGGATCTTGCTGGGGATGAGCAGGTCTTCAGAGTTGGCTCGTAGGAGAGAGCCTGATGTGTTCCTGCTCGGGATGAGCAGGTCTTCTGAGATGGCTCGTTGGAGAGAGCCAGATGAGATCCTGCTCGGGATGAGCAGGTCTTCAGAGTTGGCTCGTTGGAGAGCGCCAGATGTGATCCTGCTAGGAATGAGCAGGTCTTCAGAGATGGCTCGTCGGAGAGAGCTGAATGGGATTCTGCTCGGGATGAGCAGGTCTTCAGAGATGGCTCGTCGGAGAGAGCCAGATGGGATTCTGCTCGGGATGAGCATGTCTTCAGGGTTGGCTCATCGGAGAGAGCTGGGATGGGATCCCGCCGGGATGAGCGGTGTCTTCCAGACGGCTCGCCGAGAGAGCTAGATGTGATCCTGCTCGGGATGAGCAGGTCTTCTGAGATGGCTCGTTGGAGAGAGCCAGATGGGATCCTGCTCGAGATGAGCAGGTATTCAGAGTTGGCTCGTTGGAGAGAGCCAGAATGGGATCCTGCTCGGGATGGAGAGAGCTGGGATCCTGCTCGGGATGAGCAGGTCTTCTGAGATAGCTCGTCAGAGAGAGCCAGTTGGGATCCTGCTCGGGATGAGCAGGTCTTCAAAGTTGGCTCGTTGGAGAGAGCCAGATGTGATCCTGCTCGGAATGAGCACGTCTTCAGAGATGGCTCATTGGAGATTTGAATGGGATTACGCCGGGATGAGCGAGTCTTGAAGATGGCTCGTCGGAGAGAGCCAGATGGGATTCTGCTAGGGATGAACAGGTCTTCAGAGTTGGCTCGTTGGAGAGAGCCAGAATGGGATCCTGCTTGGGATGAGCAGGTCTTCAGAGTTGGCTCGTTGGAGAGAGCCAGATGGGATCCTGCTCGGGATGAGCAGGTCTTCTGAGATGTCTCGTCAGAGAGAGCCAGATGTGATCCCCGCCGGGATGGCGGAGTCTCGGGAGATGGCTCGTCAGTGAGCAGATGTGATCCTGCTCGGGATGAGCAGGTCTTCTGAGATGGCTCGTTAGAGAGAGCCAGATGTGATCCTGCTTGGGATGAGCAGGTCTTCAGAGTTGGCTCGTGAGAGAGAGCCAGATGGGATCCTGCTCGAGATGAGCAGGTCTTCAGAGATGGCTTATCAGAGAGAGCCGAATGGGATCCTGCTCGGGATGAGCAGGTCTTCAGAGATGGCTCGTGAGAGAGAGCCGAATGAGATCCTGCTCGGAATGTGCAGGTCTTCAGAGATGGCTCGTCAGAGAGAGCCGAATGGGAACCTGATCGGGATGAGCAGGTCTTCAAAGATGGCTCATCGTAGAGAGCCGGAGATACTTGAGGGAGCTAGGAGAGTTTGCGCTCGTCGTCGACCACTTACGGCCGTGCAGTTTGTGACTTTTCTCTGTCCATATCATTTTACCAGCTGTGCGATCTATAAGAGTAAATTTTGCGCTCGTCGTCGACCACTTACGGCCCAGCAGTTTTCGACCTATACCCCATATAAATTGTCTGATTGACTGTGCAGTCTTACAAGAGGGCCAAAGTCGATGAAGGCGAGTAGGTTAACGCTGATAGAGGCGGACCGGTCACACCGAAACAAAGAGCCAACGCCGAGAAGGCGGGCAGGTCGACGCCTTAACGGCGGATGAATGCCATAAAGGCGGTTGATCTCATCGCCCGGGATGGTGAGGAGCGCTTCGCTCGGTGGAATATTCATCGCCGATGCGGAAGGCCAGCGCCTAAAAGGCGGGCAGATCAACGCTGTATAGGCGGAGAATACTTCGCTAAAACGGCGGACTGTATATCACCGAGGTAGTGGAAAGACGACGCCGAAGAAGGCGGGGCCGCCGCCGAAGGCCGACGATATTCATCGCTTAGCGCGGAGAATACTTCGCTAAAATGGGGGACTGGACATCGCCGAGGTAGCGGAAAGCCGATGCCGAGAAGGCGGGCTGGTCGTCGCCGTAAAGGCCGACGATCTCATTGCCGAGAAGGCGGAGAATACTTCACTAAATCGGTGGACTGGACATCGCCGAGGTAGTGGAAAGCCGACGCCGAAATGGCGGGCTGGTCATCGCCGTAAAGGCCAACGATCTCATCGCCGAATAGGCGGAGAATACTTTGCTAAAATGGCGGACTGGACATCACCGAGGTAGTGGAAAGCCAATGCCGAGAAGGCGGGCTGGTTCGCCAGAAGACCGACGATCTCATCGCCGAGAAGCCGGAGAATACTTACTAAATCGGGCGGATCGACATCGCCGAGGTAGCGGAAAGCCGATGCCGAGAAGGCGGCTGGTCGTCATCAGAAAAGGCCACGATCTCATCGCCGAACAGAGGAGAATACTTTCGCTAAACGGTGGATCGAGATCGCCGAGATAGCGGAAATCGACGCCGAGAAATGGCCGGTCGTCGCCGCAGAAAGGGGCCGATTTATTCATCACCAAAATGCGCGGAGAATACTTTTGTTAAAATGGCGGATCGACATCGCCGAGATAGCGTAAAAGTTGACCAGAAGAAGGCGGGCTGGTCGCCGCCAGAAAAGGCCGATGATCTCATCGCCGAAGCGCAGAGAATACTTTGCTAAAATGGCGACCGACATCGCCGAGATAAAGTAAAGCCGACGCCAAGAAGGCGGGCCGGTAATCGCCAGAAGGCGCGGATTCGAGCGAGAAGGTGGAGAATATTCGCTAAATGGCAAACGGACATCGCCGATAGTGGAAAGCCGACGACGAGAAGGGCGGGTTGGTCGCCGCCGTAAGCGTCGGCGATTCATCGCCAAGCAAAGGCGGTAAATACTGCTTAAAACGGCGGATCGACATCGCCGAGATAACAAAGTCGATGCCGGTAAGCAGGGCCGGTCGCCGGCCGAAGCGTCGATTTATCTTAGCGCCGAGAAGGCGAATACTTTTTACAAAATGGCGGATCGACATCGCCGAGATAGCGAAAGTCGACGCCGAAGGCGGTTAAAGGCCAGTAGGTGGGCATAATCGCCACCAAAAAAGCAGAGCGTCATGAATAGCGCATAATCGCCGCCGTAAAGGTAATAGTGCCGCCGCCGAGTAGGCAGCATAATTGTCGAAAAAGGGGAGCGTTGCCACGAGTAGGCGGGCATAATCGCCGCCAAAAGGGCAGAAAGGCCACCTATCAAAGGCATAATCGCCGCCGGTGCTGCCAGAAGGCCGAATAGGCGGGCATAATCGTCGCCAAAAAGGCGGTAGTGCCAGCGCCGAATAGGCGGGCATAATCGTACGAGTGGCTTTTTTGTAATTTGGCCGGTAGTGCCGTTTTCTTCTGAATGAATTTGAACATGATCTGTGTCTATGTTCCACCCTGACTTCTTTGGTTTTTTTATTGTCTTATTGAGGTGCAATCAGGTTGATCGTCTTATTTAGCTGCGACCAGATGGGTTAACTTATGTGCAACCCCCCCTTTCTTGTTTCGTGATCGTCTTATTTAGCTGCGATCACTATTCTTACTCGGGTCGTCTTATTTAGCTGCGACCCCGTACCCATCACTTCGCTTTGTTGCGGGTATCGGAGTACGAACTGTTTTGTCAGGTGAACATAAACTTCAGCTCGTTCGTCTTTGTTCGGGTCGCCCAGCTTAGGTGCGACCATTCGTAGGCACAACCAAAATAAATGAATGAAAGAAAAGACTCGTACTTCGAGGTGAGCCTCGTTGTATGAGTCTTTGTTGTGCTCGTACTCCGAGGTAAGCCCCGTTATACGAGTCTTGTCTGTGCTTGGCTAAACTTGATTTTTTGTGTTCGGCCTTAATGGCCTTTTTGTACTTTGGCCAATAGTGTCATTTGCAAAAGAAAAAACTTTACTCACCAGACGCTTGTGCTCGACTTGACTTTTTATTTGGTCGTCTTATTTCGGTGCGACCATGTACCCGATGCTCGCTTTGTTACGGACATTGTAAGCACACATTCTTTCGTCGAGTGAGCACAAGGTTCGGCTTGTTCATTTTTTTTTTCCTTTTCTTTTTTCTGGTCGTCTTATTTTGGTGCGACCATAGTAGGCCAAAAATACAAAAAGGTCATCTAGGCCTCAAAATGAATGAATGAGCGAAAAACCACTAGGACATAAATATAATAAACCTGGTGGGGTGGGTAAAAGGACTACCCGTAGATTCTTTGAGTTGCTCGCGAGACTCCAGGTACCCGAGCATTTTCCTTTTTTTCCGAACACTGCTGCTACCCATCTTTTTTTTTTTTTTTACTACTGGGCCGAAAAAACCGGGCCCATAAATAAATCACCCAACAGCCCAGGCCCATACATTAATCAGTGCAGCCCTTAAGCCCCACTATTAATTAAAAACCGAGCCCACCTCATGCAATCTAAGCCCAACAACTCAAAT
The DNA here is from genome assembly GCA_037126765.1 of Stenogyne calaminthoides. Taxonomy (NCBI): domain Eukaryota; kingdom Viridiplantae; phylum Streptophyta; class Magnoliopsida; order Lamiales; family Lamiaceae; genus Stenogyne; species Stenogyne calaminthoides. The sequence goes on from JBBCBC010000021.1 coordinate 28,094,952, forward strand.
TTGGTCAAGCCCACCCCTCATGAAGTCAGCCCAAACCCACACTCATGAAATCAGGCCAGCCCAAACGTATTCCTTGGCCCAGTAATTTTTTTTAAAACATGTGCCTTTCTTTTTGTAAAGGGCCCAACCTTACTCGGGCCCAAATAGTCTTAAAAGCAAGCATTTTTATTTTAAAAACCACTGAAGCCCAATAAACCTAATAATAATAGAATGAGACCTGGCCCAAAAATAGGATAAGATCAAAGCAAAACCCCCGCGTACCTCTCTTATTTTCAGCGGTGCAAATCACATCTATTCGACAACACAAAAACCTCGGGGGCTCGTGGGCAAAAGAACGGCGTGCGTTACTGGCGGCCTTGGTGCGACGGTGAGGTAGGTGATTTTGAAGACAGCGGTGGTGAAGCCGGGTTGATGGCAGCTCTGGTTAGGGATTTAGACACGGCGGCATCTTCTCCACTGTTTCTCATGGGAGTTCCACCCTTTCGGTCGGAAACAAATGCCAATAGTTTTCGCCACCATCTAGGGTCGTCGCATGGGCGATTGCGCCGTGGGTTTTGGGGGCAGGACCCGGTGACGCTGCATCGATTTTGGGGCAGGTGGCGGCTTCGCGGTTTCGCCGATTTAGTCTGGAGGCTCACGGTTTCGATGTGGAGGTGCGGCGAACGCCATTTGCGGGGACAAAGGCTAGGGGCTTGGCGGTTTTGAATGTTTTGGGCGAGTGGCGTCGATTTGATTGTGACGGTGGGGGCAATTTTGCATAGGCGGGCTTCAATTTCGGCGCCGCGTGGCGGTGGAGGTTCTGCAGCTTACGTCGATTTGAGGTTGCGGAAAGTTAGCGGCTTTGCGGTAGGGTGAGTCAGAGTGGTCGCCGCCGTAGCGGCGGCGTCAAAAGCCGGAGGCTCCACGACCCTATTCTTCATCTTCCTCATCTTTTTTTTTTGTATGAATCTATATATGTATACATGGGTGTGTATGTGTGATTTTTGAGGAATTATTGAGGAATTTTTTGTTGGTGGTGTTCTTGAGATTTCTTGGGTTTTTTGGATTTCTTGTTATTCTTGACGAACATCGACTTCAATCCTACCCTCCTTCTAGCGCCAATTTTTGACAGTAAAATAATTTACGATTCTGATGTGGCTTGTTGAATTTTACCACCAAACAAATAATTAATCGAACAAGAACACTGCGGGAAGAACCGTAGTTCTTCCCTGAAATGTGGGTGTAGGTATATAAGTGGAATGAGGGAAACATTCTAGAGTTTCTTTACAATGAAGGGTGAGGTCCTTTATATAAAGAGGACCAACACGACAAATCGTAAGCACGACAAATCATGTGTATAAAGTATGACAAAACATATGCGTAAGCACGACAAATCACTAAGCACGATAAATCTCTTAAGCACGACAGATCACGTGGTCTCGGTGGGACCTGCTGACGTGCGATAATTCGTCCTGCTAACGTGTGATAAATCTGGTGATGCTGACGTGTGATAAATCTGGTGACAACACACACTACTTGTTTAAATCTGCATGCATTTACTTAGTCTGGACCAGATTTGAATCAAGCAACTGATCTGATCATTGACTCTTTGTCATCTGATCAAAAACCAGATTACTAAGTATCTTATTTGAGAAATGGTTTTTCACACAGGTTAACTTATCTTCCGCACCATCAGTTAAACTGATAGACGTCTAACTGATCTGCCTTCAGGCGATCAGTAAGTTGGATATCAGTCCGTACTGATTCACACGCACTCTGATAAGAAAACTTGCATATTCACACCTGATCTCACGAAAATTTTTAGAAGTCTATTCACCCCTCCCCTATAGACTTCTACCCTCACTAACCTATTCGGGACCTACAAGTGGTATCAGAGCAGTGGTTCTTCAGACCACTGACTTTGAGTATCATCGGTTCTTGAGGAAGAACCTTTGTGGTCACTTGAACTGATCAACATGAGAGACCATCTGGGAGTGATAAGCAACAGAATGACTGAGATTCTTGAGATAGGACTGATCTTCATCTATCACTATAATCTAGCTAAAGCAGGAGATCCTACTCAACCAGTTGGAGCAAGGATCAGAAAGAGTCCCTCTCTGATGGACGCAGATGAGAGAAAATTGTCCAATATGGATACTGTTGCCAGACATCTCATCATGAAGACTATAGATACTACTACGCGTGAAAAAGTGAATTACCTGAAGACTGCTAAGGAAGTATGGGATACTCTTACTGAAATCTGCAAAGGAAATAAACATATTAAGAACAGCAGATTGCAAGCTAAGCTGGTGATCTTTGAAACAGTTGATCAATTTGATGGAAGGATCACTCGTGGAGTCAACCGACTTCGTGATCTAGGACGAGTAATGTCGAATAAAGATATCAACTACAAGATTCTAAGATCGCTGACCAAGAAATGGGATACTAAAGTCATCGTGATCAAGGACTGTCAAGATATTGCAACCATGAAGCCAAATGATCTAATCTTCAGTCTAAAAGCCCATGAGTTGGACCTGATTGAGAGAGGACAAGGATCAGATGATGTCCCTGCTGAAGCTACTGCAAGTTCTACTAAGTCTATTGCATTCCAGGCAACCAGTAGTAGTTCACAAATTGTTGAACCAGTTGGAAACATCATCAGCCAGGCCGAACTGATTGCACTACTAACGAGAAAGCTTGAACTAACAAATGTTCAGATGGGTAAATACATAAAGTTTTACGATGACTATCGGCGAAGAAGAGGAAGAGATCGAAGATCTTCTGACAGATCACAAGAGAGATATTGTTCTTTAGATGATAGGGATAACAGAAGAGATGAACGAAAAAACGATCACAGAGATGAAAGGAAAGATGATCGTAGAGAGGATCGCAAAGAGAATAGACGTGATGAGAGATCAGATAGGAGAGGTTCTTGTTGTGGCCTAGATTTTGTATCTAGGACAACGTGATAATATGAATGGGATCAAACAGATAACAAATAACAACTATGAAATATGGTTCAGATTTGGTTACCCAGTTCGTCTTTTGAATAAGACTACGTCTGGGGGCGCCCAAGCCAGGAGTGTTTTATTATATTTTCTGCCTAAAATGCTAGAGTTTTTCCCCCTTTACAATGAGTGATACAAGTTGTATTTATAGAGCAGAAACTAGGGTTTACTTCTTCGTGGGCTTCCTCTAGCGGGCTTGCAAAGCTTCTTGCCACCCGATCTAAGGTTCCCCCAGTCGATCCCGTGATTTCCGCATCTGGATACACTTACCTTGCTTACCCCGCGATATTCGTGCTTACAGTTATCCATATCTTCTGCTAACTATAACCGCTTGAGGTCGCTTCCGACTTGTGGCTTTTCTCAAGGTCGAATGCGATCTTCTCCCAAGTCGCCGTGCGACCTTCTTTAGTCATGGGGAGGTCGCTGAACGACTTCCCAAGCAAAGTTGAAGCGCTCTAACAGGTCTCCTTACCGTGTAGGATTATTCCATGGTACAAAAATTACATCGGGGCCTAGACTTGATCCATAACTGGAACGACTTGGGGAGAATCGACTTCGGGAAGCATACCCGAGATGCCTGGTGGGTCGTGGGAAAGTTGACCATTGCGCCGATTTGTGCGGTATTCGATGGATTTTACCATGATGATGTTGCAGGCGGATGAGGTCATGCACCGCAGGCTTCTCCAATCGGTGAGCGTGGTGTCGGTCACGCGTGTCCCGTGCGACTTCATTTCCTAGAGAGGGGTCCGACTTATGTCTTTATTGCAATTCGGCCCCCGCTTTCTTCTATAAAAGGGGCTAGGGTTCCACACCTGTTGTTACTTCCCCTTCGCGATTGCTCCAGCCTTCCCTCATACTCAAGCTTCTTCGTCTCCGGTGAGAATCTGATGAGATCACACCCAGGTAATTTTCCCCTCTTCTACTCTCTTCCTATAGCTTCCGGCTCTTTCGCGCCCGCCGCGCCGTCCTCCAGTCTCTTCGTCTTCCGACGAGGACAACGTCGCCATAGCCCAACTCCAACAACTCCGCGCCTCTCGCTCCGCCGCCGGCCGCGAGGGCGGGTCTTCGTCCGCAGCTATCCGACGCATCATCCGTGACACTGGAGGGATGGACGAACGTTTTCTTCAAGAGTTGAAGGATATTACCCATCTTCCTACTTTGGATGTCGGTGCACTCCGCCCGGCTGCGACAGAAAGGGAGGAGCCCGCCGATACCTCGGCTCCAGCCTGGGATTATGGGGCCTATGTACGGGCCTTCGAATACCAATCCTACTTGGCCAAGGCTCATACAGGAAGTCGGTTTGCTCCCAGTACATGGCCTCCGACTTACCCCGGTATAGGTCGACCTTAACCGATTTGCATGTGCGCTCCCTCTACCGATTATACAAAGTGCCCCGGGACGTACACTTCTATGGGGTGACTTCTGAGGAGAGTGCCAACCAGCCGCCTCCAGGGATGATAGCCATCAACGAGCACTCAATGGAGGCCGGGATTCGCTTTCCACTTCATCCGACGATCTCCCACCTGCTAGCGGCTTGGAACCAGAGCCTCACTCAGATTACTCCGAACGGCTGGAGTTATATTTTGTCGACAATGACCAATCTTGGTCTGGCCGAGCTACATCGGATGCCGACCCCTGGCTAGATCTCTTATGTGATGTCGCCGATCTTTCAAGCCGGCGGTTATAATGCCGTGCGACTTCGCAAGGGGCGGGAGCTTGTGAGTGGGATCCCGAACAAAGTCACTGACTGGCATCGAAAATGGTGGTTCGTTGGGGGCGCTTGGGAGTCGACGGACCCTTCGAGCACATTGCCTATCCGGGTCCCCATGGTTTATGCACCCCGCGTCGAACATGGTAAATTCTTATTTTCATATTTCTAAGGTCGTACTGATCTAATTCTCCTTTTCCTTTTGCAGTATTCGCGCCCTCGACCGCCGACCTGTTCTAGGACTTCCAAGAGGCATTCAGGACTGTTCGGAACACCGAGCAGGGACTTCGTGACTTCAACGCCCTCAACTCCGAGCTCGATCGATTGAAAGTTGGGCTCTACACTTACCCCCGCCACTTGAACATCCCTTGTGAGAATTCGCTCAGTGACTTGGTTATTTTTACCTTTGTTTTTTTTTTTTTAGTCGTCTGACCTTTTCGTCGTGCAGACCCCGACATCCCAGTCTATCGCCGCCAACCTTCTGCAGCAGTGAAGGCCTCCAGGAAGAAATCGGTCTTGGGCCAAATGAAGCACGTACTGGCCGCCGACCTTCCCCCTCCGAGCTCAGCCCCGTCGGGCCCCTCAACTACCGACTGAGGTAAGAGGAAGCAAAGGGAGCCTACTCCTGAGCCTACCCGCAAGAGGGTAAGGGAGGAGCCTCACCCTGAGACCGGGAGGTTAATCCGAATCCTCTTCACGGCCACCTCCTCATACAGGAGGAGGGATCGACTTCCGGAGGATGACTCATGGTTGGGCTGGGACGTCGACCGCCTCAACGAGTAAGTTCTTGATCAAATTTCCTTTACATAGCACATATCTCTCTTCTCTTGCCGACCTTCGGATTTCTTTTGCAGCCCGGAGCTGACTCTGCATAAGTTCGGCCCCGAGGCCTTGACCTTCTTGAGGTCGGGAAACATCGTCCTGGCTGGGGTTCCTAAGAGTTGGCTTTCTTATCTCCGGAGGGGCCTGCAGAACCTGATTCGAGGGTGGACACACACAGACCATAGTAATGCCCGTCGGCAAAAGGCGACGGGTAATATATACTCGGCTCTTGCCCACTCTCAAAAGGCGGTCCTCTATCTTGAGAAAACCAGCGGCCAGCTGGAGACCGAGCTGGAGGAGCTCAGGAAGTCCCAAGCTTGGGTCGCCAACCAGGCCAAGATGTTGGTCGCTGTAGCTGATGTCCAGAAGAGGCTGGAGTCCTCCAACTCCGACCTTCTCAAACCGGATTTTTTCGACGCCGGGGCATGGCCGAGGTGGGAGGAGTTGAGGGCCGAGAGGCTAAGGTGTCTGCCCAGAGGGCTAGCTGGCTGAGGCCGGGAGGATACTGTCAGAGAAGGAGGGCGACTTCAGGAGGACTGAGGAGCTGAACGCCAATTTCGCTTATGTGATGGCCTATGTTGGAGCCATCCGGGTTTTCCACAAGGCGAATCCTGCGAGCGACCTCACTCCTTTTGTCGCCGAACTGGTGGACTATGTCCGTAATTATCCTACCGCTCCTACGATCCTTCTAGAGATCAAAGATTTGGAGGACATGGGCATCGATCTCTCCTTCTTCGCCAATCCCTCTCGAATTGTGTGCCCAGTCCCCGAGGTGGAGGTCGCTCGGGGGAGTCCTGCCTTTGAGGTCACGGGCCGAGGAGGAGTGTGGAGGGAGGCCTGGCGGGGCTTCTTGGAGACTTTGTTTTATTTTTGGTTCTGATGTATCGGCCTTCGGGCCTTTTCCATGTACTTGCCTTCGGGTCCCCCTTTTAAGTAATTATTAATGAAATTCCTCCTCTTTTATCATATTGTGTCGACTTGATTTCCTTACGCGACTCTTTATTTATTTGTCCTTGTCGTCTTATCATGTCTACGACTTTATTGTTTGGACTTCATTTTTACGGTCATCTTATAAAAGTTGGGGGGTGGAAATTAAGCCCCTCATAGGGTGCCGATTCCCCCCTCGGTATGTCGAAAGTCGTACCTCGGGTAATTTATATTTTCTTTACATAGTCCCTTTGGGTTTCACACAATGATTTCGAGATGAAGGAAAAAATATTATTAATAACTTTGATAAATAACTATTTACAAGAGTATAGTTTCACTGATAATATTTCCTCAAGTGTGCCGCATTCCATGGGTATTGAGCCTTGGTGCCATCTGGCTGCTCGAGCTCGTATGCTCCATTAGGTAAGATCTTTGAGACCTTGAATGGGCCCTCCCAGTTTGGGCCGAGGGTCCCTTTCGATTCACCGAGTACCTTCTTGAGCACCAAGTCGCCTTCTCCGAAACACCGAAGTTGCACTTCTGAATTATAGTACTTTTTCGACCTTTGTTTGTACCTGGCATTCCTCATGTTAGCTTCTAGCTACTTTTACTCGAGCATATCGAGGTTTCTAGTTAGAGCTTTATCGTTTTGGTCAAAGGCGACCTGGCTTGTGCGGAGACTGGGGAAATCGGTTTCTGCGGGAACCACTGCTTCGGTCCCGAAGGCTAGTTAGTAGGGGGTTTCGCTTGTTGAATTTCTGCAAGTCGTTCTATAGGCCCACAAAACATCCGGGAGCTCGCTAGCCCACTTCCCCTTGGCTCCCTCAATCTTGGCTTTGAGAGTGTGTTTAATAATCTTATTAACGGCCTCGACCTGGCCGTTTGACTGTGGATGATATGGGGTCGAGAAGAGTTTGGTGATTTTCCATTTCTTGAAGAATGCTTCGACCTTGAGGCCGTCGAATTGTTTGCCATTGTCTGATATGATTGCTTGTGGTAAACCGAATCTGCATATGATATTCCACCATATAAACTTGATGACTTGGTTCTGATCTATGGTCACTAGTGCCTCAGCTTCGGCCCATTTTGTGAGGTAATCTACTGCTACCAGGGCGTATTTGACTGAGCCTGGCGCTGTTGGGAGTGGGCCAATGGTGTCTATCCCCTACTTCGCGAATGGCCAGGGGCTGAGAATACTTGTGAGTTCTTCCGGTGCGCTCTTGATGGAAGGGGCATAGATTTGGCACTTGTGGCACTTGCGGCGAAGATGATGGCGTCGGCCCTTAATGTGGGCCAAAAGTACTCTTATCTTGTGGTCTTGTAGGCCAGCGATTCTCCCCCGGTGTGGTTTTTGCATACCCATTCGTGTATTTGGCGTGGAATCACTTGTCCTTGCTCGGGTGTGACACACCGAAGTAGGGGGATGCTGAAACCACGCTTGTACAACTCATTTTGGATCATTGTGTATCTTGCTGCCCGCAATTGTAGTTGCCGAGCTTGGACCCTATCTGATGGCAGGAGACCTGTTGTCAAATATTCGATGATGGGTGTCATCCAGTTCGACGTTGGGGCTTCTAGATTTGCGACCTTTAAGTTTGCGGTGGAGGGGTGGGTCAATGTCGTGATGGTGACATCTTTCATCTCTGGTGATCCTTCGGAGGTCGCTAGTCATGCTAATGCATCGGCTCGCGAGTTTTGTTCCCTTGGGATCAGCTTGACATGGATTTGGTCGAATTTCTGACATAATATTTTCACCACCTCTTGGTAAGCTGCCATTCGGTCGTCCCTTGCCTCATATTCCCCTGAGACCTGGCAGGCTACGAGCTAGGAATCTGTGTGAACTTGCAATCTCTTGACTCCCATTGCTGTTGACATTTCTTGGCCGCTGATGAGTGCTTCATATTCGGCCTCGTTATTTGTTGCGGGGAAGTCGAAAGTGATAGCATTTTGGAACGAGGTTCCTTCCGGGCTGGTCAAAACTATGCCGGACCCCGACTTGTGGGAGGTCGCTGATCCGTCAATGAATAATTCCCAGGGTGGACAGCTCGAACACCCGGCTTCTGATGGAAAGGTGAGCTCTACGATGAAATCGGCTAAGGCCTGGGCTTTGATGGCAGGTCGGGATGCGTAGGTTACCCTGTATTGTCTTACCTCAATTGCCCATTTGAGGCATCGTCCCGACGTATCTGGTCGATGTAAGATGTTTCTCAGGGGTGTGGAGGTGAGTACCTCGACTTGGGGGTCGAAAAAGTATGGCCTTAGTTTCTTTACGCTCATGACTAGCGCATATGCCAGTTTTTCCAAAGCTGGATATCGTTGTTTGGTTTCGTTCAATGTTTGGCTGACGAAGTAGATTGGGAATTTGTTCAGTTTCGTTCAATGTTTGACTGCACTCAAAGCTGTCTTGGAAGCCACGAGGTATAGGAAGAGCTTCTCCCCCGGAACCGGTTTTAACATAATGCTTACATCCGCCAAGTAAGCCTTGATTTTGTCTAAGGCTTCCTGGCTTTCGTGTGTCCATTCGAATTTTGACTTTTTCCGGATGGTGTCGAATAGCGGCTTACATTTGTCCTCCATTCGGGAGATGAAGCGGTTCAAGGCGGCTAGGCATCCCGTGAGTTTTTGTACTTCCTTTACGTTCCGAGGCGCTCCCATGTCTAATATGGCTTTGACCTTGGCGGGGTTCGCCTCTATTCCCCGCTTACTTACTAGGTGCCCCAGGAATTTTCCCGATTTGACCCCGAAATTGCATTTCTTGGGGTTCAATCGCATGTTGAACTTCCTCAGGATGTCGAAAGTCTGGGCCAGGTGTGTTAGATGGTCCTCCGACTTCAGACTTTTGACAACTATGTCGTCTACGTACACTTCCACCGACTTACCAATGAGGTCGGTGAACATGTGGTTGACCAGCCTCTGGTATGTTGCCCCTGCATTTTTCAAGTCGAAGGGCATCCTCTTCCAACAGTAGATGTTCTTTTCCGTCAAGAACTAGGTATGCTGCCGGTCAGGTTCGTACATGGCTATCTGGTGATAGCCTACAAAGGCATCCATGAAGGACATTATCTCGTGTCCCGCCCTGTTGTCTATCAAGTGGTCGATGTGGGGCATCGGAAAGAAATCTTTTGGACAAGCGCCGTTGAGATCTGTGAAGTCGATGCACAACCGCCAAGTCCCATTGGATTTTTTTACTAGCACGGCGTTGGTCACACACTGGGGTTGATCGGCTTGCGTGATCAAGTCTTTATCCAATAACTTTTTTACCTCCTCGGCTAGTGCTGCGTACTTTTCGGGGCCAAATTTTCGCCTCTTCTAAGCAATCGGCTTCCGACCTGGGTCTATGAATAGTTTGTGGCATGCGACTTCCGGGTTGATCCCCACCATATCCTTGTGCGACCAAGCGAAGACATCTAAGTTCTTTTTGAGAAAGTCGATGACTTCCCCCTTCAGGTCGTCCGGTATTCTTGAGCCTATGATTACCTCAAGATCTGGTCGGGCTGGGTCTACTTTGAATTTCTCGAGGTCCTCCCCCGGGATGGCTCTTGGGGTATTTTGCCATGGGTCGTCTATTTCAGCTTCGAGCAGAAATTCTTCTGGTTTGGGCCCCATCCTTGGATCGAGGTCTTCACGACTTCTCTTCCTGCTCGTTTTGTTATTTAAAACTTTGCACTGCTTTTCGCTATCTATTACAAATATTTGTTAGCTAGATATTGGTGCGGAATTAAACGAGATGAGGAATAAATCAAACAACCCGTTGTATCAACTTGGTCAACTTTGACGGTGCCGACCAACCCACTCTTGGTGGGAAACTTTACACAAAAATAAAAAGTCGAGGACGCAGCCTCAAATTCATGTTCAAACGGCCTCCCGAGGAATCCATTATAGGAGCTCAGGAGGTCGACAACTAAAAAATCTAGAGTGGCCCTAACTTTTTCATTCAGAGTGGAGACTAATTCTACCGCAAGTCGGATCATTCCTGTCGGCTTCACTGTCGCGTCCCCAAAGCCCTTCACGACATGGTCGCATGGAGTGATGTATGCGTCGTAATCTCCAAGCTGATCCAGGGTCTTCTTGAAGAGTATGTTGCAGAAAGCCCCTCCATCCACTAGCAGGCGGCACACGGTGGTGCCTATAATATTGGCTCTGATCACCAGTGGGTCGACGTTGGGGTAGACCACCCCGGCCTTATCTTTCTCGCCAAACTCGATCGTGCTAGTCTCTTCTCCTATTGTGAAGACGGGTAGCACCATCTTCCTGGCATTTTCTATCTCCCTTGTCTCTGCCTTCAGCCGCCTTTTGGATAAGCTGGTTGATGAAAATCCCCCTACCGTCCCAGTGGGGACAAGGTATGTATCACGTGGCCTCTCGCCCCTTCTGGCATGGGCGTTACTGGTCGTTCCCCCTGGCCGGCATCCCCTGGAGCCGGCTCTTCCCGTGGGTTTTCTTGTTGGCGACCTTTCTGAGCTCGATCTTGATTTTTCTGAGGTCACTTGATAAACTTGTCTAGTAATCCGTCCTCGTATAACCTCCAAAGCTGGGGGAGTAGATCTTTGCACTCGCTGGTGTAGTGCCCAACTTGATCGTGGAAGTGGCAGTACTTATTCAGGTTCGCCTTCCCCTTGTTTTTGATCGGCCGAGGTGGGAGAAGAAGCTCCTGGTCCCTGATCTGATTGTATACGTGTCCGGGAGTCATGCCAAGCACTTCCATCAACTTGACCGGGATATTTTCTTCAAAGGGTTTGAAGTTGTCGGGTGCCTTGTAATGACTACAGGCTTTCTTGGAGCTTTTCTTTGTGTCGACGACCTCCTTACCTTCGGAAAGTCTCGACTCCAAGAGCTCTGAGGCGTGGATGAGGTCACTAGCTCGCCTCTGAAAGTCGTTATAACTGACCGGTTATTCAGTGGTCATCCGCCGCCACAGCTTGGATCCCCTTTTGATGTAGTGTTGGGAGATGAATTTAATAAAGATATGATTTTGATTAGATCCCAAAACCCCTGAGTATGACATGTTCAGAATAATCTTGATAGTTGAGTCAGGATTCAGTTTTAGAGTATTCAGGATGTTATCTGCAAAATGTATAGTCAGCAGATATAGATCAGGTTAGGATCTGAAGATTCTGAAGAACTCAATAAGTTTCTGAAGAAACCGAAGTTTTAGTATGAAACTGAAGTTTCTGAAGTTTCAGTATGAAACGAAGAAACTGAAGACTCAGTATGAAACAGAGATACTGAAGTCTCAGTGAGAAACTGAGATACTGAAGACTCAGTATGAAACTGAGAAACCGAAGACTCAATGTGAAACTGAGGAACTGAAGACTCAGCATGAAGACTCAGCATGAAGACTCAGTATATCAGTCAGTATACATGTAAAGACTCTAAAGACTCAGAAGACGCTGAAGACTCAGAAGACCCTGAAGACTCTGAAGACACAGAAGACAGAAGACTGAAGAACTGAAGATCAAGAATACTGAAGGCACAGTAATTACTGAAGACTCAGTAATGTACTGAATGCTCAGTATAAACCTGAATATTCCGAGGCATTGAACATATCTATCTGAAGGATGCAATACTGAGAAGATCGCGATTCCTTAGAAAAATAGATATTTGCCAAGACATTCAAATGCAGACAAAAGGAACTAAGACAAAGTGTTGTTAAGGTTATATCACTCAGAGATTGTAACCAAAAGAGCCGTTGAAGTTGTCTACCTTTAACTGCAGACAAAAGTCAAAAAGAGGAAGACAGCATTGTACCATACTGACATTGACAGTGACAGGTCGCTGAAAAAGATGTCAGAAGTACTAAGTTCCAGACTGCAAAAAGTGAAGACCGGCTACATGAAAGACTATTGTCTAAAACGTGTTAGGGAGTGTCAAACCCTAAATATAGCCGTTTCTCACACACCATAAGAGGAAACTTTCGGAGCTATCTCTCCAACGGATAGTTTTTCAAGAGTGACCTTGGTGTATGCCTATAAATACTTGTGACCTTCTACATTGAAAGGTTACGGGAAATTTGTAAGCAACTCAAGAGCTCAAACTTATTATCGCAAAGTTGAAGCACTAAAAAAACCAAGAATTTCCCAAGTGCTTTATATTGAAGAGAGCTCATTAAACTAAGCCTAGCTTGATAAGATATATCCAAAGCTTAGTCGAGATATCCTAGCCTTTGCATTGTTATTTATTGTAAAGGATATCTCATTCTAGTTGGAAACCAACCAAGAAACCCCAAACCCTTTAGAAGGTAGTTTGAGTGTGATTGTTGGTGAGATTGGAGTTGTAAAGAGTGAGTAAACTACAGAGGTAGTCAGAAAGCTTTAAGAGAAGAAGTTAGTAAGCTACTTGTGGTAGTCTGAAAGCTTGTGTGAGTTGAGTAAGTAAACTACAGAGGTAGTCAGAAAGTTCAAGGTCGGGTTGAGTAAGTAAACTACAGAGGTAGTCAGAAAACTCAGGGCCGAGTTGAGTAAGTAAACTACAGAGGTAGTCAGAAAGCTCAAAGAAGTGATTAGTGAATTTCTCTGAAGAGATCAGAGAGAGTGAACGTAGGAGCTTGAGTCTCTGAACCACTATAAATTGTTGTGTTCTTTGCTTTCTGTTTTGCTTTGCTTAACTGTTGCATATATTCTGAAAGCATATTTTCACTGACATTTAAGTTGGAATCAATCCACTGAAGTTGCATATAAATTGAATCACAGCCTAATCACTATTCCATTAAAGGAAGGTTTTCAGCAAAACCTTAAAACGAGTATAAACTAAGGGCCAACCATTCCGCACATCTGAGTAGCTAGAACAGATAGTTACCAAACTAAACTTACTCTTCTGAGGGTTCAGTAAGTTAGTTATCTGATCCAAGCAACTCAGGATCTCTGAAAACTCAGGACTCAGTTGGGATTATCTGAGGTTTCTGAAAGCAGCTCAGGATCACTGTCTCAGTAGACTTTGACTCAGTGCGATCTGTGCTTCTCAGGACCAAATCATCAGGACAACCTGACCCAAGCTGACCTCAGTAAGAAAAGTTTTAAAATAACTGAACACGTGTATTCCCCCCCATACACGTGTAAGACTCGTTGCACCGAGACCAACATGTAGGATCGATCAGACTCGTTGTCGGCCTGTTGGGTGTTCATAAGCCGCTGTCTGGTCGCAGGTCGCGGAGCCAAGGCCATGAAATGGGTCAGAAACAACCTGGCGAGTTGTTCGAAAGTTTCCACTGAGAAAGGTGGCAACGAGGTGAACCATTGGTGGGCCTGGTCGCTCAAAGTTAAGGAAAATAAACGACACTTCGCGGCATCCGTCGCGTCCATGGAGGCCATGTAGGAGTTATGTGGGTCTGTGCTTCCACTGTAGCGATCTAGGGCCGCCGTGTTGATTATTCGCTGGGTAGGTGCCAAGGTAATTGTGGTCCCGAGGGGGGAATCTGGAATGACAAGGTTATGATCTGCCCCCGTCTGGCTACCTTGATATTCAGCTCGCTCGAGAAGTCGCTGGACCATCCTGGCCAGCACGTCGATTTTGATGTCGCGATGGTCTTTGGGGGGGTAGGTCGCTTGCGAGTTATCCTGGCGAATTGTCGACCCCCTCGGGGGTTCATCGTGATGCAAGTTTAGAGCTATGGCCAGATCTCGCTCCATCTGGTCGACGTGGCGGGGCTGAGATTCCGCCTCATCTTCGATGGCCATTGGGGCCTTCTGGGCATCTTGTCTCCCAAGCCGGTCGAACAAGTTGCCTGACCCTGCTGGCTTTTCTAGGAGCCTGCGATTCTGAATGATTGCGTGTTTTGCCGGATCGTACGCCAGTTGGCTTGTGGAGCGCCCTTTATCGACTAAAGCATTCTTGCCCTTAGAAGCCCCTGGGTTGGGTGCCACTTTCTTAGTAGGCGGCTGTTCGTCCTCATCATCAAAAGCGAGGCATTTCTTGTGGAGGACAGCCAACACAGCCTTCGCGTCCTCCGGTGTCTGCACGAGATTCCACCAGTCGGGGGTGGCCTCTGGAAGGTGAAATCGTTGTGAACTCTCGGAGCCCTCGACACCATCATGGTGGTCCGTCTCGTTTCTGGTGGTGTTAGCTTGATTGATCGCCATTGGTAGTTTGGGTTTTCTGCAGATGTTTCAATAAATCGACAGTGTTTTCCCACAGACGGCGCCAATGTTGTGGCCTAGATTTTGTATGTAGGACAACATGATAATATAAATGGGATCAAACAGATAACAAATAACAACTATGAAATATGCTTCAGATTTGGTTACCTAGTTCGTCTTTTGAATAAGACTACATCTGGGGGCGCCCAAGCTAGGAGTGTTTTATTATATTTTCTGCCTAGAATGCTAGAGTTTTTCCCCCTTTACAATGAGTGATACAAGTTGTATTTATAGAGCAGAAACTAGGGTTTACTTCTTCGTGGGCTTCCTCTAGCTGGCTTGCCAAGCTTCTTGCCGCCCGATCTAGGGTTCCCCCAGTCGATCCCGTGATTTCCGCATCCGGATACACTTGCCTTGCTTACCCCGCGATATTCACGCTTACAGTTATCCATATCTTCTGCCAACTATAACCGCTTGAGGTCACTTCCGACTTGTGGCTTTTCTCAAGGTCGAATTCGATCTTCTCCCTTCTCCCAAGTCGTCGTGCGACCTTCTTTCGTCATGGGGAGGTCGCTGAACGACTTCCCAAGTAAAGTTGAAGTCGCACTAACAGGTCTCCTTACCGAGTAGGATTATTCCATGGTACAACAGTTCTGATTACAGACAAGGTGGAAAGTCTCCTGACAGATCTTATAGAAGAAATGATTCTCCCAACAGAGGAAGTTTTGGAGATTCAAGAGTTTGCTATAACTCTCAAAAACCAGGTCACTACAGTGCTGACTGCCCCGATCTGACTCCCACGGAGAGAGGAGAGAAGCGCAACAGAAGAGAAAAAAGGTTTTGAGACAGAAAAGCAATGGTTGCTGACACATCTGGCATCGATGATTCTTATCTGTCATAAGATGACTCAGGCTACTCATCTGTTGAAGATTTCTGGTTAATTACCACAACTGATGATGTCGATGATATGAACTTCTCATCTGATGATTACATCTGTCTTATGGCCAGAGAAGCTGACCAAACTGAGGTAATCTCTAAACCTTCTGTGGCTTCCTCTTTTACAACGAATGTGCTGAGCACATCTGCTGGAGAGATCAACCTGCAGGTCTATAAGCGTTTATGTTTTAGATTTACACTCTGGTTTTAGACTTGAACTGAATAATTATTATTTTGTTCCTTCTATTACTCGCAACATTATTTATATTCCTATGTTAGACATTGAAGGGTTTTCCTTCCATTTTGCAAATAATAATTGTTATTTTTCGCTTAATGGTGATATGTATGGGAATGCTCCTTTATCGAATGGTTTATATTTGTTGCATTGTGGACATAATATTCTTAATATATTAAACAAACAACTCAAACTTAGTAATCATGAAAACCCAACTTACTTATGACATTGTAGACTTGGTCATGCAAATGAGAATAGGATTTCAAGGTTAAGAAAGTTAGACTACTTAACCCCATTCGACTTTGAGTCTTATGGTAATTGCGAATCCTGTCTCAAGGGCATGATGACCAATAAACCCTTTTCTGGAAAAGGAGTTCGTGCCAAAGGAGTTCTAGTGTTGATCCACAGTGATGTCTGTGGACCATTGCCCACTCTAGCTAGGGGTCAGTTCGGATATTTCATCACTTTTACGGATGATTTTTCAAGATACGGGTATATGTATCTTATGAGACACAAATCTGAATCTTTTTTCAGAAATTCAAAGAGTTTAAGGCTAAAGTAGAGAAATAACTTGGTAAAAGTATCAAGACTCTTCTATCAGATCGAGGAGGTGAATACCTTAGCCATGAATTCACTGATTACTTGAAGTTACATGGAATCCAGTCACAATCGACTCCTCTCGGAACACCTCAAATGAATGGTGTGTCCGAAAGGAGAAACCGAATCCTGTTAGACATGGTGAGGTCCATGATGAGCTTTTCCTCTCTTCCGACATTCTTATGGGGATACGCGTTACAAACCTCAATCTACATTCTGAATAGGATTCCATCCAAATCAATTGAGCATACACCATATGAATTATGGTGTGGCAAGAAGCCAACTTTTTCGCATATCAAAACATGGGGCTGCCCCGTGATATTGAAAAAGATGCTCACCGATAAGTTGGAATCCAAGGGTGAAAAGGGTTATTTTGTGGGATATCCTAAGGAAACTAAAGGATATTATTTCTTTCTACCGGAGAAACAGTCAGTGATTGTTTCTAGGCAGGCCAGGTTCCTCGAAGAAGACTACGTCTTCAAGGAACAAGGTCGTAAGATGATAGAACTTGAAGAAATTTAAGAACCACAACTTAACAAAGAGACTGATATCTTGTCAAAGCAACATGGCCAAGAATCATTGGGAGCATTCAGTAGCTCACATGGTGGAAGTTTATCACATAGTGATCCTCTTTCAGCCAGTGGGAGCGTAATTGGAGTTGCAATACCTGAGCAACGAGCTCCAAGTAGGCTGAATGAGAATATCATTGTTCAAACTTACGCTCAAGAGGCATCCAGAAGTGCTCAAGGAGCGTCAGGAAGCATCAATCTTGAGGCCTCCCCGGTCAACGATGAAATCGTTGTACGATAAAATTTTCACAATCAGAATGTGCAGCCTGAACAACCACAACTCCTTAAGTCTACTAGAGTTCGTAATCCGATCACCAGATATTATGGTTTCCTCATGGAGGAACAAGATGACGTGGAGATCCCGGATAAGGACGAACATAAAACTTACACTGAGGCAACATTAGATGTTGACTCAAAGAAGTGGCATGAAGCCATGAAATCCAAGATGGACTCGATGTACATCAATCAAGTTTGGGACATGGTTGAATTTCCAAAAGGGGTCAAACCCATAGGTTGCAAGTGGGTCTACAAGCGTTAGACCGATGCAAATGGCAAGGTACAAACCTACAAGGCTAGGTTGGTGGCGAAAGGTTACAGTCAACGCGAAGGCATTGACTATGACGAGACTTTCTCACCAGTTGCTAAGATCAAGTCCATTTGAATTTTACTTGCGGTAGCAGCACACCTCGATTACGAGATTTGGCAGATGGATGTCAAAATAACTTTCCTCAATGGAAACATTGATAGGGAATTGTTCATGACTCAACCGGAAGGTTTTATCTCAAATCCAAAATCTAATCTTGTGTGCAAGCTCAGACGATCCATGTATGGGTTGAAGCAAGCTTCTAGGAGTTGGAATATCCGATTTGATGAGGCTGTCAAATCATTTGACTTCATCAGAAACTCGAAAGATCTGTGCGTCTATCGGAAGTGCAATGGGAAGAATATTGTCTTCATAGTTGTGTATGTTGATGACATACTGATTATGGGGAACAGTATCCCTCTCATGCAATCTGTGAAAGAATGGTTGTCAAACACCTTCATCATGAAGGATCTTGGTGAGGCCTGCTACATCTTAGGGATCAAGATCCATAGGGATAGATCCAAGAGGATGTTGGGCCTATCACAGTCCACCTACGTAGATAAGGTGTTGAAGCAATTTGCGATGGAGAACTCTAAGAGAGGTTCTCTACCTGCATGTCATGGGATAAAACTGTTTAAGAAGGATTGTCCTTCCACAGACGATGATGTCAAGCACATGAAGGACATACCATATGCATCAGCAATTGGGTCCATCATGTATGCCATGACTCGCACTAGACCAGATGTGGCCTTCGCTGTCAGCATCACTGGTAGATACCAACAGAATCCGGGTGAACCTCATTGGATTGCTATCAAGAACATTCTTAAGTACCTCAGACGTACAAAAGAATACTTCTTAATCTACAGGGGACAGTCAACGTAAGTTTCCAATCTGACTGTGATGATTACAAATCTCAGTCAGGCTATGTGTTTACTCTCAATGGTGGGGGCGGTTAGTTGGAATAGTTCCAAGCAAGAGACTACCGCGGACTCAACAACCGAAGCTGAGTACATTGCTGCGGCTGAAGCTGCTAAAGAAGCTGTCTGGATAAAATAGTTCTTAAATGAACTTGGGGTAGTTCCGAGTACTAGCAGTCCAATAAAGTTATATTATGACAACATTAGTGCGGTTGCGCAAGATAAGGAAACGAGATCCAATAACAGAAACAAGCATGTGCCGAGGCGTTATCACTTGATTAGAGAGATAATCGCTAGAGGAGAGATAGAGTTAAAAGTGTTCCCACAGAAGATAATTTGGCTGATCCTTTCATCAAGGCTTTGAGTGTTCATGTACACACTAGACATTTCAATGGTCTAGGGGTTAGGCATGTAGGTGATTGGCTCTAGTTCAAGTGGGAGATTGTTAGTGTTAGTGTCCTAGACACAATCCTTTGTATGGACATAATACTAAGATAATATTCAGTGTTGATTTAATATTATTGTTTGTTTAATATTAAATGTATGGCATTACACTTATTAGAATATTATGTTTAATTGTTTGCATTTGTTTTTATCTGTGTTCCCTTGAATTACTGCTGTCATTGAGTACGTGAGAACTCAGATGACTTAAGCATGATTCTCAAATAGCCCCGATCAAGGATCATCGAGAATGGGATATCGATGATGCAATGGAGATCGGTGTGCGATCTGCATCATAGTCTTAGAGAGTGTAGTAAGATCTCACTTACTACGAGATACAAGGTATCTCATGATGGATGCAAAAATACCTTAGAGGGTATTGGTATACCCATCTGAGCAACGGTTTGATGTAGTTCCACTATATGTGTCTACGGGTGTCTCAGTTAATGGGAGCGATGCGATACTCCTTTGACTTGAGGTCAATACGCACGACATGTGTGGAGTGATGAACTTTGACCATGACCGACGCTTACACCCTTCCATGGGTAGATATGGCTTGAATTGAGTTCATCACGAAATGCATGTGCGTGGTAGTTGAACCAAGATAAGGATTCATTCCTCAAAGTGGATTTAGAGAGAATACTCATCTTCTCGTCATAATTGGATCAAAGTCATTGGCTAATGCACGCCACCTTGGAATTTGTGACCAAAGGTGACACGAATGATCAATTAGTGATTCGAGATAAATCAATTAATCCATTTGAATAGACACTTCATCATGTTCAAGGTTAATCGAGTATTCGTGAATGGAAGGAGGAAATCGCAATAGCCCATGTTACAGTTACAGGTAGTTGCACATTTCTCGCAACGTACCTCATATATTGAGATTGTTTGATTTATTGTCTAGGGTTGAATTAAGACCGTTAGTTTGACTAATCGCTCGATATATGAGGGCCTATGGGTCACACAACAAGTATCTCCCGTGTACGGATTATAATTGGTTGATTAAGTATTAAATTAGATTTAATATTTAATTTATGGAGAATTAATAATATATTAATTTGGAATTAATTATTATTATTATTTAATTAAATTAGATTTAATTAAATATGAATCCCAAAATAATATTATAGAATATTATTGTAGGAAAATATATGTAAGGAAAAAACATATCTTTGAGATATGGTTTTTCAAGATTAAAATTATCTTCCTAATAAAGATTTGCTTAAGATATAACCTAATCTCTCCTATATATACGGGCGTCCGGGACTCATCATTAACTACAACAAGAAAACCTAGTTTCTCCATAAAATCTAGGATAGGAGTTTTCCTAGCAAATTTCATCTCAGATTCAACACTGCCAGATCTGTGCAATTCTGTCTACGGGGATTACGTGGATACCGTAGTTGAGACATCTGCTATTGAAATACTGTAAGATTTCTTGTTATATTTAATCGCACTCATTTAAAGCAACTGTTTGTTGTTGGTGAACTATATATTTCCGTTGCGCATGTATAACGTGTTTACGTGCCTATATATTCCAACAGGCGCTGCATGAAATGGGCAATCGACGTCGGCCAGTTCGGTGCCACGTATGCCCCACGAACGGTCATCAAGGCACATGCCCTGGCCGATTTCATGGTAGAACTCACCTTTCTGATGACCGCGCAGGAAGCGCTAGCAAGGCCCCCATGGGAGCTCTACGTGGATGGGTCTGCCACTCAAACTCGAGCGGGGGCTGGCGTAATCCTGACTAGCCCGGGCAGACATTCCTTCCAGACGGCTATCATATTCGACTTTCAGGCCATCAACAATGAAGCAGAATACGAAGCCTAATTGGAGGGCTTGAAATGGCAATGTCCATGGGAATGAAGAGACTGAAAATACACACAGACTCGCAACTTGTCGCGTATCAAGTGTTTTGGGAGTATGAGGCCCGATGCGATCAAATGACCGCATACCAAGAAGTCGTCTGCAGCCTGCTCGAGAAATTCGACCAGGTTTATGTGGAACTGATACCTAGGAACGCGAATTCTCAAGCAGATGTTTTGGCCAGGCTAGAAACATCAGAAGGGCCGGGGGATATGAGAGACGTCACCATCACAAAACTAAGTTTCCCATCCACCACACTGTTAGTGTTAGTGTCCTAGAGACAATCCTTTGTATGGACATAATACTAAGATAATATTCAGTGTTGGTTTAATATTATTGTTTGTTTAATATTAAATGTATGGCATTACACTTATTAGCATATTATGTTTGATCGTTTGCATTTGTTCTTATCTGTGTTCCCTTGAATTACTGCTGTCATTGAGTACGTGAGAACTCAGATGACTTAAGCATGATTCTCAAACAGCCCCGATCAAGGATATCGATGATGAAATGGAGATCGGTGTGCGATCTGCATCATACTCTTAGAGAGTGTAGTAAGATCTCACTTACTACGAGATACAAGGTATCTCATGATGGATGCAAAAATACCTTAGAGGGTATTGGTATACCCATCTGAGCAACGGTTTGATGTAGTTCCACTATATGTGTCTACGGGTGTCTCAGTTAATGGGAGCGATGCGATACTCCTTTGACTTGAGGTCAATACGCACGACATGTGTGGAGTGATGAACTTTGACCATGACCGACGCTTACACCCTTCCATGGGTAGATATGGCTTGAATTGAGTTCATCACGAAATGCATGTGCGTGGTAGTTGAACCAAGATAAGGATTCATTCCTCAAAGTGGATTTAGAGAGAATACTCATCTTCTCGTCATAATTGGATCAAAGTCATTGGCCAATGCACGCCACCTTGGACTTTGTGACCAAAGGTGACACAAATGATCAATTAGTGATTCGAGATAAATCGATTAAGTTATTTGAATAGACACTTCATCATGTTCAAATTTAATCAGTATTCGTGAATGGAAGGAGGAAATCGCAAAAACCCATGTTACAGTTACATGTAGTTGCACGTTTCTCGCAACGTACCTCATATATTGAGATTGTCTGATTTATTTTCTAGGGTTCAATTAAGACCGTTAGTTTGACTAATCGCTTTCGATATATGAGGGCCTATGGAATCACACAACAAGTAACTCTGGGTATACGGATTATAGTTGGTTGATTAAGTATTAAATTAGATTTAATATTTAATTTTTTATGGAGAATTAATAATATATTAATTTGAAATTAATTATTATTATTATTTATTTAAATTAGATTTAATTAAATAAGAATCCCAAAATAATATTATGGAATATTATTGTAGGAAAATATCTGTAGGGGAAAACATATCTTTGAGATATGGTTTTCAAGATTAGAAATTATCTTCCTAATAAAGATTTGCTTAAGATATAAGCTAATCTCTCCCTATGTATATGAAGTCTCGGGATTCATTATTTAAGACAACAAGAAAACCTAGTTTCTCCATAAAATCTAAGATATTAGTTTTCCTAGCAAATTCCGTCTCAGATTCAACACTGGCATATCTGTCCAATTCTGTCTACGGGGATTACGTGGATACCGTAGTTGAGAATTCTGCTATTAAAATACTGTAAGATTTCTTGTTATGTTTAATCGCACCCGTTTAAAGCAATTAACTATTCGTTGTTGGAGAAATATATATTTTCGCTGCGCATGTATAACGTGTTTACGTGCCTATATATTCCAACACACACACACCCTGATCGCCCTCACCGACCTAATGGATGTCAACCACGAGGATTGAAGGACACAAATACTCGAGTATCTATAGACAGGACATCTGCCCGACAATAGGTTCGACGCCCGATAATTGCAAATAAGAGCGAACCATCAGACAAGGATATTTCAGGCCAACGCTAAAAAGGGACGCTCTCGAATATGCAAAGACATGCCATCGATGCCAAATATTCGCCCCCTCAATCAAGGTATCCCCAGAAGAGTCAACCAACATTCTGAGCCCATGGCCTTTCGCAAAATGGGGAATCGACATCATCAGACCCCTACCTACTGCCCCGGGGTCTGTACGTTTTGCCCTCGTCGCGGTGGACTATTTCCCCAAATGTGCCGAAGCCCTCAGAACGATCGACCAGGACAACGTAATAAAATTCATTTGGAGAAATCTCGTATGCCATTTCGGTCTCCCACAAGCAATCATGACCGACAATAGGAAACAGTTCGACTGCCTCAAGATCGACGCATTCTTCAAGAAATGGAAGATAACAAAGCTCTTCTCCACCCTCTACCATCCACAATCCAACGGGAAAGTTGAGGCGATCAACATGATTATTAAACATACACTGAAAGCACGACTTGAAGGGGGGAACGGCAAGTGGGCAAGCGAACTGCCCGAAGTATTATGGTCGTACAAAAAAACCTGCAGGACTTCCACAGGGTAAACACCCTACTCCCTCGCATTCGGGGCAGAGGCAGTAATCCCAGCAAAAGTCACTGTGCCTAGCCACCAAATGAGTAACGGAGCCTCGAACAGCAACGACGTGGCAATAACGACTAGCTTGGATCTACTAGAAGAAAGAAGGATGGAAGTTAACCTAAAAAATGTCGGCTACAAACGGCAAGCAAAAAAATATTACAACTCGAAGGTCAAACTCCGGCAGTTTAAGAAAGGCGACCTCGTCCTAAAAAAGGTACTCGGAGTACCCAAAGGAGTATTTGGCCCTACCTGGGAAGGACCGTTCAGAATATCCAAATGCCTGGCAAACGGAGCATACGAGATCGAAGACTCGGATGGCACACCAGCACAATATCCTTGGAACGCGGCCCACTTGAAGAAATACTACCAATAGGGAATAGCTAATAGCCTGTTTATTAGTTTGTCTGTCACTACGTTGTAATAGCTCATCATTTTAAAGAGAAATATTTTATAATAGATTACATTTTTGAAATGCGTTGTACGCTTTAGAACAAGTCAGCCAGGAATCGCCACAAGTACGATCTGGACGACAAAAGTTGATTCGGAAGAGTAGTCGCCTAAGCCGACCACCTGCGATAGGAAGCATCACTCGGAACTCACATCGACAAGGTCATCGTCACATTGGCCATTGGCCAAGCACGACGACCTTCTTAAAGACACCACCATAACACGACTAAGCCGAAGTTTAGAAATGTCGCATAATATAAGATGACCAAAACATAGTCCAGATACATCGCACCGTATTCAAACGGCGATTAGGACATATGCAAGACTCATAGTCGCCGCTGTACATCCGGGTTTGCGTCTCCAACATTTCATAAGCAAAGCAAAAAACTCAAACGTAAATGCACAACGAGAGAAAATAAAATATAGAGATTCCATTCATTAGATAAGGCACGAAGGCCGAATACAAAAAAAGGGACCCACAGGCCACTTACGAGTTCATACCCCAAGGGGCCGTGCAAAAAAAAAAAAAAGAAAAGAAAAACATTCAAAAGAAAGGAGTTCACAGACGCCCTGCACAAACTTTCAGCAGAAGGGAAGGCACTAAGCATTGTCCCCCGACCTATCCACCCTCTCGACCACGGCCTGATCGCTCACCTGTTCCTCACCTTCAATGACCTCTCCACTCGGGGCAGCCACCATCGCGCCACTACCGTCCGCCGCCTCAGTCGGGGGCACAGACATCGCAACAAGATCGACATGCGCCTCCCCAGAGGAGCCCCCAAGGTTGGAGCACCCGTCCAACCTCGTCAACCTGCTCGCCGGAGCCAAGAATGACAGGTCGACACCAAAATCGGCCAAGTCTGCCACGGGCAGCACCATGTCGGCCTCAGGTGGGCAATCCGCGTCGAAGGCCTTGAAATCTTCCACGAGCACGAAGGGCACCGGCGGAAGGGTCGCGATGGAACACCGCCCGAAGGACTTCCGCATAGGCGCTAATGTACGAGAAGATCCCCAGAGCGGCATCATCGGTGGCCTGGAGAGAGGCCTCCTTGGATATCTGAAACTCGAGATCGCCGACCCAAGCTTCATAATCGACCGCCAAAGCATGGGACTCATCCAGTTGTCGAGTAAGCTCATCAACCAAGCCCCACAAAGTCACCAGCTCGAGACGGTATGAGTCGACCTCGGCACGTCGCTTGGCATTCACATTCACCACCTGCAAAGCTAATTTGGCCTACCGCTTCTGAGCAGCCTTTAGGTCGGCCTCCATCCGGGTCATAGCCGCGGCCGCCTCCGCCAACTTTTTCTTGTTCTCGTCGAGGACCAAGAAGGAGGTCTCCAAGTCCTGGTCGTTTTGCTCTACAACCCGCTCGAGGAATGTGGGCGCCTTATGAGAATAAATCAGGGCGGTGTAGAAGTTATTCTCCTTGCTATTCGAGGAGGCGGCATGGTGATCATCCAGAGACCAGCACCGGGGCACATCCCGGATAGAGTGTCGCATATATCGAGACCAATCAGTTGAGACCCCGATGATGGGAGGCATATTCGACCGAAGATAATCGATGACGGGCGGCGGAAAGTTCACAAATCTGAAATAAAGCCGCCCAGTTTAGAAAAATACAGAAACATAAGGGAAGAAACGATGGAGGCAATAAGGCGGAGAAACTTATGCCCAGAGATATCTATATCAAACCCCACAAAGGTGCGGTCGCCGGAAAACTAGCGACCAGGCGGAGGTGACTGCTTCATCGGCAGAGGACGGGCGGCGAGAATCGACTCCCGTGGGGGAGCGCTCCCTCCTCTAATAGTAGCATGTGGGGAGTGGTCGGCCGTACGGACGCGTTTCCATGTAGGGGAGCCCTCCGATTGGTCCGGGCGAGCACCCTCTCGCCCCTTCTTGGTTTTCCTCTTCTCGTTTGAGCGATCGGCATGAGAGGACCCCCCTGTCTCTACCACTCCGCTCCCGCGGGATGAAGATGTGGGCCGCGCCGCGGACCCAGTCCGAGAGAAATTGAGAGCAGGTTTTCGGCGAGAAGCCATCTATTCAGCAGTCGGAGCAGTCGCCTGAACGGGTATGTGAGAAGCTACAAGAAAACGACCACAATAATTGAGGACAAAATTCCCAAATCGTAAAACCTCTATTAAAGGAGAGAAACTCACGAAGGCGGCCGGCCTCACGAGGATACGCTTGTAACCCCCCCCCCCCAAAATCTCTCAGAGGAAGAGTTATAGAGTTCGACGTGGCAAAATTCCTAGGGATAGTCGAAGGCAATCCAGTGGGCGGTCTCAAAATCCCAGTTCAGCTGGCTCTCATCGGCGACAAGTAAACTTGCAGGAGGGATAAAGGAAATTAGATCAGTACGGAGATGCTCACACACCCTCAAGAAGGAACCTTACGAGGTGCCCACTCTTGGAAATCGGTGGGTATGGGAATCTCCGAGACAGAACCCGGGGAGGCGCTCTGCCATGCCCCACCCAAAAACCACCATTGAGGGTGCCAATTCTTGACTTTATTAACTATCCCCCACACGATCCGCCAACCAGGACGGTTCTTCAACGCATAGTGACCCTCTTGGCCATGCTGGACGACCAGCGACCAGTAATAGTTCACCTCCATGGGCGTGGGTAGCCGGTAAAGAACGGCCTGGCCGAGCACGGATTATGTCACCAAAAGGTAGCTCCATCCATTCGGAGTAATTTGCATCGGGGCAAGATGCCTGGCGGCCAAGAGGTGAGAGATCGCTGGATGAAGCGAAAAGCGAAGGCCTGCGTCCATGACCGCCTAGTGAATGGCGACCATTCCCTCCGACATTTTGGAACGGTACTTTTCATCATTGATAAAAAATTTGGACTTGGTCGCAGCGCGGACCGCGGGACGGAGTGGTCGGCGGTGTTGGAGCTTGGCCCGGTAGGCCTGGTAGTCAAAGTAATCAGGATGGTCATAGTCGCGGCGAGCAGAGGTCTCCGACTCTTCAGGCGGGCCATCCCGAGGGGCCCCCACACCGCGCTCCAGCGTGAGAACTTCTAGGTCCTCGAGAGAACCAAACACTTCAGGGTTAATCGGAGGGTTCCCCCCGGCAAGATGAGAAGGACCCATGTCTTGGGAAAAAGACCCGTAGCTCGATGCGGCCGATAATACTTCCCTTACCAGGGAATCTACCCCAGCTGGAGTGGCGAAGGAAGACTCCCCCTCCACGTCAACAAGGCCCGGACGGCCACCAAGAGACATAGACATAGTGAAAAGGGTGAAATAAGGGAGAAGGAAAGGCTACACTTACAAAAAAGCGGAAGGATCGTACAATAATCTTTGAGTTGTCTTCTTTGTTGGGAAATTAGGGGGTGCGGATCTATTTGAGATGAATTTAAATACATATTTAAATTGATCAATTAATTACTACCATGAATTAATCATAAATCAATTCAACATAATAATTAAACAAGTAAATAAACAGCGGTGTACCGCGTAATCCACGTAAATCCTAAGCATGCGGAATCTAGGATTTACGAGAATACATACATCTTTTAGAGACAATAGTTGAGATGATGGATCATCCCAAAGAGCCTTCCCAAATATGTCCCATGTCCACGAACGTAATCCGGTAGAAGGATTCACACGAACGATTTTAATAAAGGTGAAAAATAAAATATTTTGCCACCACCTTTGTGGATTTCTAATATTTTCAACACATGAAATTGCATTGGGGATGAAAAATTCATCCCTATTTATAGGACAAGGGTGGCGATTTTTCACTAGAAAAATAAGGAGGAAAATCTTTTCTTGATCTCAAGAAATCTTGAATATATCTCATATATTATTTTCTCCATAATTAAAATTTTCCATAAAAATCTCACTTCCCTTTAGCCCGTATTTTTAAAAAAAAGTACAAGGAAAAAGGAATCATGATTTGATTTCTTGAATTTATGGGATAATCATGTATTCAAGAATACTTATCTTTTTCCATAAAACTCTTTTCAAGAAAATCAAGAAAATCTTTCTTCTTCTTTTCCTACAATTTTCGAAAATTACTAGGAAATATAGGCAATAATATTTTCTTCTCCTTTTCATTAATTGGACTTTAATTTGGGCTATTTGAGGGGCATTTAGAGAAATTAAGATTGGACCTCCAATGGGCTATGAAACTTTAATATTTAGCCAAAATATTATTCAAGCCCATTAATATTAATTTATTCCACTATAAAATTAATATTGAACTATCCATCTTAACCCATATTACGACTTCACAATAATATAGCTCCCGGTCATTATTTCCCGTGTTTAAGATTATCTTAGTCCACTATTTAATTAGGCCACTGAACAGGCTTTATATTAATTAATATCTTTGTCCTTGGAGTAAAGACAACTCAACATTAATATCCACACCGAAAATAAATTTCCACTTGCAAGATTTGGTATGATAACGATTCTGAGCCCACGAAGGGAACAAATCAAGCAAACCGTACTTGCACACGATTCTCCGTATTATATCTTAGTAATCGTCATGTAATTAATAATATTACCCAAGATATAAGTTATCGAATCACATTGATTCTCTTCCCATCATAAGTCAAAGCAATAGTTATTAATTTCACACGATTCTATTTAAGGGACAGAGATTAAGAAACTAGGAACCACTGAGGTCTAATTTTTGTATATTCAGTACCGAAAAATTTATCCTCCTATAGGTCCTATTCAACGCATCATAATGCACTAATGTAATCTCTTGGTCAAGACAGGCTAATATGAGCCTTACACTTTCAGTAAATAAATAAGAAATTCTGTTTGGTTATACAAAGTAAAAAGCATACTTTTCAGTATAACCCCAACAATCTTTCACTTATACTCAAAGTCTGCTTTAAAGTATACTACAACATGTCTCGTGTTCTATGTGACATATAATGTCACCTACACGAACCTAATAATATTTCTCCCACTTATACTCTAAGCAGATTGACAACGCTCTTCACACTCATTCCTTTCACATGTCTCTCGAATGTACTCTGAGGCAGACCCTTTGTGAATGGATCTGCTAGGTTGTCTTCCGACGCAATCTTTGCCACCTATATGTCTCATCTCTTAACGATTTCTCGTATAAGATGGTATTTTCTTTCTATGTGTTTGTTGGCCTTGTGGGCTCTCGGTTCCCTAGAAATTACAACTGCGCCGACGTTATCACAGTAAACTGTGATCGTGCTGGGCAAATCCGGAGAACGTCCAAGTCCACTAGGAAGTTCTTGAGCCAAACCGCTTCTTTCGCTGCTTCACAAGCGGCTACGTATTCGGCTTCCATGGTAGAATCTGCGATGCATTTCTGCTTAACGCTTCTCCATGTCATGGCTCCTCCCCCCATGCAAAACACACTACCCGAGGTTAACTTTCTGGAATACATGTCTGACTGGAAATCTGAGTCCGTGTAACCGATGGGGATTAAACTGTCTGATTGATAAAATAACATTCTGTCATGTGTCCTCTTCAGATACTTCAGAATGTTCTTGACTGCAGTCCAATGCTCTTTCCCAGGGTTACTTTGATATCTTGCCACCATGCCTACGATAAAGCAAACATCCGGTCTCGTGCACAACATTGCATACATGAGACATCCTACAGCCGAAGCATAAGGAATGCCCTTCATGTCATCTCTTTCCTTTTGTCTTGGGACACATCTTCTTGGATAGATGGATTCCGTGTCTGAAAGGCACAAAGTCTTTCTTGGAATCTTACATGCTGAATCGCTTCAAAACGGTGTCTATATAAGGCTTGCGAGAGCCCGATCATTCTTTTCCTGCGATCTCGAGTGATCTTGATCCCTACAATCTTTCCCTTCTTTCTGAGTGTACCCTTTCGCCACGAGCCTTGCCTTAAAAGTTTCAACCTTTCCGTCCGGTCCCCTTTTTCTCTTGTATACCTACTTGCATCCAATGGGTTTTACCCCATTACGTGGTTCGACTAGCTCCCACACTTTATTGTGATCCATTGAACCCATCTCGGCTTCAATTGCGGTTTGCCAAGATTTTGCATCCTTGTCTTGGATCGCCTCGTTGTAGGAGCATGGATCTGATTCTTCTCCTGAGATCAAGTCCGAGGACTCTCCTATCCCCAAGAATCGCTCGGGTTGTCTAACAACTGTCCCACTACGACGAGGTCCTAGTTGTGTAGGTGTGACGTTTGGTATGTCGTCTTGTACAGTTGGCAACGAAGTCGGCCCCCTAAGTTCTTCTAAGGTAATCTCACTTCTAGGCTTTTTATCGTTCATATAGTCTTCTTCTAAAAATCTGAAGTGCGTACTAATTACGACCTTTTGATCTTAGGGACCATAGAAGATGCATCCCTTTGTTCCCTCGGGGTACCCTATAGACAACATTAATTCTGAACGTGTGTTAAATTTACCAGCTTCCTTATCCAACACATATGCTGGACACCCCCAGATCCTCATGTGTCCTAAGCTGGGCTTGCGCCCCGTCAACAATTCTCTAGGGGAACCGATTTGGATGGCACTAAGTTTAGAATATAAGCTGTTGTTTGCAAGGCATAACCCTTGAACGATTTTGGTAAATCCGCATAACTCATCATTGACCTTACCATTTCTAAAAGCGTTCTATTTCTTCGTTCTGCAACCCCGTTTTGTTGAGGGGTACCGGGTACAGTCAACTGAGATGCAATCCCTTCATCTGATAAGTAGTTCAAAAATTCATCGCTGAGGTATTTGCCTCCACGATCAGATCGTAGAAACTTGATACTCTATTCCTTATGATTCTCTGCTTGAGCCTTAAATTCTTTGAATTTATCAAAGGTCTCAGATTTATGCTTCATTAGGAAAATGTACCCATAGCATGAGTAATCATCAATAAACGTAATGAAATATTCCTAGCAACCTCTAGCTTTGATTTGCATTGGACCACACACATCGGTGTGAACGATCTCCAACACTTCTTTAGCTCTAAGCCCCTTGGCTCCAAATGCCCTCTTGGTCATTTTACCCTCCAAGCATGATTCACAAGTTGGAAATGGTTCAATCCGGAGGGACTCCAATGAACCATCTTGGACCAACCTTTGGATCCTTTTTGGGTTTATATGACCTAATCTTAGGTGCCAAAGAAGTGTCTCGTTCACATCTGTCGAACGTTTTCTTTTATTACTTGAAATAGTAGATGTGTTATAGGATGCATTCTGTGAGTGATGGGCACATGAATAATATAGAGATTGTTCCGTAAAGTTCCATGACAGATAACCACGTCATTACGAAAAATAGTAGCATGTTTATTAAAATGAACAGAATATCTATCAGAAAATAGTTTGGAAACAGAAATAAGGTTTTTGCGAAAAACAGGAACATAAAGAACATCTCTTAAAATTAAACTCTTGTCTTCAAAAGGCGGTGCCGTCTCTCCCCTTTGCCATTTGCCACTCTCATGACATCGCCCTAAGCGTGTTGAGGATCTCACTTTCTCTAATTTGTCGAGTCCGCTTCAACCCATATAATTGAAACGGACATGATCAGTGGACCCCGTATCCATTACCCACGAATGGGTAGCATACGCTGTTAAACAAGTTTCAACAACTAGTGCGTGAGAATTACCTTTCTTTCCTTTCCGCTTGGGATTGGAACATGCCCACCTCCAATGTCCTTTCTCGCCACATTCGAAACAGATCCTTGTACTTAGACTTTCATCTTTGAAGTTTGAATAGAACTGGTTTATCCTTTCATTCTCTTCATTATTCTTACCACCAATTGGCTTTAGAGCGAGAAGAAGATTTTTTGTGCCATTTCAATTTCTTGTGCTCAATGACCAATCGCGAGAGCTTTTACAAGATCATCCACATTAAAGTCCATATCTTCCATTAGATATTCTACATAAGGATGATCATAGCTCTTTTTGCAGAACCGAGTATGAAACCAATCTTGCTTTTGAAGTCACATTTTTTTAGCCAAGATATGCAAGTTCTTCAAATAGAACCATAACCCTAAGAACGTGCTCTTTGCAGTCATTCCTTCTTCTATCTTTAGCTTGACCATGTCATGCTTAATGCTTTGGATTGCCATATGGGCCGGAAGTGCAAACATCGCTTCGAGATTTCCCATAATGTCTGCAGCTGTTTCAAATCTTTGATGAAGGCGCTTTAACAAATCCGACATGTGGGTTAAGATTATGTCCTTTATCAATTCATTTGCCAGCTCCCATTCATTATATTCCATCTCTTCCCATATACTAGCACCCTTAGCTGGTTTTTTGGGTTTTAGTGCATTAAGTACCCGTTTGGATTCATCGAAGTAAAAAATTTATTCATAAGGTTTTGTTTCCAAACAAAATAGGTTTCTCCAGTAAGCAAATTGTCTTTCAGTATATTGAACAGTGGATTAAAAGGTTGCGACATAATGATACTGAAAATAAACATATATCTTGTGTCAATGTCGGGATCAACACAAAGAAAATCACATAATTCGATCACATGATTCATATTTAAATCTCAAAAATATGAACATGCATCAGCCAACATCTCAAAAGCAGTTTTTAAATGAGCCTCTTGGGAGGTCATCATTTAAATCACATTCAAAAGCGGGCTACAAACAAGAACGATTATCAAACCTTTAATTCTAAAAAGGAAATTAATAGTTGGCTCACTTGACCAATACAAAATTGACCGAATTCGGTGAAATATATGCATATCAATTTTATACCTAAGTAATAACCATGATTAAATCTGAATTACTACTTCGTTTTAATCGAGCCTCTTTAGGAGGCTCATAAATCAGCCACTAATAATAATTCACAATTATCCTTTAGAGAATTTATTCATGTGAAAGCTTTCTTTTGGCCGTCCCTTAGGGGAATTTCTCCAAAAGATTTCACAAATAAATAAATCATGGAGGTCAAAATGAATTCGATTCAAAATCGAATTAATTGTTTAAAATATACTTAGTAGTTTTTGAATTTGAGATTTTTTTTTTTTAGTTGGGCAATTCTCATGCAAACACATTCAAACAAATTAAATAAAGCATAAGAAAATACAACAATAAATAAAACAAAGCGAGAAAATAAGCGTATTAGGCACAAATTATCCAATTTATCATGGTTTTATTTTTCTTGGCTTGATTTTGAAGAAACGCCGTCTTGAATTTCTCCCACTCGTTCGTCTCGAAAAAAATTCGTCTCGAAGTGCCACGCATGGCGGCTTCATGGCCGGGATGCATGCCGCATCCGACCGAAGCCATTTGGCGGCGACCACGCCCGTCGCCCTAGGCGTAGCGAGTCGCCCTTGGATATCTTAGCGACCTCGGCAGGTGATGGGGCGGTCGGCGCCCTGCAGGCGTCTGGCGTGCTCGTCCACTTTGTTGCTCGGCCTCGACCGGTCCGCTTGCACTTGGTGCCGCGAGTGCCCATGCGCACTCCCGTGCGCTCGCCCATCCACATCCGCGCGCATTAGGCCTAACCCCGGCTGGCGCCGTGCGCCACGTCCATGCGCCTGGCGATGCTCGCGTGCCTCCCTTGGCATGTTTTGCGTCTCAACTCCTCATTTCCGTCTTAGTCTTCGATCAGGTTACAATTTATTTAACGAGAAAATAAATACACCTTAAATCTAAACTAGTCTATTACATTGAAAAAATCAGATAGCCTAATCTACTCGTTGATTTTCTCATGAGAATTGTTGGATACCATTCATACTCATGAAAAATAAACTCATTAAATACCATGACAATTGGATACCTGCAAAACAGATATAACAATTCTACTATCCAATTTTCAATTTAATGACCAACATAATTTAAATAATAATTTAAAAAAAAACTTTCGAAAGCAAAGCTCGATGCGGTTGTTGGGAAATTAGGGGTGCCCAAATCTATTTGAGATGAATTTAAATACATATTTAAATTAATCAATTAATTACTAACATGAATTAATCCTAAATCAATTCAACATAATAATTAAACAAGCAAATAAACAACATGCGTACACGTAATCCACGTAAATCTAAGCATGCGAAATCTAGGAATTCTTAAATTACCTACCGTGTAGAAAACCGTTGAGGCGATGGATCAACCCAAAAGAGCCTTCCCAAATATGTCCCGTCCACGAGCGTAATCCGGTAGAAGGATTCACATGAACGATTTTAATAAAGGAGAAAAATAAAATATTTTGCCACCACCTTTGTGGATTTCTAATATTTCCAACACATGGAATTACATTGGGGATGAAAAATTCATCCCCTATTTATAGGAAAAGGGTGGCCGATTTTTTCACTAGGAAAATAAGGAGGAAAATCTTTTTCTTGATCTCCAAGAAATCTTGAATATATCCCATATATTCTTTTCTCCAAAATTAAAATTTTCCATAAAAATCCCACTTCCCTTTAGCCCATATTTTTCGAAAAATACTAGTGAAAGTGTGTTTTCGGGGTTGTGTTTAGTAAAATCAGAGTAATGTTACACTGAATGTTGTAACACTCAAAGTAACATTCAAAAAACAGAAACAACGGAAGACTCAGAAACACAACTCACGTATTTTAATAAGACTTTACACAATCTATATCAATATATATTGTGAAGCCCTATGGCCAAAATCACTATTTATAAAAAATAATGAGTACAAAGAGGTTCACAATTCGACCCTCTTGAAACAAGATCAAGCATATGATCTAAAAGGCTAGGTGTATTTCTACACTACCAAATGATCTATTCTAAGAACAAATCTAGCACCAACTCGAGGTATTGTAAACCCTACAATTATACTCTAATGGTAAAACAAAATCCACAACAACGACCCTATCACTCTGGATGCACTCATGCACTCTACAATTGATGCTCGGTTGTTGCTTAAAGATAGCACACGATATATAGCTATATTTGCCAATTGATGTGAACACCAATATCTTCTATTTATAGACTTCGTGTATGCCTTACTAGAGCCTCTTAAAGGATCTAGAAACTCTTCAATCCACTTTTCCATGATCTTTATGCTTTGCCACTTAGTGGGTCTTCTTTGATCTCGAAAAACATCCATGATCTAGTCCATTCTACTAGATTCTTGAAGCTTGAACATACGGAATCTTGCGAGAACAACCCTAGATCGTCAACCCATGATCAACAACATCAAAGACAACGTTGAACATAGAAGTGTTAGTGGTTAAGAAGAAAGGACGAATACTGATGTTGTAACCAATGTTGTAACATCGGTGGCAACATCAACAATCTCCCCCATTCGATCTTTCTGCTATAACACACATGAAATACCAAATACATCCAGTCTTTGTGCATGATAGAGCTCATAATCATATCAAATTTTGCACTACTAAGTGTCAAACCATTTTGTAGCTATCAATAATCGAATCATCATCAAACAATTTCATTTGTTTGAGAAACTTCAGTCTGCAGAAAACTTGTCAAGGTATAATGTAAAACATATCAGAGCATACGACATATAAGAGCATCTGTGTATTACATTGCAACTCATCAGAGCACTCATCAGAGTAAGATGTAAGAACATATCAGAGCAAAAGGAACAATGGCACAAGTACAACATGTACCAATCCTTATATCTATTGAGACAAAGTAGAACATATATTCCTTGAACATATTTCCACCAATCATCAAGGTTAGATTATCAGAGCAATGAAAACAAGGATATCAGAGCTAAGAGACATGTTAACCTAAAAAAAACATCAGAATATCAACATCAGACCATGCTAATCATCAATATTCAAAATAACAGAATATCAGAGCAAGTCATAATACTCAAAACATAAACAAGTAAACCTATCAACTATTTGTTCAATAATTACAAACCAACATGAACAGAGTTTTAGGAAATAAACTTGTAAAAATAAGATCAAATGAATATGAAGGATAAACAAGAGAGAGTGGAGGTGATGAAACTGATACATCAGCTGTAGCATCAACAAGGCCTGCACATGCTCCCCCTCACTTTGTTCACAGCTCCCTCATTCTTCATGATCTAAAACAAACTCCCCCATTCAACCTTCATAGGAGATCACCATAGACTTCCTCTATGATATCATCAATGTCAGCATCATCATCATCACCAGCTTGTTCATCAGCAGCCTGTTCAACCTATCTGGTAGGAGGATCTGGCTCATTCTCTTCATGCACATCACCTGGAACAACAACAGGGACATCTTGGTGACAACCGGGGGGCATGGTGCTACTCCCGCGGTGGGGCGAAAGCAACCTCTCCCAAAAACTCTTCATAGCGTTATTTCGGCAATCGATCCTGCAAATTCTCAATTTCTTTGAAGTATGAAAATCCTGTGAATAATTCTGGTGAACTAGAAATTTCTCAAGTCGGTGTAACCATCGGTGTTACCCGGCATTTGGTGCAACATCAGATTTTGAATCATTCCACAAGACTTTCAGCGGGTTCCCTAGCAATGTCTAACTTTGTCGTGAGCAAAAGATCATACAAGGATATGGTAAAGCACTTTTCTTACCACCTGCACATTTCATAGCATTATCAAAGATTGTCCTCCCAGATTGAAATTGTTCATGACCACTATCCTGTACATCAGAATAGCTTGAGCTTCAGTGATCTTTTTAGTGTTGGTAGTGGGCAACCAGTTGTACACAACAAACTTGTGAACAACTGAAAACAAACTTGTCAACCTGGATGACAATACCCTTGTTGTCCATCTCCTTACCAAACCACCAGTAATAGGAACAACAGGATCAAAGTAGGAACAACATCTTCCTCAACATCAGGGGTCCTCAAGAAATGCATTTATCACACCAGGATTAAAGCCTACATTCTGTCCTCTAAACCTCACATGCCCATATCTCCTAGAATTTCTTCTACCAGTTCCTTTCCTCAAATTGCAGTAAAACTCATAAACCCAAGTCGAAAAGAAAAGGTAAAACAAAAGCTGTACAACATGCAAAAGGTTCCTTTCCTCAAAGAATTGAATCAAATTTTGCCTATTAAATTCATAAACTTTCATTCTCCTCTCAGACAACAAAAGTCTCCTTCTCATAATAGCAAATTTAGGACTAGAAATACCATGATATGCATCGTCACTATCATCATCATCATCAGATTCAGAAGATGTGTTACCTGAACTACTTGAGTCTGATTCATCGGGATGTCGGAGACATCTGGTTCACGATGGTGTTAACGACACCGTGCTCAACATAAAAGTCAACATCGAGTCAACAATAGGTTCATGCCTCCTCTTTGTTCTCAACTTCGATTTGTAGCTTTTGTAGTAACCGGGATCATTTACGAACTTTGTCCTTCTCTCATTTCTAGCCAACAATTTAGCAAGAGGAATGATTTCATCGAGAACTCTCGAATCGGTGAGGGCATTAACAATCCCATCATCATCATCATCATCATCATCAGCATCAGCCGCAGGCTCAGATGCTTCACTTGGTTCACTTTCCTCGACAAGAATGGGTTTATCACTCTCCTCGGCAACACTCTTCTCAATAGAGTGCTCAACTTCCTCGTGGAGACTTCTAACTCTCCTCATCCTTCTCCAAACTCTTTACCCCGATTCGGAGGAATCAGACAAAGCAATTGGCCTAGAGGCTTGACCCAAATCAGAAGTTTTACCTCTCTTCCTCTTTGGTTTCTTGGTGGAAGTAGCAGCAGCAATGTCAGCCTTAGCCTTCTCAACGGGCTCCCCCATGGAAATATCTTCCATCTCAACATCTGCTTGAGCATCGGGTTACACGGGCTCGACATTTTCAGTCTCAGTTTCGGATTTTCAGCCCCAACAATGAAATCATTTGGGAAAATGCCACGAGGAGGGTTAGATGATGAAACATTCGAGAATGGTAGAATGTTCACTGAGAAATCTCCAAACATAATCATCGCGAAGAGTGTCGAGCGTTGAAGCAAAATGATTGCCTAGCTCACGTTATTGGATGTTAGATTCGGGGAATCTGGCAAGATTGGTTACGGGTTCAATGGATTCTGGAGTGTTGGGTTAGATGATTCAGCAGTAGGTGTGGCATTTGGTGAATCGATCGAAGACGCCATTGATGCAAGAAGGTGAAGCGGGTTCGCGATTTCAGGGTTTTTAGAGAAAGGGTTTGAAGGCGTGTAAGGTGAGGTGTTTTGATTTTCAGACATTTTCTCTATATATATCAAAAGTGTTAGTGACAAAATAGAATTAAAAATTCAATTCCAACTAATACTTTATGACAAAACCAGTAATACCTCAACTTCTTCAAAACTTCAGTCGCAAAACTCAAAAACAAGTTTTTAGTATGAAAACCAACACCCATTTGATCCTTAAATAGAATTAGAAATCAGTATGTTACAAGCCATGATCCCACAAAGTGAATGTTCTTGAAATGGATATCATGGGGTGCAATGTGATGAAACCATCACTCCCACTACTTCCATCATCCAATAAACACACGATCCCTGCTCATTTAAAAAAAATGCTCGAAAAAGAATAAAACAATGTATAAACTGAAATTAAATAAAGTGTTGCAAATTTTTGTATTAAATATTCAATTTAATCAAAAAGTCACAATTTAAATAATCATTCAAGTAAAATCCGGTCAAATCAAGTCAATATTTGCAATCAAGAGCGGCACACACACACTTCAACATTCATTTGCACATTTTTTACCGACCAATGTTGCACTTTTATCTTTTCTTTTCTTTTTATACGTAACTCATATTGATCCACCTTTTGAAAAAAGAACATAGTAATAGCGAACTTGCCCCATAGTTACTCAATTGGATTATGAGCAAATTGATGTTATATCAATCACCTTTTGAAAAGAAGACATCGTAGTAGCGAACTCTGTGCTCCATAGTTACTCAGTGAGAGATTACATCCAAAGTGTGTTATTTTTTTCTTTTTGTGCATTTAACAAGTGTGTGTCCAGGAAATTACAATGACTTGACTCAATAAGAATTCAACTCAAAAATCATATCAAACCATGAGAATCGATCAAATCAACCAAGTGCTACAAAAAAATCAAACCCGGATGTTGCTTCAAATGTTGTAACATTTGTTTGCAACATCCACCTATAACTTTCGAGATAGTACACAAACCAAGAGATTTCCTCAGAAAGGAAAACCTCTCATGATCAAGGGCTTTAGTAAAAATATCAGCAAGTTGATTATCAGTGAAAACATACTCTAACTTCACAATTTCCTTTTCTACATGGTCTCTTATGAAATGATGTCTTATACTTATGTGCTTGGTAAGAGAATGTTGTACTGGATTTTTAGAAATGTTAATAGCACTAGTATTATCACAAAACACAGTTAGAATATCATTCTCAAGTCCATAGTCATCAAACATCTTTTTCAACCATAAAAATTGTGTACAACAACTACCAGAAGCAATATACTCAGACTCTGCAGTAGATTGTGAAACACAATTTTGTTTCTTACTATGCCAGGAAATCAAGTTGTTACCCATGTAAAAGCAACCACCACTTGTGCTTTTTCTATCATCAATGTCTCCAGCCCAATCAGCATAACTATATCCAGTCAATACACTTCTTGTGTCCTTTGTATACCATATACCAAGATCTGTTGTTCCAGCAACATATCTGATAATCCTCTTCACAACATTCATGTGAGATTCCTTTGGATTAGCTTGGTACCTAGCACAAACACAAACACTATACATAATGTCGGTCTACTAGAGGTGAGATATGAAGACTCTACCTATCATGGATCTAACCAGTGTGTGATCAACATCTTGACCAACCTTTGTCTTTGTTCAACTTATGAGTTGATCCCATAGGTGTTTTCATATGCTTGAATTCTCAAGACCAAATCTCTTAACCGGGTTCTTAGCATATTTGCTTTGACAAATGAAAGATTCCATCATCTTTTTTGCTTGATCTCTGCGGACTAAAAAAAAAATAATTTAAGTCTCCAACCATGCTCATCTCAAATGTAGATGACATGCCTCAACAAATTCATTTAGCATTTTGTCTGATGTTGCTACAAATACTATGTCATCAACATATATTTGTGCAATCATCAACCCTTCATCAAAGTCTTATGCCTTTTCCTCTAACAAAACCAAAGCGCAAAAGAAAAGTCGGTCAATCGCCATACCAAGCTATAGGAGCTTGTTTAAAAAGCCATCAATGCTTTCTTAAGCTTATAAACATGATCGGGGATAGTGAGGATCTTCAAATCCTAAGGGTTGTTCAACATAAGCTTCTTCATTCAAGATACCATTCAAAAATGCAGCCTTTACATCCATTTGATGCAATTTGATATTGATAAAACATGAAATAGCTAACAAAAATCTAATAGATTCAATCCAGCTAACGGTGCAAATGTTTCATCAAAATCAATACCCTCAACTTGAGTGTATCCTTGGGCAACCAATCTAGCCTTATTTCTTACTATGTTTCCGGACTCATCGGTTTTGTTCTTAAAAATCACTTGGTTCAATGACATTAGTGTTACGGTCTTGGAACTAGTGTCAAACATCATTTCTCTCAAAGCCCGATTAAGTTCTTCATGCATAACATTTATCAATTTTCATCATTTAAAGGCTTCTTTGACATTTTTAGGCTCAATTACAAAATGATAGCATTGAGAATTAACCATGTTGCATATAGAAGACATCTGAAGCAGATCTCACCACATCTTTTGAGCTTACCGCTTCTTACGGTTTGTACTCAGCGGAAGAATCACCAATGATTTGGTTTGAAGGATGGCTTTTCATGATTACGGAAGCATGTACCTTGTCATGAGTGTATTAGTATTGCTTTACGAACTTTCTATTTTTTGGATTTTTGAGAGAATGTTGTCTAGATGCGTGGCATTAGGTGTAACATCCTTTGAATTTCGAAATTTCGGTTCAATGAAATCTCAATATGCTCGGAACACATCTTCTTGATTACTTTTTTTCTGCTATATTAAGCTGTATCATCAAAAACAACATTCACAGATTCTTGAACAGTGTTTAACCTAAGGTTGAAAATTCTATAGGTTTTACTATTTCTAGAATAGCCTAAGAAAAAACTTTTGTCACTTTTAGAGTCAAACTTTCGAACTATCATTCAGAATATAACACACACAACCAAACACATGAAAGTATTTCAGATTTGGTTTTTTGTTATTCAGAATCTCATAAGCTATTTTTGAACTTTGTGGCCTCATAAAAACTCTATTAATAATATGACATGCAGTGTTTAATGCTTCAGCCCAAAACCTTTTAGAAAGATGTTTAGCTTGCAACATTACCCTTGCCATTTCTTGAAGAGTTCTATTCTTCCTTTCAGCTATTCCATTTTGTTGTGGAGTTTTAGGAGAAGAAAACTCATGCATTATACCCTTCTTTTCACAGAAATCAGAAAATAAGCTATTTTCAAATTCCCTACCATGATCTGACCTAATCTTACTCACTTTTAAGTTGTATACAGTTTTAAACTTTTTATACAAAACCTTGAAAGCAGCAAAAGTTTCAGATTTTTCTTTCAAAAACTCAATCCAGGTATATCTAGAGAAATCATCTACCACAACCAATGAATACCTTTTACCTCCAAGAATTTCTGTTTCCATAGGACCCATAAGATCCATATGTAGCAGCTCAAAACATCGTGTTGTCGAATAATGTGACAACATCTTGTGTGACACTCGGATCTGTTTACCTTTCTGACAAGAACCACAAATCATAGTTTCTCCAATATTCAGCTTTGGTAAACCTCTTACAGCACCAATCTTCACAAGTTTCTGGATATTCTGTAGTTAACATGTCGAGTTTTTTGATGCCGTAAAACTTCTTGACGTATTGGCAAGATTGCAAACATTGTTAGTTCCAATAAGATAACAATTATCAATTGACCTATTACCAGTCATAAGACACTCATTTTCATTATTCAGAACATAACAAGAATTCTTATCAAACTTGACATACAAATTGTCATCACATAGTTGACTTATACTAATCAAATTAGCAAGCAAACCTTTAACATGTAAGACATTAGACAGTTTAGGAAATCCTTCAACATTGAGAGTACCTTTCCCAACAATTTTCCCTTTGGAATCACCACCATAAGTGACATTTCCTCCATCAAATTTCTCATGTCGAGACGGAAATTCATTTGACCCGATCATAATGCCTAGAACAACCACTATCAAAGTACCATAAACCCGGGCACACATGCTTTTCGGAGATGTATACACAACATTACAAGTCACATCTAATTTACTGACACATTCAGTTTTAACACATTGTGACTCAGAAACTTCAGCTTGTAACACCTTCATGTCCTCTTTCAATTTATCACAAAATGGACGAATATGACCATGAACAAAACAATAGTGACACACATACTTCTTTTTCTTCCTTTTAATATGAACTTTTGTTTCCACTGGAGC
This sequence comes from Stenogyne calaminthoides, assembly GCA_037126765.1. Taxonomy (NCBI): domain Eukaryota; kingdom Viridiplantae; phylum Streptophyta; class Magnoliopsida; order Lamiales; family Lamiaceae; genus Stenogyne; species Stenogyne calaminthoides. The sequence continues at coordinate 28,136,926 of JBBCBC010000021.1, forward strand.
TTCAACATTAGTCTTTTCTCCAGCTTTAACAAATTTCACAGGTTTAAAGCTTTTAGAAGTAGTTTTAAAACCAAGACCAAAAGTATTAGATTTACCAACCATCAAAGCATCTTTTAAAACTTCAGTACTTTTGGCATATTTCTTGAAACACAAGGTTGAACTTTTCAATTCTTCCTTAAGTTTAGAAATTTCCAAATCCTTTCTTGTTAAGACAACTTCAAGTTTGGTTAGTGAGTCTCTCAAGTCATCAATTTCCTTAGTCATAGACTTTAGAATCTGATTTTGAGATTCCCATTTATCAAACAAATCTTTACAACCTGATCCACAGGATTCACTATTCATAGCAGATGTTCCTTTATCATCAATTAAACCATTAAAACAGTTAACAGTTTTATCAGAACAATCTTCATCTAATGTTACTTCAGATGTGGTAACATCTGTTTCAACATCAAAATCAGAATAGTCCAGATCATCATCTAAGGAATCATCATAATCTATTCTAGCATAGAATGCAAGTTCTTCATTTTGTTCTTCATGCTCTTTATCAGATTCATCACTTAAAGTAACATTGAAGTTCAATTTCACTTTAAGCAAGGTATTAGCACATTCATTCGCATCATGACCATACCCATGACATGCATTACATTGAACAGAGTTTCTATATTTAGGGTCAACTTTGTCATACCTGCCTTTGATTCCATTATCAATTTGCCTTGGTTGGAACGCATTACCTTTCTTTTCAAAGGTTTGTGGAGAGTTGTTGATCTGAATCTTTGGTTGAATGTTGCCTTTGAACTTGTTATTCCTCTTTTTCATAAGAGCTTTGAATTACCTTGTCATAAAAGCAATGTACTCTTCGGGGTTGGAACATATGTCAGCAACATCATCCTCTGAATCAGCTTCAGTCACAATAGGCACTTGCTCAGCATTTGAAGATGTTTCATCTTTTTACACCACCACTTTCTTTGCATCAGCTTTGTCATCCTTCTCAGTTGTATTCATCTCATATGCACGTAGGATACTGATCAGTTCATTTTGATTTAGTGTATCTGTATCATTTACCTCTTCAATTGCACAAATTTTTGTATTGAAGCGCTTAGGTACGCAAAATCTTATGAACTAATCTCACATTGGAGATGGGATCTTCAAGAGATTGAGCTTCATTTGCAATTTCAGTGACCTGTTCATTGTAAGAAGAAATTGTTTCATCATCCTTCATCTTCAAGTTCTCGAATTTTGTCCCAAGCATTGAAGTCGGACCAACCGAACACTATCAAGAACCTTCATTGTGCTCTTGCAATCTATCCCAAAGCTTCTTTTGCGAGAAACACATGTTGATATGATCTTGAACATGGTCATATCAAGCGATGTGAATATTGCATTTAAAGCTTTAGAATTTAGCTTCTTGGTTGTACTTTCATCATTAGTCGATCCGGTTCGCGTTTATTTGTAACTTCTCCTTCTTCATCTGCGGCATTCTTAGGAGGTGTCCATCACGAAAGTATACTTCTCGAACACGTTCATCAATTAACTTGATGTACATTCTCATCTTTGGTTTTCCAATACGCATAGTTTGTACCATCAGAATTGGTGGTCTCAAACTTTATTGGAGTAAGTGGATATTCCATTGCCATAACAAAAACAACACACTTGACACAGGATCTAACTTAGTAAAATCAAGTTTTGGCTCTGGTGCCAACTGAAAGTGTGTTTACGAGGTTTTGTTTAGTAAAATCAGAGTAATGTTACACTGAATGTTGTAACACTCAAAGTAACATTCAAAAGAAAGAAACAACAGAAGACTCAGTAACACAACTCACGTATTTTAATAAGACTTTACACAATCTATATCAATATTGATTGTGAAGCCCTATATTGAAAAAATCACTATTTATCAAAAATAATGAGTACAAAGAGGTTCACAAATCGACCCTCTTGAAACAAGATCAAGCATATGATCTAAAAGGCTAGGTTTATTTCTACACTACCAAATGATCTATTCTAAGAACAAATCTAGCACCAACTCGAGGTATTGTAAACCCTACAATTACACTCTAATGGTAAAAAAAATCCACAACAACGACCCTATCACTCTGGATGCACTCACGCACTCTACAGTTGATGCTCGGTTGTTGCTTAAAGATGGCACACGATATATAGTTATATTTGGCAATTGATGTGAACACCAATATCTTCTATTTATAAACTTCGTGTATGCCTTACTAGAGCCTCCTTGAAGGATCTAGAAACTCTTCAATCCACTCTTCCATGATCTTTGTAACTGCCACTTAGTGGGTCTTCTTTGATCTCTGAAAAACAGCCGCATGATCTAGTCATTCTACTCGATTCTTGAAGCTTGTGGAATATACGGAATCTTGAAGAACAACCTAGATCGTCAACCTGCAGTCAACAACATCAAAGACAACATTGAACATAGAAGTGTTAGTGGTTAAGAAGAAAGGACGAATACTGATGTTGTAACCAATGTTTTAACATCGGTGGAAACATCAACAACAAGGAAATAGGAATCAAGATTTGATTTCTTGAATTTATGGGATAATCATGTATTCCAAGAATACTTATCTTTTCAAGAAAATCAAGAAAATCTTTCTTCTTCTTTTCCTACAATTTTAAAATTACTAGGAAATATAAGCGATAATATTTTCTTCTCCTTTTCATTAATTGGACTTTAATTTGGGCTATTTGAGGGGTATTTAGGAGAATTAAGATTGGACCTCCAATGGGCTATGAAACTTTAATATTTAGCAAAAATATTATTCAAGCCCATTAATATTAATTTATTCACTATAAAATTAATATTGAACTATCCATCTTAACTTTCGTATTACGACTTCACAATAATATGGCTCTGGTCATTATTTTAAAAGTGTTTAAGATAATCTTAGTCCACTAATTAATTAGGCCTTGAGCAGGCTTTATATTAATTAATATCTTTGTCCTTGGAGTTTAGGCGACTCAACATTATTATCCATCTTGAAAATAAATTTCCCTTGCAAAATTTGGTATGATAAAGATTACGAGCCCACGAGGGGACAAATCAAGCAAGTCGTGCTTGCACCACGATTCTCCATATTAAATCTTAGCAATCGTCATGTAATTAATAATATTACCCAAGATATAAGGTATCGAATCGCATTGATTCTCTTCCCATCATAAGTCAAAGTAATAGTTATTAATTTCATACGATTTATTTAAGGGCGGAGATTAAAAATAACGAACCCTTTGAGGTCTAATTCTTGTATATTGATCTGGATGAATTTATCCTCTTGTAGGTCCTATTCAGCGCATCATAATGCACTAGTGTAATCTCTTGGTCAAGACAAGTCAATCTGAGCCTTACACTTCAACCTTTCATGATTGATTGTTCATTTCCATCTGAGTTGTGAATTTGTACTTAGTCACGAGGCTATTAATTTGATCTTTTGTGATGCGGTATCACCAAATTAACTTCTAGCGTAATACATACTTACTTATTAAACAGGTTTGCAACAAATATATATAACATTCATTCATATTTAATGCAACAATGATTAATAATTTATTTCAGTAAATAAATAAGAAATTCAGTTTGGTTATACAAAGTAAAAAGCATACTTTTTCGATTATAACCCCAACATTTACTCGAGGACAAAGATATTAATTAATATAAAGCTTGTCGGTGACTTAATTAATTAGTGGACTAGATAATCTTAAATCGGGAAATAATAATCGGGAGCCATATTATTGTGAAATTCGTAATATGGGTTAAGATTGATAGTTCAATATTAATTTTATAGTGGAATTAATTAATATTAATGAGCTTGAATAATATTTGGCTTAATATTAAAGATTCATAGCTCATTGGAGGTCCATTCTTAATTCTCTAAAGGCCCCTCAAATAGCCCAATTAAAGTCCGATTAATGTAAGGAGAAGAAAATATTATTGCCTAATTTTTCAATATTTTTGAAAATATTAAAAAAAGAAAAAAAAGATTTTCTTGATTTTCTTGGAAAGATTTTATGGAATTCTTGAGATACAAGTTTGTTGGGAGAAGAATTTAATAAAAGAAAATTTGGATTAGATCCCAAAACCCCAGAGTATGACATGTTGGGATAATCTTGATAATTGGAGTCGGGATTCAAATTAGAGTGTTAGGGATGTTATCGCACAATGTATAGTCGTGAGATATAGATTAGGTTAGATTCGAAGATTGGCATCTCAAGAAGTTTCTTCAAGTTTCAAAGATGAAATCAAGAATCGAAGTTTTGCGATGAAACCGAGAAACTAAAAAGACTCGCGTGAAACGAGAAACCAAGTTTCAATATGAAATCGGAACCAAGACCTGGGCAGGAAATGGAAACCGGAATACCTGCAGAAATCGAGAAATCAAGACGCAGCTATGGAAATCGAAAATCGGGACACTAAATAGGAAACCGAGAAATCAAGATCCAAGATGAAGACTTCGATTATATCGGTCAAGATATTCACATCAAGACTCTCAAGACACTAAAGACTCGTAAGAGCAAGACGTACACGTAAGGCGTAAGATCAAGATCGAAGATAAAGGATATCAAGGCACAATAATTATCAAGACTCAAGAATGTAATGAATGCTTCAAGATAAACACAGATGTTCCGAGGCAATGTAAAAATATCTATATATGAAGGATACAATCTTAGGAAAACGCGATTACTTAGAAATATAGATATTGCCCAAGACATTCAAATCACCGGACAAAATAAACTAAAACTAAGTGTTGTTAAGGTTATATCACTCGGAGATATTGACCAAAAAAGAGCCGTTGTGTTTGTCTACATTAGCTGAAAGGCTTGACCCAATCGAGAAGAAGACATCCTTTGTACTTTCTTGACCTTTGAAAGCTGACAGTCTTTGAAGCATGTCGGTAGTACTATGTTCGAGGCGCAAAAAGTGGTATTTGGCTGCATGAAAAGCACTTTGCCAAAAAACATGTTAGGGAGTGTCAAACCTAAATATAAGATTCATCACACACCATAAGAAACTCATGAATTTATCTCTTCCAGCGGATAGTTTTTCAAAGTGACCTTGGTGTACTACTATAAATACTTGTGACCATCTACATTGAAGGTTACGGGGAAATTTGTAAGCAACTCTAGAGCTCAAACTTATTATTGCAAGTTGAAGCACTTTCGAAAAACCAAAATTTCCCAAGTGCTTTACATTGAAGAGAGCTCATTCACTAAGCCTAGTTTTGATAAGATATATCCAAAGCTTAGTAGAGATATCCTAGCCTTTGCATTGTACTTAATTGTAAAGGATATCTCATCCTAGTTAGAAACCAACCAAGAAACCCCAAACCCTTTGTAAGGTAGTTTGAGTGTGATTGTTGGTGAGTTGGAGTTGTAAAGAGTTAGAAACTACATTGAGGTAGTCAGAAAGCTCGAGAGAAGAAGTGAGTAAACTATCTTGGATAGTCAGAAAGCTTGTGTGTGTTTTGAGTAAGTAAACTACAGAGGTAGTCAGAAAGCTCAAAATAGAAAGGTTAGTAAACTACAGAGGTAGTCAGAAAATCTTAGGAAGTAGAAAGGTTAGTAAACTACAGAGGTAGTCAGAAAACCTTAGGAAGTTATTAAGGAATTTCTCTGAAGAGTCAGAGAGAGTGGACGTAGGAACTTGAGTCTCTGAAACACTATAACTTGGTGCGTTATTTGCTTTCTGTACTGCATTGATTATCTGTTGCATATCTTTAACTGAAAGCATATTTTCACTGATACTCAGTTGGACTCAATCCACTGAAGTTGCATCTAACTGAATCACAGCCTACTCACAATTCCATTAAAAGGAAGGTTTTCAGCAAAGCATAAAACGAGTATAAACTTAGGGCCAACCATTCCGCACATCTGAGTAGCGTTTTAAGCAAGCTCAGTATCTCTGAAAGTACTCAGGCTCAGTTGGGATTATAACGGGTTTTAAAGCGATTTCGGGATCAACATCTCGGTAGACTTTGACTCGAGGCGTCTGTGCTTCTCGGGACCAAATCATCGGGACAACAACGACCCATCGACCTCGATGAATAAAAAGTTTTAAAAACCGAACACGTGTATTCCCCCCCCCATACCGTGTAAGACTTCGTTGGGACCAACAAGTGGTATCGGCGGGGAGTTCAAAAGGTTCACTAATTTGGTGACCACTGGCGATCTATTTTAAAACTTGTCTACGATCGATACCAACAAGTGGTATAAAAGCGTTGGTTCAACGACGACCACCTTTGTTGACCATAGTCTTATTTGCTAAAAGATTCTTGTGGTCTATCTGAGCAGATCTTATTTCTTTGAAATCTTAAAAAGGCTCGGACATAATGCCTTCTAGAAACTTCCATGTTCTCGATGAGAGCTATGATTTGTGGAGATTGAGAATCACGGGCTCACCCGTATTCTAAGCATGAGCATTATCGCGGAGAGTGGTCTCTGAAGGACCATTCAATTCAACGTGGTGAAGCCGAGATTCTGAAAATGAGAGAAATGATCCCGGAATTTGAATTTCCTAAGTCGATGACCAACTTACTCTGAGGAGAGGAAGTTAGTCAATCTAGACTATATTGCCAAAGACAAACTATATAGTGCAATTGATGATGGTGTGATGGGAATGATTTCTCATTGTAATCTTGCCAAAAAGAAATATGGGATACACTATTTGTAATGTGCGAGGCGCGAGATCATATCAAGGAGAATAAACTTTCGGTTGCCATTGGAAAGTTTGGCGGTTTTTGAAATGCAGAAGGTGAATCTATTGACAAATTTGGAAGTCGATTCACTAGTATAATGAATGATCTGAATGCACTTGGAAAGAGATATCCACAAAGAAAAGTAGCATTGAAAATTCTTAGAGGTCTATCTAAGAAATGGGATATTCATGCGATTGGTGATTGAAAACACCAAGAACATTGATTCAATGTCGTACCAACAAGTCTTCTATGAAATTTGAAAGCTTATGAGTTTGTTATTGATAAAAAAAAAGAAAGGCGATGACAAAGATGATTATTCATCTAGTAAAAATATGGCTTTCAAAGCCAAGGATAAAACACAAAAAAACTAGAAAGTCGAGAACTCCTTGCTAAAAAATCGGGATGAGCTAGAGGATAAGCTAATCTTGATGGCAAGGAGGTTTGAAAAGGCTTAATAGTAGATATGGAAAATATAAAAACTATTACGGGAATCCGCAGTACCGAGGAGAGATTCAAAAGTGAGGGCAGATCATTTGAGAAGAGAAAATACACGAAAATTTGAAGGATCTTCATCCAAAAAAAGGACTCCAAGACAAAGGAGGAAAGTGATCGGGATGATGATGCCAGCCAGATGCTATAATTTGCCAAAAGAAAGGTCATTTTTAAATTATATATGCATCGGACCTAAGTGCTAAGGAGAAAAAAAAGGCAAAAGCGGAGAGACAAGAAGTTCTCCAGCAAGAAAGCCATGGTTGCAGAGGAAGAACACTCTGAAGAAAGTTCCAGCTCTTCAGATGAAATGTTCTCAGATAGTGACATTGATGACATCTGTCTAATGGCTGTGGAGGAGGTAAATTCTTCTTTCTCTGTTGTTGCTCCTACACTAGCACAAGAGTTATCAAGTTCCACTGTAAACAGCCAATTTGACCTGATGGATTCTTTCGAGAGTCTGATGAAGGACTATGGTGTTTTACAAGAACTACTGAATGTTAAGAGGAAAGACTCTAGTAATCTTTGAGATCACTTCTCAATTAATGGGAACTCTTGATGAACTAGATGTTACGAAAGTACAACTCTCGAGAAAAAAAGAAGTTGATAGAGACCCTAAATGGAAAACTAGAGGAATCCACTGAGGAGATTCAGTTGATCAGAACTAAGTTCAATGACCTCTCTGAGAAGCATGAAACTCTACAAAAATGTGAGGATAGTGTGCAAAAGAAGCTAGCTCTATTGAATACTGCATCTAAAGTAATAGATGAAATTCAGAGTTATCGAGAGACACCCACTATAAAATGCGGATTGGGAAACATTCGGGGGACCTCACAAGGTCATCTGAATGCTACATCAAGTGCTTATTTAAAGACAATCTTTGTTAAACAAGTGGCACCTACTCTTGGTGAAGAAATGCCCAAAGTTTTAAACAAGGGAAAAGGACCTATGGTTCGGAAAAAGCTGAATGTTCGGGTAAGAAAGCCCAAACCTCGGTGAAGGCTAGAAAAACTGACCACTTTCGATAGGAAAATTGAGGCAAGTGCTTGAAGCCTCGGTAAGAATGCAAACTGAAAGGATGCACTTGAACAGTGAGAGGAATTTTCGGAAGAGAAACACTCGATAGAGACATTCTCAAGCTGAAAAGACCAAGTCCTCGGATTCTTTGAAAGACCCCAATTTGATCTGAGCAACCTAAACCCCACTTGCCCTAAGGGTAAAGGTTTCTGAACCCAAGTCAACAAAGGTTCGGACGGTGCACAAAAGCCAAAGCAATGGAACAAAAGGCACGTACCCAAGAAAAATTCTAAGGCTCATGTTCATGCCAAGGCTAGCACTCATACGAGGATCTTTGCTAAGGCATCTAGAGTGGTAAATGTGTATGTAGATGTTTATGGAAGGCGGATCGGCCACTCTAAAGTGATTAGAGTTGTCGGTGATTTGGATTCAAAAGGTCTGACTAACTTTGGTAGGACCCTATGCAAATGTGTACCACGAGATCTAATCTGTTTTTAAATTAAGCGAAAAGGGCCTTTGGCGGAATAAGACAACTTTAATACGATGAAAGAAGATCGAGATGTCATTGTTGGATGAGATGAATTTCCTTCTTGGACTTGGGAGAAACATCTAAGGAAGGAATTTTCATCATAGATCATGTCGAGAAGAAAGACATCGGGATGGAGAAAATCCATCTTGATAAGAAGGCGATATCTTGACTAAACCTTTGCATTTGAATCAAGATTTGAGGAACTATCGGTTGAATTAGGGATGTTGGATCCATGTGTATAGAGTAAATCGAAAAATTGAAGGTTTTCGGATGCATGAAGTTTTCTCGAGGATTCTCTTGAGAAACTTCGGGATAAAATTAAATCTTGAAATCGAGTCTTGAGAAACTTCGGATATGTTGAAGGTCGGTTCTCGATATTATCTTGATCGGCTCGATACTTTCGATATCATCTTGAACAGATTCGATTTTCGATTATCATCTTGACATTTTATCAAGGTCAAAACTTCGGTAAGGCGATAGAGGAAAATTAGTCGATGAAGTAATGACTCATACAACTCATTTATTGCTTAAGTGAATCTCGGTAATCATTTGCAATAAATACTAAAACACACGAAAGAGAATGTTTTTGGGCGGGATCTTTGAAATTTTAGAAGAAGGGTCATGATCATTAATTGCTACGATTCAATTAATCACCAATAAGGTTAAAAATGGCGGTGTATTTTTTCGTGAGATCGTCCTTTTAGCATACCGGAATTAATCTGTGATTAATCTCAACCGTTGATTTTCATCAATCGTCGATTTCCCGAATTGATCCATATATTCATTTGAAAAGCCATTCAAGCCCATTTTATAAAACCTTCATCTCCAAAACACTCTGCAAACTCAAAACCCTTTTCCCCAGAGAAACCTTCGTCATTTTCAAACCCTACATTCAAAAATCCTCAAAATGACTTTCTCTATATTTGATAAACTGGCTATTTCCAACAAGCCATGGTATGAATATGTGGTATCGCTCGAGAGTTCGTCCAAAGCTACTCATGAAGAAGAGGCGCTACATATGATCAATCATGAAACTTACAAATCTTGTCATAAACCAATAGGAGGCGAATACTCTAAGGAGGTAATAGAGTTTATTTCGAATCTGCGATTAGATGATGAGGATGGTATGGAATCCCAGATTACTGTTTCCCATCTAGAACATAGCTCGAAATACGTATATTTTGTACGGGAAGTGTATATAGTTCCCAAGAATTTTAAATGATGTATTTGAGTTGTGTGATAGAGGTGAGGATCCCACGATGTATATGTTGGGTCGGGAGCAGGAATACCTTGATAGGATAACATAGCATCCTATTAAGTTTGAGGCTACATTGCATAAACGGCATTTGAAGCCGAAATACAGAGTTTTGGTAGATATTGTTAGTAAGTGCATAATGAGTCGATCAGGGAGTTTTGAGCGGATAAGTACTCCCAAGCTCGGATTGATGGCTGCTATCGAAGATTCACCCACCAAAGATTTCAATTGGTTGAAGTATCTGATCAGAGTGGTGAGTGACCAGGCCAAGCTAATCAAAAAGGAGGATGGATCGATTACGTTCAAAGGCAAGATTCTCCATGCAACCAAAATAACTTTTATTTTGGAGATGTGCCGCGAAGAGGAGGATATTTTTGCCAACTCCACTCCTTTCCCAAAGTCTAAAGTTATGTTCAAGCCATGACTACGAGAAAAGACATTAAAGGGAAAGAAAAAAGAAGAAAGTGGAACCATCTGGCTTTCTTCTTTGAAGAAGCCCATCAAGCCGGGGAAGGCTTTGATGGAGGTCGAAGAGGGAGAAAGGAGAAGCATTGAAATAGAAAACCCTTGCTCCAAAGGGCAAGAGGATCTTGATTGCCCTTTGAGGAGGAGGAGAGTGAGCTGAGGAGATCTGACACGAGGGCAAAAAGCTCGAAAATCGCCTTTACAAGTATTGGCTCGGGTTATTATCTCGACGACGAGAATGGCCCGAGGAGCAAGTCTTCTCTGAGGTTCTTGAGGCGTCATGAGCCTGCAGACAAATTCTCTCAAGAAATCTTCCAAGGACCTCGGACCCCGAGAGACAACTTCAGGATTCCTCTTGAGGAAGCTCAGATTCAAAGCGAGGGAGTTGCATGTCCAATCCTCGATTTTTTGCTGAGCCGGGGAGATGTTGAACCTTGATGAGCTCTGTGTGATCCATTCCTTGATCCTTTGGCGGGGATTTTCCTATTGAACACGAGAGCCGAAGTTGAAGAAGGGCTAAGCGGAAGAGCCCGAGTGGCGAAGCAAGGGGAGCAGTTCATCTAGGCCCGGTACCACAGAGCTAAGCACATATCGACCTCCGAGGATCTATTTTTGAGGCCCGAGGTCAAGCGGTATACATTCTCAACGGACCACACTGAAATGCTCAACATCGCTTCATTGAGGTGAAGGTGGTGGAATGAGGAGACAAATTTTGACTTCGGTTCTCGGGGATTGAAAAAACCAAGCTCGGGATGAAAATTTATGATTTTGATGAGTTGGTGAAAAGGAAAATTTTTGAGAGGAAAGATCTTTGAGGTTGGTGACCCGAGCTCCAAAGACAAAACCAAGATGGGGACAGCGGGGAATGATGAGAGTCGATTTTTGGATGGAGAAAAGCGATCTGCGATCTTTGGAGAGCTCTTTGTCACACATCCTCGGACTAAAGTTAGTCTTGAGGGTAACTTTTGGCACTACTAAAAATTATGCAAGATTCTTTGAAGTATCTATCTTTAATTACGAAAATGTTTGATATGTGGACCGAGGCTCGGTGGACATCAAGCTCGGTGGAAACCCGGACTCGGTGAGGCTGACTTTCAGTTGAAATTTTGAAGCTTCGGTGAGGCCCGAGACTCGAGGATGAGCAACCGACTCGGGAAAAACAAATCTCTTAAGCTCACGAGATTGATCTCACTCCCATTGTAGAAATTTGGAGAAGGTTGGGCAATCATGGACAAAGTTGCCCAGATTGAAGAAGTATTAGCCAACGGTCTCGAAAATGGAAAGTATGAGTTCTACGCCGGACATGATGCAACTTTCGGACTACTCGTGGAAAGGATGAGCGCCATGGAAGGAAAGATAGATAGAGTCAAAATTTGAAATGAGTGCGGTGAAGCAAAAGTGTCGGGAAAGGTCTGAATTTCTAGAAGCCAAATTGGTGGAGAAGAATGAGATGCTTATCAAAAATGATGTTGAGGAAATGAGTTCCATGCTCATGACCAAGATATGAATATGTTCAAAGATGCTCTCTCAACGGTTTGCCCAAATGTCTGAAAAAGAGTTCTCAATGGCGAAGAACCACGAGGAGGCTAGAAGAAAAGCAAGATCGGTTGGCGGGAGAGGTGCGTGAAGTGTCGACAAGGAACAATATCATATGGACCTTTGCCACTATCAAACTTACGCAAGGTATGATGTCAAGAAGGGAAAAAGACCGGTGATGATCTGAAAGTATTATTGGCACACACCTTGGAAAGAAAGGCGGAACAAAAAAATTTGAAGAAGAAAAACATTCTTTGAAGCCTTGCAAAAGTTGAAATGGCGAGAAAGTGAAATTCAAGAAGGTGGAGAAGCTTTGTCTACACTCAAGTTTGAGGAAACCATGCAAGAAGATTCTTTGAAGCCGAGTGCTAGAAGAAGGGTTGGAACAAGCCAAGCGAGTCGAATCGCCTATCAAAAGGAAGGTTGTGGCATTTTGTTGAACCCGAGGGAAAAAGAGCTAAGGCTTAAGCTAACTCAAAGGAAGGCGATATTGGAATTGGAAGAGTCGAGGTTGAGAACCTGAGAAAAAGTCTTCAATACCAAAAAGAGCTCGAGATCACTTCGGTCGAAGCAAGCCAAGAAAAGCTGGCTGCCGGTTTGAGTACCCTTAATAAGGAAAAAAAAGGAAGGAAGAAGCGAGGGGCGAAGAAGTGGTTTCAAGAAGTTCAAGCAAGCAAGAGGAGAGGAATTTGCCAAAAGCACAAAAGTGGCGCACATTGACAAGTGGATGTCAATCCGGTTCAATGATGCGTGGGAAGAGATTAAAAGAACATTACGGTTCTACTACGATGTCTTTAGAGAATGGAGAGGGAGAGCTCAGATTTTAATGAGGCTTTCATTGACTATCTGCTAACCTTCTATCAGAAGTACTTACAAAATTTGGATCAACCTTGCGGATGAAGGAAAGGTTTAGATAATTGCCCTAGTGTATACTCATACCCTCCTCTAAAATTTGGAGAATGGCTTGGTAAATAAACGACCATTTCTCGGGAGATTGCTCGATCGCCATTCGGAGTAGGCTGACGAGGGAACAATCTGATATCATCAAGGAGAGAGATCTTGTTGAAGAAGAGATATTATGGAATGTTTAACCTTGAAGTGCCTGGCGATGAGGTGGAAGAAAGAAACGAAAGCTGAAATTTGAAGATCAAGAAGCCCGAAGATCAAGGACCGAAGACTCTTGTAATTTCTTTTATCTTTTTGTCTTTACTTTTTGATAAGTTCATTATGTCTGTAACTTCTATCATACATCAATGAAACTTTATCTTTTTATGCTCAAAAAATAATACCTCATTATCTTTTTACATGTCTTTACATTTGATATGCACGATTATTGTTGATGAAATTGTTGGGAGATTGATTGTGAAATTGTTGGGAGATATACCAATCTTGTAATAGGAAAAAGCTGAAAACGAGTATAGGTTAAGTATATTTGTAACAAGATGGTTTTGGCATCATCAAAAAAGGGAAATTGTTGGGAGATGAATTTAATAAAGAAGATTATGATTAGATCCCAAAACCCCTGAGTATGACATGTTCAGGATAATCTTGATAGTTGAGTCGAAATTCGGTTTTAGAGTGTTAGGGATGTTATACACTGCACAATGTATAGTCGCGAGATATAGATTAGGTTAGATTTTGAAGACTCGATTAAGTTTACGAAGTTTCGATTATGGCGAGAAACTAAAGACTTCGATAGAAATGGCGAAGATTTCGGTATGAAATGAAAAGAAGAACTTCGGTGTTGGCCCGAAGACTCGATGCGAAAGCAGAGGCGAAGACTTCGGTGTGGCGAAGCCCGAAGACTCGGTGTATGGCGAAAGCGAAGACTCGATATGAAGACTCAGTATATCAACCAATATATCTTTGAAGACTCAGAAGACTCTGAAGACACTGAAGACTCAGAAGACTCTGAAGACATAGAAGACAGAACACTGAAGACTGAAGGCCAAGGATAATGAAGGCACAGTAATTCTTGAAGACTTCGATAATGTCTTGAATGCTCGATATAAACTGAGCGTTCGAGGCAAAAAATATCTATCTGAAGGATACAATACTGAGAAGAACGCGATTACTTAGAAATATAGATATTGCCCAAGACATTCAAATGCAGACAAAAGGAACTAAAACTAAGTGTTGTTAAGGTTATATCACTCAGAGATATTGACCAAAAAGAGCCGTTGTGTTTTCTACATTAGCGAAGACAACAACGATTGACGAAGAAGACATCAACTGTATTTCTTATCGACCGGCAAAAGCGACAGTCCTTTGAAGCATGTCGGTAGTACTATATTCGGGCATCGCAAAAAGTGGTGGCCAAGTCTGCATAAAAAGCACTTTGCCTAAAACATGTTAGGGAGTGTCAAACCCTAAATATAGCCGTTCATCACACACCATAAGAGGAAACTCATGAAGCTATCTCTTCCAGCGGATAGTTTTCAAAATGACCTTGGTGCACCTTGCCTATAAATACTTGTCACCATCTACATTGAAGGTTTATGGGAAATTTGTAAGCAACTCAAGAGCTCAAACTTATTATTGCAAGTTGAAGCACTTTTCGAAAACCCAAGAATTTCCCAAGAGCTTTACATTGTGAGAGCTCATTCACTAAGCCCTAGTTTTGATAAGATATATCAAAGATTAGTAGAGATATCCTAGCCTTTGCATTGTACTTAATTGTAAAGGATATCTCATCTAGTTGAAACCGACCAAAAACCCCAAACCCTTTGTAAGGTAGTTTGAGTGTGATTGTTGGTGAGTTGGAGTTATAAAGAGTTAGTAAACTACATTGAGGTAGTGAAAGCTCTAGAAAAGATGTGAGTAAACTATCTTTGATAGTCGAGGAAAGCTTGTGTGTGTTTTGAGTAAGTAAACTCTGAGAGGTAGTCGAAAGCTCAAAATAGAAAGGTTAGTAAACTGAGGTAGTCGAGAAAACCTTAGGAAGTAGAAAGGTTAGTAAACTATGAGGTAGTCGAGAAAACCTTAGTAAGTGATTAAGGAATTTCTATGAAGAGTTAGAGAGTGGGCGTAGGAGCTTGAGTCTACGAACACGCTATAACTTCTTTGTGTTATTTGCTTTACATCTTGCATTGATTATACATTGCATATCTTTAAGCTGAAAGCATATTTTCAGCGATACTCGGTTGGACTCAATCATTGAAGTTGCATCTAAGCGAATCACTACCTAATCACTATTCCATTAAAAGGAAGGTTTTGACCAAAAGCATAAAAGCAGTATAAACTTAGGCCAACCATTCTACACATATCGAGTAGCTTTTTAAGCAAGCTCGGTATCTCTGAAAAATACTCGAGCTCGGTTGGGATTATCTGAGGTTTACGAAAGCGATTTCGGGATCAACATCTCGGGTAGACTTTGACTCGAGGCGTCTGTGCTTCTCGGGACCAAATCATCGGGACAACGACCCATCGACCTCGGTGAAGAAAAAGTTTTAAAAATTTGAACCGTGTATTCCCCCATACCGTGCAAGACTTCGTTTACTGGACCAACAAAGTTTATCCCATAAATTCACGAAAAAGTCAAAAATATTTTTTCCTTCCCTATTTAGTTGGAATTTTTATAAATTATGTGCAAAAAAAAAGAAGGAGAAGATTTTGTTGGGAGATATTTTGTAAATTAGAATATATTGGATATATTCAAGATTGTATCTTGAGGAAAAAAAAGAAAATTCACAAAAGGCCGACTAGGTCAAATTCTCCCCCACCCCTTGTCCTATAAATAGGGGATGAAGTCTTCATCCCCGATGTAATATCATGTGTTGGAAAAATTAGAAATCCACAAAAGGTGGTGGCAAATATTTTAGTTCTCTCTCCTTTATTAAAATCGTTCGTGAGAATACTTCCCTTAGGATTATGTTTGTGGGCGTGTGACATATTTGAGAAAGCACTTTGGGTTAATCCATCATCTCAACGGTTGTCTCTACAAGAGGTATGTAATCTCGTAACTCCTAGATTCCGCATGCTTAGGATTTACGTGTACGCATGTTTTGCTAATTGCTTGTTTAATTATTATGATTAAATTGATTTAAGATTAATTCATATTAGTAATTAATTGAATAATTTAAATATGTATTTAAATACACCTCGAATAGATGCGGGCACCCCTTATTTCCCAACAACTTGTATCAGATCTCAGGTTTCGAGGTCTATCTTTTAAATTGTTATTTAAATTATGTTGGCCATTAAATTGAAAATTGGATAGTAAAATTGTTAGATCTTTTTTGCAGGTATCCAATTCTCATGGTATTTAATGTGTTTTTATTATTTAATGCGTATGAATGGTTTTAATTCCTTTCGTTCGAATTTGTTTTTCTCGTGAGAAAATCCCGAGCAAGATTAGGCTATTTTATTTGTTCAATGTAATAGACTAGTCTAGATTTTATGTGTATTTATTTTCTAGATTAAACAAATTGTAACACGATCAAGACAAAGGCAGGCGAGGAGTTAAGGCGGATAAATCAGTATCGCTGGGCGACACATGCACGCATAAAACGCGTGCCAAGGGAGGCACGCCGCGATGTCAAGTCGCCAGGTAGGGAGCCACGTCATTACCGGCATGATCGGATCGACCTGGGACGCCTGGCGCGCGAAAGCACCGGAGTTGGCGCGGAAGAAGGTGATCGCGCTACGGGCACGACGACGCTGCTGTTCAGCGGCGTAGGGTGCGGATCACGGAACACTTGGTGAGGGCTACCAGTCAGGAAGCTGCAGCCTACGGGCGGCGCACCCGACAAGCCAAGGCGTGCGCACCGGTACCAAGGCTCAAGATTTGCATTACTGCTGTGAGATCCGGTGTGGGGCGTCGTCTTGCATCTTAGCACAGACGCGATCGCTTCGTAGGGGACTAGCTAGATGGGCGTGCATTCGGCTCCGAGCTACTTGGCGTGGCGATTCGAGACATAATTTTTTTTCGAGACGAGCGAGTGGGAGAAATCAAGGCGGAGTTTCTTCAAGATCAAGACAAGGAAAATTAAACCTTGACAGTTGAATAATTTGTGTCCAATATGTTTATTTTCTGCTTTGCTTGATTTATTGTATGTTCTTATGCTTTATTTAATTTGTTTAAATATGTTTGCATGAGAACTATTCAATGAAAAATCTCAAGTTCAAAAATTACTAAGTATGTTTTAAACGATTAATTCGGTTTTGAATCGAATTAATCTTGACCTCCATGATTAATTTATTTGTGAATTCTTTTGGAGAAATTCCCCTAAGGGATGGCCAAAAGAAAGCTTTCACATGAATAAATTCTCAAAAGGATAATTGTGAATTATTATTAGTGGCGACGATGACCCTCCCAAGAGGCTCGTTCAAAACGAAGTAATAATTATGTATTTAATCATGGTTATTACTTAAGTATAAAATTGATATGCATATACTTTGCCGAAGTCCCTGTCAATTTTGTATTAATTCAGTGGGGAGCCAACTATTAATCTGGATATTAAAGGTTTGTAACTATTCTTGTTTGTAACCCGCTTAAATGTGATTTAAATGATGACCCACCCTCGTGGTTCATTTAAAGCATTTTGAGATGTTGGTGATACATGTTCATTTTTTATGAGAGTTCAATATGATTTCGTGTGATCGAATTATGTGATTTTCTTTGTGTTGATGCGGATATTGACAAAAGATGAATTTTTATTTCGGTTTCATCATGTACATGACCTTTTAATCCACTATTCAATATCTGAAAAAGACAATTTGCTTCTTGGGAGAATTTTTGTTGATTGGTATCGAAAACTTACTATTGTCCTCACCGCACAACATCCTGGCTGGGTTCTTACTACACCCAAACCCGGAAAAAGCCAAGTGATGAGTCGACCAAAATGGATAAGAAAAGAATATCTTGTTGGGGGCGTTCAGCGAAATGGCAAAGTGTACCATCTTGGCTTTATGTCGGATGTGTTGCAACACCAACACCAAAATGTTGATCTGTTTGTAGACATCATGGTCAATCTTAAAAGCGATGTTCAACATCGAGCAGGTATGGCTCGCCCGGATCACCATAAGAGATATGCTCTCCATGAAAATGGTGGAGGAGCGTTCTCCAAATGATGGCTCACCTTAACAAGATTGAGGTACTTGGCGGCTGAATATGATATCGAGACCCGGATCGATTTCATACTCCATTCCACCTAAAAAAGCCGGCGATTCGGGCTCAACTACAAATGAACAATGAGAATTTCACTCTTTTGATCTGCTACAAGTTCTAGGCTCGGCGAGAGGAATATTGGGAGAAAGCGATCAAGCCTTGAAACCAATTGGTCCATCTTCTTCTAAGGCGAAGTGGAGGAAAGAAGAAGAAAGAGAGCGAAAAGCTTGGCTAACTCAAGCATTGCAAGGCAAAGGAAAGGTGAAGAGGAGGTGGAAGAAAGAATCCGAAAGGGGGAAATGTTTTTAAGCTGGGTGACAAAGGATATTGGAGGTTGGCCTATTCTAATCCCAAGAGGAATGGAAAAAAGGTGTTGGGAAATTTGTAGTTTCGATGAAAGTTCCAAAATAGATTGTAATAGGACCCGGTCGGACATGTTAGGTGATTGATGACTTAAATATTAGATATGATGACCCGGTGAGTTGTATAGGCGGTGATGTAACAGATAGGTCACATATTGAGGGAACTCAATATGTAGGCTAAGTCTTGATGATCAAATAATGGAAGATCGGGAAAGAGTGAAGATCGGATGATCGGATGATCGGGAAGATCAAAGATCGAGGAAGATCGGAAAAGCTAAAGATCGGAAGATCGGAAAGAGCGAAGATCGGAAGAAGAGCCAAAGATCGGACAACATCAAGACCGGAAGACCTACATCGGATAACACGAAGAAGAATCGTAAGTTGTGCTAAGATAACCTACATCGGAAGATTCAAGCCGGTGTAGGCGGTCGGTCTTAAGCGGTCTCGTCGGATCCATCGGTTGACTACATCAAGTTATCTGAAATGCGAGCCAAGTCAATCAAACAAGAAGAATGTCAATCTTGTTAGTAAATCAAGTGCGAATTTGTATACTTGTGAACCAATGAGAAGAAGACGCGTCGTCGGAGCAAACACTTGCGGGACTAGCATTCCATAGTCAGCGACTACAAAGGACAAGCTTGCATGCTTTGGCCATGCCACCTCGACACGTCATCAAACTGCAAACCTACTTTAAATAGACCAAAATTGAATTGCTCTCCAGCGGCTAGTTCGATTCGTACCTATAAATATGGGATCAACTTTCATTCTAAGGTTACAAAAAATTATACAAGCTCAAGCTCAAGTAAGATTTACGCACAAAAAGAACACAACTCAAGATTTAATCTAAGTGTTCATCCCAAAGTTCTTAACATAAAATTCTTATGCTATAGCTTTAGGCTACTCAAATACTAGGATAGAATTCTAGTTGGAACATACAAATCTTATACCCAAACCCACAAAGTTAGGTTAAGTTTGTTTAGCAAGATTTTAGACTAGGGTTTCTAGTTTCTGATCTCTGGGATTGTTGAGTGAGAACTCTTGAAACATTTGTTGTATTGTATTGGAATAACACATTAATCTAAGTCGGATTGGTTAAGTGAGTGCCCTGGCGATAGGGAAGAGTGGGCGTGGGACAAGTTATGCGAACCACTATAAATCTTGTGTGATTTATCTGCTTTACACTCTTAGCACACTACCTGTTTTATATTCCATGCATGTTCTGAGTGTGGATCAGATTTGCACCAAGCAAGCCCCGATGTCGATGGGTTTTGACTCCTTTGTAAATCGATCTAAAGCAGTTACTCGAGAATCTTTTTTGAACAAACTGGTTTTCACGCGGGTTAACTTATCTTTCGCACAAGCGGTTGTCTTTGATAGGCCTTGGCGATGCGCTTCCAAGCTATCGGTAAGTGGGATATCGATCCATCTTTCTTCACTTTCGCCTCTCGATCGGTCTTACTTGCATATCCTTTTGATCTCACAAAAGTTTTAAAGTCTATTCACCTCTCCCCTCACAGACTTCTACCCTCCATAAACTTGGTTCGAGACCTACAAAAGGTAATTCTCACTCCTTTAGTTGTTGAAACTTGTTTAGCGGCGTATCTTTACCCATTCGTGGGTAATGGACTCAAAATTCACTTGATCATGTTTGTTTTTTTCTACGGGGGTTCAAAAGGACAGAAAACTTAGTGGAAGTCGGATCCTCATCACTCTGGCGTCTTCTGAGAGTGGTAATTTGAAAGCGATGGGAGGCGATGCTTTTGTCTTTTGAAGACAATAGTTTAATTTTAAGAGATGTTCTTTATGTTCTTGTCTAAACTATATCTTTAATGGATATTACATTTCGTTTTAATAAACATGTTAATGTTTTTAAATAGCGATGTTTTTATCTGTCATGGAACTTTCGGAACAATCTCTATATTATTAGCTTGTGCACACCACTCACAAAATGCATCCTATAACACATCTATCGTTTTGAGCAATAAAAAGCGTTCAACTAACGTGAGCGAGACAACTTCTTTGGCATCGAGATTAGGTCATATAAATCGAATAGGATCGAAAGGTTGGTCGAAGATGGTTCATTGGAATCTCTCGGATTGAACTATTTCCAACCTCTGAATCATTTTGGAGGGTAAAATGACCAAAGAGAGCATTTGGAGCGAGGGGTTTGAGCTAAAAAGTGTTGGAAATCGTTCACACTAATGTGTGTGGTCGATATAAATCCAAAAGCTAGAGAAGGCTCACGAGTATTTTGTTCGTTGATGATTACTCCGCTATGGATATGTTTTCCTAATGAAGCATAAATCGAGACCTTTGATAAATTCAAAATTTAAAGGCTCAAGCGAGAGAATCATAAGAAAAAAAGTATCAAGTTTCTATAATCGATTCGTGGAGGCGAATACCTCGGCGATGAGTTCTTGAACTACTTGTCGGATGAAGGATTGCATCTAGTTAGCGCACGGTACCCCTCAACAAAAGCGGGGTTGTAGAGCGAAAAACATAACACTTTTAGAAATGGTGAGGTCAATAATGAGTTATGTGGATTTACCAAAATCGTTTTGAGATTTCGCCTTGGAAGCGGCTGACTGGCATTCGAACTAGTGCAGTCAAATCGGTTCCCAAATCACTGAAAATTGTGGGTAGCAAGCCTAACCTTGGGAACACATGAGGATTTGGGGGGTTTCAGGCATCGTCTGCTAGATAAGGAAGTTGGTAAATCGGACATGCGTTAGGAATTAAGGTTGTTCGTAGGATACCCGCGAGGAACAAAGGGATGCATGTTCTATGGTCGAAGATCAAAAGGTTAAATGTCGGTGCATACTTTATATTTTTGGAAGAAGACTATATGAGCAACGAAAGAAAGTCTAGAAGTGAGATTACCTTAAAAATAACAGGGGCCAACTCCATTGCATTTTGTACAAGTCGATATACCAGCGTCACCTACACCACGGAACCTCGTCGCGGTGGGAGGGTTGTCGAACCACGGCGATTCTTGGGGATATGAGAGTGGGACTTGATCTCGGGAAGAATCGGACTCATAAATGCGTCTGTGAGGCGATCGAGACAAGGATGCAATTTCTTGGCAAAAAGCTATGATGGAAGCGAAATGGATTCAATGGATCACAATAATAAAGTGTGGTAGGTAGTCGAACCACTTATTGGGGTAAACCCGTTGGATGAAGTGTGTATACAAAAAAAGAGATTTGGGCGGGAAGGTGGAAACCTTTAAAAGCAAGACTTCGTGGCGAAAGAATACACTTTCGAAAGAAGGGATGGATTATGAGGAAACCTTTTTAAGCCCGTGTGTAACTAAATCTTTCAAGTGAATCCAGCGTTCTCTTTGTCGATTCTTTGCACACCTAGGTTTTGAGATCGGCAAATGGATGTCAACATGGCTTTCCTCGATTGGAAGTCTTGGCGAGAAAATCTATATGCAACAACCAGAGGCTTCATTGAAAAAGGCGAGAGCATCTAGTTTGCAAGCTAAAGAATTCCATTTATGAATTTGAAAAGCAAGCATCGTGCTTGGAATCAATGTTTTGATCGGTCGTAAAATCCTACCGGTTTTGATCAAAACAATTTGAAAGTTGTGTTTATAAAAAGGATGGCAGGCGCCTTGGTATTCTTAGTATTATCGTAGGTGACATTACGCTCGCCGGGAATGATGTAAAGGTCTTTGTCGGGGCGTAAGGGCATGGTTTGTCAAAAATAGTTTTATATGAAGGACTTATGAGAAAAGCTGGTCGTCCACAGGTATCAAGATAACTTTCGAGATCACGGAGAAAGAATGATCGGCCTCTCACAAGCTTCATACATAGAATCTTGTTTTTGAAGTCGTTTCAACATGTAAAGATTCGAAAGGCTTTGTGCCTTTTTGAAGACGGCGGAATCAATCTATGTCTGAGATGTGTCCCAAGACACAAAAAAGGAGATAGATGACTTGAAGGGCATTACGTTATGCCCGGTTGTAGGAGGCCTACATGTATGTAATCTTTGTGCGCGAGACCGGATATATGCTTTAGTAGGCATGGTAGAAAAGATATTAAAGTAACCACAGGAAAGAGCATTGGGCTGCGCATTTAAAAACATTGAAAGTATCTAAAAGAGGACACGAGCGAGAATGTTGGTTTATCGGTCGTCAGCCGACGATCCCCATCGGTTATCTGGGGTTTCAATTTCCCATTAGACATAAACTCGAGGAAAAGTCAACCTCGGGTAGTGTGTTTTTGCATGAGGGAGGAGCCATGACATGGAAAAGCGGCCTAGAAGAAATCTTGTCGCCGATTCTACCATAGGCCGAATATGTAGGCTAACTTGTGAAGCGACAAAAAAGCGGTTTGGCTCAAGAACTTCTAGTGGACTGGGCGTTGTTTGGTTGCCCGGCCGCAATCCACGGTTTCTTTGTGATAATGTCGGAGGATTACAAATTCTAGGGGCGAGAGCCCCCAAACACGTAGAATGAAAATACCATCTTATCTGAGAAATCGTTAGAAGAGGAGACATAAATTGGCAAAAATTGCGTGGGAAGACAACCTAGCGAGATCCGTTCACAAAGTGCGCCTCAGAATACATTAGAGACATGTGGAAGGAATTGGTGTCGAGACCATTGTCGATACACTTTTGGTATAAGTGGGAGAAATATTATTGAAATGCGTGTGGGTGACATTAGATGTCACATAAAACACGGAGCGATGTTGTAGTATCTTAAAAGCGGACTTTGAGTATAAGTGGGGAGATTATTGGGGTTATCTTTGGAAAATATGCTTTTTACTTTGTGTTATTAAGTGAATTTCTTATTTATTTCTTTGAAATAAATTGTGTGTCCTTTTTGCATCAAAATATGATTGAATGTTATATATATTTATTGCAAACTGTTCAATAAATAGTACGTGTTACATTGTAGTTAATTTGGTGATGCCAGATTCGGAAGATCAAATTGCGGGTTCGTAACTAAGTACAAATTCCTGACCCGGGATGGGAATGAGCAATCCGTCGTGAAAGGTTGAAGTGTAAGACTCAATTGAGCATGTCTTGCCAAGAGATTCTGGCTAGTGCATTATGATCTATTTGAATCGACTCTGGATGACAAATTCTTGATACTAAATATCAAAAATTAGACCTCGTGGTTCGTTATTTCTTAATCTCCGTCCCTAAAATAGGATGGTATTGAAATTAATAACT
The DNA here is from genome assembly GCA_037126765.1 of Stenogyne calaminthoides. Taxonomy (NCBI): domain Eukaryota; kingdom Viridiplantae; phylum Streptophyta; class Magnoliopsida; order Lamiales; family Lamiaceae; genus Stenogyne; species Stenogyne calaminthoides. The sequence continues at coordinate 28,160,573 of JBBCBC010000021.1, forward strand.
ATTGCTTTGACTTATGATGGGAAGAATCAAAGTGATCGAATAAATAATCAAATATTATTAGTGACCGGCGATTTAACATCACGATCACTCTCGGATAATCAAATAAATAATATGTTAGAAATAATTTTACAAAAGCGACTCGTGATTATACGTCGCGACTTTTTTCTTTTCTTTTTCTCAAATGCTTTAGAAGATAAAAGCGGTTTTTGCGTCAAAACTTATAAAATGGCTCGTAATAAAATATACAACACAATATATAATACAACTCAAAATACAAATAACATGTATGCGTCATCCATGTATCAACTCTCGAGAATCTGCGGTACTTTCCCCGGCACCGGTATAAGTTGACCTACCTGATGCATAAACTAGGTGAGATATATATATCTACCGATGGCGAAAATTATCGTGATTAGTGAATCTTTGAAAATCTCTTGCCTTCTCTTTTGAAATCCATGGAATTTATTTATAAAACACTTTTCGTGAGACCTGACTCCTTTGTTTACACGGTGAGCTCTTAATATATATATAAAAGCGTGGCCTACTCTTGGGTAACCCGCCGGGGTTGCGATCACTACCACTCGGTCGTGCATGCAATGCGATCATAAAAGCAGTGACCCATTTTCTGGGTAGGCGTCGGGGATTTGCCAGTCATTACCGCTCCCCGGTCCTTAAGGTGTGATAATAAGACATTGACCTCTACGGATAGCCCTCGAGTTTGTCGAGTCCTACCACTCCCAGATCGCCCTTAGTCCTCTGTGTGTATAATCGGTATTAAAATCGCATCATTTGATCAAATCTCATTTTATGATAATGCATGATATGCATGATGTAATCAATCTGACACCAATCAACTAACAAGTTTCACATATCACATACCAATTTTCATCAAATATAAGGCTCACTAGCTCTTTTCGCAATGATTCTTGAATGTCAATCAACCTCACAATCCATATTATTCAAGTATTGACAATTAATCCCAAATAAATCACATAATATTATGTTTATGCATTGTAATTGCAAATGAATTTCTACTTACCCCCAATTGCACAAGTGTTAAAAACACGAATTCATAGTCACCTTGTCGATTCCTTTTTTGCTAGATCTAATAAAACCTTAGTTTTATATAGCTTTAATCAGCTTTCGCTCCTCTTGTGTATTTTTTTTTTTCTGTAGCAGGTTACCACCTCTTCATCCCCCTTTCTCTTGTATGTGTATGTGAGTATTTTTACGTGTTATATATCAAAAGATTGATAAATATATATATTTGTGAACCGCCTCACGAATTGCTTACCTGTTAAGTCTTTCTCCATTTTTTTTCCATATGCGACTGTATCTATTCTTTCGGGTATAAGAATCGAGGCGTCATGTTTTTTATCTCCAATTGCCGCCACACTCTTTGCTTTAGTTGAAGCTTTTCAAATTTTTATTTATCGCTATATCTACTATTATAGTTGGATTTCAATTGATTGGGGCTTATATATACCAAACATGTGTGTTATATTTAAGTACTATATATTAATAATTATTAGTACTACAATAATACTTGTGGCATCTCAAATATGGTAGGAAAATCTATATATATTCAATATGAAAAGTATACGTGTGTATATATAATCAGAAATTCTTTATACATTCAACTCTTAATCTGCGTGCTAATATTATAAATATAGGATTCACTTGACTTCTAGTAAAATCCAAATAAATTATAATAAATTATTTCACCACCACTAATCATGTAAATAATATTAACATGCAAATAATATAAAATGCATATAATGCATGAGATATATTGACAAAATAATAGTACTATAAATATTTGGTATTACAATTGCTAATATATATCTGAGAGAATGGGTGTGCAAGAAATACGGTTTCTTGATTTTTGTCCCTTTGGTGGGCTCGGAAACTTTATCATATCAAATCTTGCAAGTGAAAATTTATTTAGAGTATGGATAATAATCTTTGAGTTGTCTTTACTCAAGGATAAAAGATATTAATTGATATAAAGCTTGTTCAATGACTTAATTAATTAGTGGACTAGATAATCTTAAACACGGGAAATAATAACGGGGCCATATTATTGTGAAGTCGTAATATAGATTAAGATGGATAGTTCGATATTAATTTTATAGTGGAATAAATTAATATTAATGGGCTTGAATAATATTTGGCTTAATATTAAGATTCATAGCCCATTTGAGGTCAATCTTAATTCTCTAAAGACCTCAAATAGCCCAATTAAACTCAATTAATGAAAAGGAAAGAAAATATTATTGCTTAATTTTTGAATATTTTCAAAAATATTAAAAAGGAGAAAAAAAAGATTTTCTTGATTTTCTTGGAGCGATTTTATGGAATTCTTGATATACAAGTTGTTGGTCGGTCAAAGCAGGTCTTTGCGTGTATGGGGAATCTGCGTGTTCGATTGATTTTAAAACTTTTCATCAATGAAATTCGGATGGGTCAGTCGATCTGATGATTTGGTCTGAGCTTCAAAATCATACTGGTCAAAGTCTACAAAGAGGCGGTGATCGTTTTCTTTGAAACCTCGGATAATCTGGCCGAGCTTTGAGTTATCGGAGATCTTGAGCTTGCGAAAAATTTACTTTTCGGGATGTCTTGGAATGGTTAGCCTCAAGTTTATACTCATTTTATACTTTCTTTGAAAACCTTCCTTTTAATGGAATAGTGATTAATTTGTGATTCGGTTAGATGCAAGTTCGGTGGATTGAGTCAGTTGAATATCGATGAAAATATCTTTTCGGTTTAAAGTTATGCAACGGATAATCAAAGCGTCTGAGAAAGCAAATAACACCGGCAAGTTATAGTGGTTGGAACTAAAGATCCTCGTCCACTCTCTCGATCTCTTAGAAAATTCACTAAACACTTCTAAAGGTTTTCGACTACCTATGTAGTTTACTAACCTTTCTATTTTGAGATTTACGACTACCTCTTTGGTTTACTTACCAAAAAACACACACTTTACATTATCAAGATAGTTTACTCACTCTTCTCTAGAGCTTTAAACTACCTCAATGTGGTTTACTAACTCTTTACAACTCCAACTCACCACAATCACCTCAAACTACCTTAAAAGGGTTTGGGGTTTCTTAGTTGGTTTCAACTAGGATGAGATATCCTTTACAATTAAATCACAATCTGAAAGGCTGAATATCTCTACTAAGCTTTGGGTATATCTTATCAAAGCTAGGCTTAGTGAATGAGCTCTCTTCGATATAAAGCACTTGGAAAATTCTCGGGTTTTCGAGAGTGCTTCAACTTCCAATAATAAGTTTGAGCTCTTGAGTTGCTTACAAATTTCGTAACCTTGCTTCAATGTAGATGGTCAAGTATTTATAGGCATACACCAAAGGTCCATCTTGAAAAACTATCAAATTGGAAGAAGATAGCTCCATGAGTTTCCTCTTATGGTGTGTGATGAGCACTATATTTAGGGTTTGACACTCCCAGCATGTTTTAGGCAATCAACTTTTTCATGCGGTAGTCGACACTTTTTGCGATGGAACATAGTACTCTTGACATAGCCCGATGACTGTCGACTTCCGATTGTCGATGAAATGCGATCTTTGTCTTCTTCGATTAGCTATTTGTCTTGGTTAAGTAGATAAACACAGCGGATCTTTTTGGTCAATATCTCAGGTGATATAACCTTAACAACACTTTGTTTTAGTTCACTTTTATCTGCATCCCAGAATGTCTTGGGCAATATCTATATTTCTAAGTAATCCGCGTTCTTCTCGAGATTGAATCTTGAATAGATATTTTTGATTGCCTCGTAACATTGAGGTTTATCTGAGCATTGATGCATTCTTGAGTCTTGATATTCTTGTGCCCTTGATATCCTTTGTCTTGATCTTAGGTCTCGATCTTACATCTTACATAATGTACGTATGTCTTGAGTCTTGAGTCTTGATTAATATACGAGTCTTGAGTCTTCCGCAGATATCTTTGGTGATATCTTGAGATCTTCATCTTTGAGTCTTGATTTTCTTAGTTTCATCTTGAGTCTTGATTTTCTCGATTTCTACTTTAGTCTTGGTCTCGGTTTACCTTTGAGTCTTGATTCTCGATTTCCATCTTTGAAACTTGAAACTTCGAGTTTATCTTTGAAACCGATTTCTTGAAACTTATTGAGTCTTGGAATCTTGAAATCTAACTTTGATCTATATCTGGCGATTATACATTGTCTGCGGATAACATCTGAACACTCTAAAAGCGAATCTGACTCAACTATCAAGATTACCTGAACATGTCATACTCGGGGTTTTGGGATCTAATCAAATCTTCTTTATTAAAATTAATCTCTCAACAATTTCCCTTTTTTGATGATGCAAAACCATCTTGTTACAAATATACTTTATCTCGGGTTTGGAGTTTTTCCTATTACCAAGATTGTTATATCTCAACAACAATCTCTGACGATTTCTTGACAATGAATCTCCCAACAATTTCATCACCAAACAACATTCGGGCATATCAAAAGTAAAGACATGTAAAGTAAGATAATGAGATATTATCTTTGGCTTAAAAATGATAAAGTTTCATTGATGTATGATATGAAATTACAACACAATGAACTTATCCGGAGGAAAATGTAAAAGACAAAAAAGATAAAGAAATTACAAGAGTCTTACGAGGTCTTGATCTTGATCTTCTTTTGCTCTTGACTCTGGCTCTTCGGTTCTCTTCTTCCACCTCATGTGAGCACTTCAAGGTTAGACATTCCATAATATCTCTTCTTGGTAGCATCTCTCATGTTGATGATATCAGATTATTTCCTGTCAGACCCTAAGCCCGGATAGGCGTCTTGAGCAATCTCTGAGCAATGTTTTTTTTTCATTCACGGGCCATTCTCGGCCGGGGAGGGAGAATGCAGTATGGACGGGGGCATTATCTGAACCTTTCCTTCATCCGCGGAGTTGATCCGACTTTGAAGATACCTCGGATGAAAGGTGTTAGATGGTCGATAGAAGCCTCATTGGGATCTGGCTCTCCTCTCAATTCTCTTAGCATCATAGTAGAACCAAATGTTCTCTTGATTTCTTCTTGTCGTTAGGCGAATTGGCATCCACTTGTCGGCGTCACGGCCACTTCAATCTTTATTGCGATCCCTCTCCTTACTCTTTCGCGAACTTTTGAAACCACTCATTCTCCTCTCTGCTCTTCTTCATTCTTTTTCTGGTCAATGGAACTTGAAAAAGCGGCCGATTTCTTGCTTGCTCAGCAGATGATCTCAGGGAACTTCTTGTGTTGAACTTTCTTCATAGTTTGCTCTTGGACTCTTCAACATCGATATCGACTTCCTGCGAGTTGGCTTAGCGCATAGCTCTTTTCCCTTCGGGGCTCGGCAAATGCCCGGCCCTTCCTTTTTTGATAGGCAATTCGGCTCGGCTTGGCTTGTACCAACTCTTCTTCTTTCGGCTTCTCTGCGGCTCGCTTCTTGCATTGTTTCTTGAAACTTGAGTGTAGATGGGCTTCTCCTTCTTGAATTTGGCTTCCGATTAGGCGACTTCTTGCAAGGCTTGAGATATGTCTTTCTTTTTTAACTTCTTTATGCGCCTTTCTTAAAGGTATGTTTTAATAATATTTCGGTTGACTCTGGGTCTTTCCCCCTTCTTGGAACCATACTTTGAGAAATGCGGATATTCACCCGGTGTCCGTATGGTATTGCTCGCTTCGACCTTCGCACTTCCCCTCGCCAGTAATCTTGCTCTTCTAATCTCTTAGGTGGTTCTTCGCCATTGAGAACTCTTGAGACATTTGGGCAAATTGGTTGGAGGAAACTCTTTGAACATGTCTGTCATCTTGGCCAAGAGCATTGAACTCATTTCCTCATGACATTTTTGACTAGCATCTCATTCTTCTCCACCCAATTTGGCTTCAAGATATTTAGTCCTTTCGATATACCTTGGCTCTGCATATTTAACCTTTGACTACATCCATTTTTATTTCCCGTCTTTCCTTCATGGCGGTCAATTTCTCGGTCAGTGTTACGAAATTGCATCGATTCTGAAAGAACTCGGACTTTCCATCTTACGATTTTGGTTGTAATACCTCCTCAATCTGAGCAACTTTGTTCATGATTGGCCCAACCTTCTTCTAGCTTCTCCATAATTGGGGTGAGATCAATCTAGGGGCATATGTGATCTCTTTTTTTTCTGAGCGGTTGTTAAACTGAGTCTCGATGCACGATAACGAGTCTCGATCTCGATGAAAACTTCGATCTCGGCTGATGCAGGTTTCCACTTTGAGCAGGTGTCCACCGAGCCTCGTCTGCATATCGACATTACGAAATTAAAGATAGGATACTTGATAGCCTGGCATAATTGTTAATAGTGCAAAAGTTACTGAAGACTAACTTGATGCGAGGATGTTTGAATGAGCTCTCGGCCTATATACTATCTTTCTCCATTTGAGATTGACTCTCATCATCCTTGTTGGTCCCCATCTTGATTTATCTTTGGAGCTGGGGCCCAACCTCGGCAATCTCCTCTCAGCAATCTTCCTCTTCTGGCTCATCAAAATGAAGTTTTCATCTGAGCTTGGTTTTACGAACCAGAGAATTGAGTAAGCACCGGTGTCTCCTCATTCACCGATCTTCACCTCTGAATGAAGCGATCTTTGAGCATATCGGGGAATGCAGTTGAGAGGATATGGTATTGACCTCAATCGAAGAAGATCTTGGAGATCGGGATATGTGCTTCGCTTCAGTCTGGGTCTAGAATGAACCCGTTCCCTTGCCGCGCTCCGGTCTCTTAACCCGCCTTCTTGACCGGGCTCAGGTTGGAGTGGGGAAAATCTGGCGAAGGATAGAAATGGATCACTCGAGGAGCTCATCAGGTTTTGACTCGAGGGCTCGGCGAATCGAGGATTGAACATGCAACTCCTCGAGTCAGATCTGAGTTAGCTCTGAGGATTGGCGGGCACTCCCTCGGCGGGGAATCTGGCAATCTCGGGTTTGAGTCCTTTAAATATTTCTTGAAGAACTTATGCAGGCTCGGTGGCGTCTCAAGAACCTCGAGCTTGCTCTCGGTTTGCTCTTGTGCGTGGATATAACTTTGAGCAATACTTGTAAAGCGTTCCGAGCTTTTTGGACCTCGGAGTTGTATCTCTCCGACTCACTCTCCTCCACGTCGGTGACAATCACCATCATGCGCTTTGGGGCAAGGGTCTCTTTCGCCGTTGCTTCACCCTTCTCCTCTTGACCTCCGTAAAGCCTTCTTCCCCTTGATGGGTTTCTTCAATGACGGTGATTGGTTCCACTATTCTCTTTCTTCCCTTTTAAAAGTCTTCTTGGTAACCTTGAGGGCTTAGACATACTTTAGACTTTGGGCCCAGTGGAGTAAATGAAAGATATCCTCCTCTTCCTGACACATCTCCAAAATAAATGTTATTTTGGTTGCATGGAAGTATCTTGCCTTTTATTGAGATAGATCCATCTCCTTCTTTATTAAGCTTGGCTGGTCGCTCACCATGATCCGGATATTTAGTTGAAATCATGGTGGAGTGAATCTTCTGTCCTTGTTAATGAAGCTTGGGAGTTCTTATCTGCTCCAACTCTGATTTGCTCA